>BSBK01010667.1:0-22500 GCA_027943335.1 Chamaecyparis obtusa | reverse complement strand
GATGCATATTTTTTTGTATTTTTTTTTCCAAATAAATTATTAATTATGATTTTTCTGCTACACATTTTCCTGAATATAAAAACTCTCATGTCTGACCACCTTAACTTAGTCTAAACTTCATAAAATTGAAATAATTGTCTATTATTATTGTAGTAGGTGAAGAATAAAATGTGATGTATATTTGAAATTTCTAAAATGTTATATTGTTTGAAAGTTATAGTCATTTTCTAAAGAGTTTATCAATCAGGACTTCTTTTTAACATCACCACTTTTTGGCATACCATGATCATTCACATACCCATAAGAGGATCCACTAATGTAACCTAGGACCCATTAGAACCTCTTTTGTTACCCATGACCCCTTAAGACACTCTAGGACCCTTATCCATCCCTTACAGTATCTTAAGACACATCTAGGACCCATTATTTCCCTCAAGAAACCTTAAGACATACTAGGATCAATTAATGTAATGTAGGATCCCTTAGGACCACTTATTGCACCTACGACCCATTAATATTCTAGGAACCTTATCTGGATCCCTCATGAAATCTTAAAACAAATATGAAACATTAGGACCCCCAAGACCCATTAAATTTTTTTAGGATGTCTTAGACCCATTGATGTATCTTATGTTCTATTAATACATACAAGGACCCATTGTCACCCTGAATACCCCTTAAGAAATACTAGGATCCCTAAGGACCTCTTATGACACATACGACCCCTTAAGACATTCTAGGACCTTTATCCATCTGTTACAACATCTTAAGATACCCAGGACACATTAGGACCCCAAGACACATTAATGTATCTTAGGATGTCTTAGGACCCATTCATGTATCTTACATTCCATTAATACATAAGAGGATCCATTTTTTTTTTCTCCAAGACCCTTAAGATATATATTAGGATCAATTAATTTAACCTATAATCCCTTAGAAGCATTTATGACACCTATGAAGCCTTAAGGCATTCTAGGAACCTTATCCATACCTTATGACATCTAAAGACACATATGATCCCTTCAGACCTCTAAGACAAATTAATGTATCTTAGGATTCCCTAGGACCAATTCCTGTATCTTAGGTTCTATTAATTGATATGAGGACCCATTGTCACCTTGAACAACCCTTAATACATACTAGAGAATCAAATAATATAACCTAGGATCACTTAGGACTACTTACAACACATGTGACCCCTTAATACATTCTAGGAAAATTATCCATCCCTTACAATGTCTTAAGACACATAGGACCCCAAAGACCCATTAATGTATCTTAGTATGTCATAGGACCCATTCATGTATCTTAGGTTCCACTAATCTTATAAAAATTATTAATTTAAATATTTATTTTTAAATTGCTTTTAAATTTAGTAAATATTACGAATCTCTCTTTCTCTCTCTAAATTATGTACATATATTTTAGAGTTACATGTATAAATGTTATTCACGTAGACATAAAACTCTTTAAGAACCCTTAGGATCCTTAGGACTTATAATATGACCCCTTAAGACCTAATAGGACCCCTTAAGACTTAATAAGATTGAACTTAAGACCTAATAGGTCTAATATGACCTATTAAAATCAATTAGTACATCCTAGGACCCTTAAGACCTAATAAGACCACTTACTCAAGGACCCTTTAGGACTATTAGTACACTCTAGGTTCTGTTAGAACCCCTATTGTGACATAAAAGTCTTTAAGAACCTTTAGGATCCTTAGGACCTATAATAGGACCCCTTAAGACCTAATAGGACCCCTTAAGACTTAATAAGACTGAACTTAAGACCTAATAGGACTAATATGACCTATTACAATCAATTAGTACATCCTAGGACCCTTAAGACCTAATAAGACCACTTACTTGACCTAATGGGACCTATTAATACCAATTAGTACATCCTAGGGCCCTTAAGACCTAATAAGACCACTTACTTGACCTAATAAGACCTATTAATACCAATTATTTCATCCAAGGACCTTTTAGGACTATTAGTACACTCTAGGTTCTTTTAGGACCCCTATTCTAACATAAAACTCTTTAAGAACCCATAGGATCCTTAGGACCTATAATAGGACCCCTTAAGACTTAATTTAAGACTAGACTTAAGACCTAATGGGACTAATATGACCTATTAAAATCAATTAGTACATCCTAGGACCCTTAAGACCTAATAAGTCCACTTACTTGACATAATAGAACCTATTTTAATACCAATTAGTACATTCAAGGACCCTTTACGACTATTAGTACACTCTAGTATTGTAAATTTAAGTATAATTTTATATATTCAGATATTTGTTTTCATTTTACACGTAGTTATAAGTACTTAATTGTTAACACTTATCTTTCACATGTTATGTATCTAGATGGCCACTTAGGATGCACCTCACACTCCTGATATAGCGACCATTTTTCATATTGTTGACACAAAGATGGATCGACTTAGAGAGTCCATTTGTACATCTTCAGCAGATAACATATATAGAGATACTTGTGTTAGTGTATTAACCAGTTTGGAGGAGATGACTGCTAGATTGAGATGCCAATCCTCCTTCATGCCTTAGGTAGTTGATACTATTTTTCAAGAGTTGAGAGAGGAGGTCTCGGGTGATGTTTCCTTGGAGACGGTTCAGAGTTGTGTCCCCAAGGAAATTATCAAACAAGAGGTTTTCCCATATTATGAGGGGAAGCCCAAGGTGAGGGCATATTAGGTCACACTATGTGTGATTCCTTAGATCACATGCATGATATACCCTCAATTTCTTATAGCACATGGTTATTATCCTACTAATGACCAGATTCCTTTATATTTTGCACAACAGGGGTACGCTGAGTTCCGTTTGGGACTCGTGGTCAACTATTTAGATTTTCCTAGATATTATGGTAAGGGGCATGGTAGGGTTATAGAACATGATTAGTATCATAGGGATGATCGAGTTGTATAGCCTCATAGACAATTGGTTGGGTAGAGGACTCTGAAAGTGGCACCGATGATGGCTTCTACTATAGATAGAGTGGTCATTGCTTCTCAGAGAGGAGTAGTGAACATGATAGGGAAGATTGCTTCTATAACCACCTCCATCACTTTAGATTCAGTGGGTAGATACACTTTGACTAGATTGAGTAGAGCCAGATCATCTTATGAGTCTTCATCTAGTACTGCTGTAGGTGTTAATGATGAGACATATAGAGCTACAGGTCTTCCTACACTTGGAGAGATATGAGCACTTTCGAGTCATCATAGTCATTTAGATGTGGCCCTTTACTTTTTGGAGGATCTCCTATAGTCCTATTCTTATATTGTTGACATGCAGAGGATCCCAATAGATTCAGTCAGGGATGTCATTAGACTTGCACGGGGTCCTGTAGTTCCACCGATACAAGACACATCATCTAGTCAGGAACAACATAGTGTAGAGCACTCTGCACCCATAAATCAGTCTATAGCTATAGAGCCAAGTATACAGGTTGGAGATGTACACATCATCACTGAGGGCCTAGACACATTTGATGAGTAGTTGCGCGGGTTGGGTTAGGTGGATGTTGGCACTGATGTTGGATCATTTATGGATATGTTATTTCATCCTAATGGTTTAGGCTCTACATCACTCCCCTCCCATCTAGTGTCACCCCTACACGCTTCATTACTAGAGAGGTTCAGGAATGAAGGTGGTGTGGGTGATGTAGTTTTAGTTGATGATATGATGGTGTAGCACGCTGATGATCCTCCTACTCCTGAGACCTAGGTATATAAAGTTTTCTTTTCTCCTTTCTTAGGAGTTTTAGTGAACAATTAATTTTAGATGCATGTATTGATGTTTGTTTGATGTATAATATTTTGCAGGCATAGTTAGTAGAGCACGTTACCTCTAGTGTGGGCTTGGAGCATCTTCATATGAGAGGTCTAGTAGATGTGACACCTACTAGTGGTTAGGTAAGTTTTAGATATATGTAGGTTTAAGCATGCATGTGTACACTTGTACACATGTATTTATATATTTCAAGTACTTTACATTATATATACTATGCACATGTATATAACCAACTTTTGTACTAAATTTGCAAGGGTCAGTTGTTGCTTCACAACTAGAGGATGCTCTTCATAGGAGAGATTCAACAGATGTGACAACTAGTAGTGGTTAGGTAAGTTTTAAAAATATGTAAGTTTGAACATGCATTTATAATATTTTAAGTATTTTACATTATTATTATATACATGCATTTATATTTGCAGGGATCAATTGCTGCCTCACAGCCAGAGGATGCTCATGGTAGTTGGTCAGAGGGTCTCTCTATTCACATGCACCTATATGACTCCCTAGTTTAGGATATATTGCACAGATCTTTTATTTGAGACTCATTATATATGTCATTAGTATATGTTTGATATTTTTAGTTTATGATTTGAGACATATATTTATATGCTATCCAGACCTCTAGACATAGATGATTTATGATTTGACATTATATAGATTTATGATGGTTTCATTTTATTAGATGATATAATTTGATTATATAATTTCATTTGATTAGATGATATGATATGATTGGATGATAATATGATTTGATTAGATGGTTTTATTTGATTAGATTAGATGGTTTCATTTGATTAGATGATATGATATGCTTTGATTAGATGATTTGATTTGATGATATATGATTTGATTAGATGGTTTTATATGATTAGATGATATGATTTAATTAGATAGTTTCATTTGATTAGATTAGATAGTTTCATTTGAATAGATAACTTATGATTTGATTAGACGAGTTTTGATTACGTAAAATTGAGTTTTGAAAGGACCTGAAACCTTATACAAGAGCATAAGCAGATATATCAATTAAAGACTAGAACAACTATTGTGCCCCACCAAACAAACTAAAGGAACAAACCAAAGTTCCTACCAAGTGGATAGAAGCCCATACCTAAAACAATAGAGGGCAGTCAAGATTTACATTTTTTCCCATCCTTATTTGAACGTAAGTTCATGTCAAAAGAAGGAGTGGAAGGTTTAACTTTTTTTCCCTTCACTATTGTCCAACCATCCTCCACCTTTCCAACATTCTTCTGCTAATCCAATGAAGAGCTAGACAAGCCCACTAAAGGGCAGGTCACAAAAGAGCTAGACAAGCCCACTAAAGGGCAGGTCACAAAAGAGCTCACAACTTCAACACACAAGGCAACAGCTGGACCAAAGACAATAGTAAAACCAACAACATCCGTGGAAGGGGCCTCTAAACCAGAGACAATACTAGTGGACTCGATAGGGGTAGCATCAATATTCTAGATAGGGGTAGTAGAAATAATGCCAAGAGGGATAGAAACAACATCATGAGTCCGAGCCATAATAGATCCATCACCAGCAACATCAAAGAAAACTTCAGAAGTAGCCAAAGCATCAACTGAAGCTCCAACCAAAGCATGATCATTCTTAGTCAGGCTCAAACTTGAGTCCCCATCCTTAGAGGCTTTCCAAAATGTATAGTGGTGGTCAGAGGCCCCCACCCACCAAGAGGGAAATTTCTTTGATTTAATCTTATTAGAAAAGCACTGCGCAACAAGATGCCTAGTCTTGTGGTACTTCCTACATCTGAACATAATATTCTCATAATCCATATTTTGAATCCAAGAGCCCAAAGGATAATCCAAAGCAATCTGCTTAGGGAGACCCTTAGAAACATCAACCTCCACTAGAATACAAGCATAAGTAGTCTTAAAATTTTTAGAGGAGTCTGAATCCACCATTTGGAAATCCCCTATAGCCTCACCCACATTTTCCAAAACTGAATCCAGCCAGAGATGGAGGGGAAGATTCAGCAGCCTTACCCATAAGGGTATTTTATTAAATGACTTTGAGAGAGGATCAAACCCCTGATACTAGGGTTTGGCCATGAGGGAAAAATGCTCCTCCCAAGTGAAGCAACTATCACACAAAATCATTTTCCTATCTTTAGCATTTTCAAATTTAACAATTAAAAACCCCTAGCCACATGGTATATCTGAACCACATTAGATAGAATGGGCTCCCAATGCTTGGAGATCCAAGCATGCAAATCAGAGAGCAAGGGCCAGAAGCCCCTAAAATGGAAAATAGCAGCATGGGAAGAGAAATCATCATCATTTTTTACAATCTCATCCATAGTTTCAAAATATAGCTTAACCATAATGGGTTTACATACCAAAACTAGTTGCATGAGAGGAGACCGGGAACCCCCCCTACTAGCAGGGGTAGGGCCATGGATTCCCACTTCATAAGCCGCTACCTAAGTGTAGGACACTATAGAGCCACCAACAACAATGCCCAAATCGGCAGATGCATCAGCACCCAAAAAATCTTGAGCAGAAGACCCAGGCACAGAGCCAACAAACCTAGGCAAAGAGCTAATAGATGACAATAGAATGTTGGCATCAAATCTGGCCATAGCACCCAGGTGTTCAAAATGCTAGGCAGGAATCCTCACGAGAGTAGTAGTGGCAGGCATCATGGGAGCAGTTGATTAGATGGTTTCATTTGATTATATTTTATTAGATGGATGTAGAAATAATATCATAAAAAATAACAAGTTAATACATGTAACTAATGGACAATAAATATTCTAACACATTCTAGAACTAACACATGTCATAAGTAATCTAACTAATTTCATCATTTTTTAGTGTCTTAAGGGGATCTTTAACTAATAAGCAATCTTAAGGGGAGGTATTAAGGAGATCTAGAATTAATATCATAAAAAATAACTAGTCAATACATGTAACTAATGGACAATAACTATTCTAACTAATAAGAAATCTTAAGTGGAGGTCTTAATGGGAGGTCTTAAGGGGATCTAGAATTAATATCATAAAAAATAACTAGTTAATACATGTAACTAATGGACAATAACTATTCTAACTCATTCTAGAACTAACACATGTCATAAGTAATCTAACTAATTTCATCATTTTTTAGTGTCTTAAGGAGATCTTTAACTAATAAGCAATCTTAAGGGGAGGTCTTAAGTGGATCTAAAATTAATATCATAAAAAATAACTAGTTAATACATGTAACTAATGGACAATAACTATTCTAACTCATTCTAGAACTAACACATGTCATAAGTAATCTAACTAATTTCATCATTTTTTAGTGTCTTAAGGAGATCTTTAACTAATAAGCAATCTTAAGGGAAGGTCTTAAGGGGATCTAGAATTAATATCATAAAAAATAACTAGTTAATACATGTAACTAATGGATAATAAGTATCATAAAAATCATTGAATAATAAAATCATAGATAGAATCTTTAACTAATATGCAATCTATAAAAATCATTGAATAATCAAAGTATACATATAAAACCATACATGTATACAAGAATATATATATATATATATATATATATATATATATATATATATATATATATATATATATATATATATATATATATATATATATATAAGCATACATAAAATTCTATATATTAAAACCATTGAACCATCAAATAGGTCCATCATATATCAATAAATTATAGTCCATCATATGTTTAAATATATAAACAAAGTATAGTCAATTTAATCTAGAGATATCAAGTAGGTCCTAACACATGAAATAGGTATACATATTATACTTTTTAGACTAACTCAAGTGGTTTATACCTTTCATGGAGAACATGTAATATTCTCTATGATCCTCACTATCTAGTCTCCACTTACGATGGACCCACGTTGAGATTTAATTGTATGGAGACAAATGGATGTGGCAACTACTAGGTGACTTTATTGAAACACCTTATTGTCTAGTTGGTAATCAAAAAAGTGAATGCCATGTTGAATTACTTTGATTTTCTTGAAATATGTTCCCTCTAAAATAACTAAACGTGCAGGTCACAAATTTTAACAATATAAATTTTAACAAACTAAATTTGAAATTTGTTAAAAGGTTGAAATTTAAAATTTATAAATTGAGTTCAATATATTGATGTAAAGCATGTACAAACCTATGGGGAACAACATTCCATCACTTTCTTTAGGTTCAAGTAACTTCATCCTCTTTGTAGTACGACACAGTAAATAATAACCAACTCCTACATTTCCATGCTCAACAATCAGTACTGCAAAGACATCTCCTGTATAGTAAATTTATATATACATGTGTGAGATCTTAAAATTTACTTAGTTCAATCTATAGATCTATCTATCTATCTATACATGCAACTCAATGGACCATATAATGTGAAATATATATATACTTACCAATTTTGACCAATCCTGAGATATGATCGTAATCAGTAGAAATCAAAGGGACATCATCAAAGTTTTCATCTTTATCTCTATCAAATGTATCAGTAACAACTATTGGCACTAGATTCCATGCCCCTACATATCTACGGTCTTGATTGATGCATTCCTCAAAATTGTCAGCAATGTAGTGACAACAAAAGCATGAGTAGTCCTTAGTGTTCAACGTCCAATTGTGAAAATTCATACTCATAACTGAATGCAAAGATCACGTCTTTTATATCCTATTGCAACCATGCATAATTTTTCTATCCACACCTAAAAAAATGCATATATAATACATTCTATAAATATAATTTGAATAAAGAATACATAAAAAATTTAAACACTTTCAAATAATTTAAAAATGTGTGCATACCTTTTATCTCCCAAAATTTTCTATGTGGTACCGCTTGAGTCAATCCTGATGACGTGTCATTCTCATTTGGTGTGAAATGTGTCTTGCACCATTCAACCACATCATGTGCATTTTCTATATAAACTCCCTTATAATTCATTTGATACTTTTGTATAGCACGTTTGATGCAAGCTCCAACACCATCATGTTCACCTTTTCCATGTCCACTCTCAAAGAAACTCCAGACATGTGGTATGTTTTCATTACGATGATATGTACATCTAGTGCATAAAATGGTCTCGATGATTTAAATTTTACAGCACATTTATCTGACCAAACATAATGTTTATCAATTTTTATACCTCTTTCTTTCAAATTTGCAAAAAACATCTTGAAGTAGTGTTCTACATAATGAATGTCATGCTCTATTATCACTTATATAAAAATTTTATTCCTTCTTGATGACCCGTGCTTCAAATGTGCTCTAAATACCATCCAAATCTAATTGTGCATGTCGATAAAAAACATGTACCATAATAGTAATTTTCTCTAAAAAATAGTATTTCAATTGAATTTCCTTTTGATGAACAAAGTAATAATTTTATGAAAAATCAACAACTGATACAATAGTTCCAAGTGGGAAATTGTCTCTCAGTGTTTGGAATTGTTGTGCTTGCCACTTTACAAAAAAAACATGATGAATGTAGGGTTGAATCATTTTTTTTAAATTTTCCATAAATACTCCAACATTTATCTCCTCTTCAACATATTCTAACCTTTTGGATTCTTTCCCAAATTTTGTTTCATTCTTTACATATTTGTAACTCTTGCAATTTACCATCTTTGTTACATCAATATTTTTATTTTTCAAAGGAAAAAGAGACAAATCCACACATGTTTGACATATTCCTTTCATGCAATTTATTTGTCCAGTTTTATCATCTCTTTTGTCACATAAAATGGATGAGATGAACTCACTTCGTCTAGTAGGAGGAGCATTTTCAAAACCATAAGTCTCTTCTACAAACTTTCAAAAAACTTGATAGTGGAGATCAAATTCAATATGATAACAACAACAAGAAGAAGTTTTAAACACTTTGTTTGTCCTGATATAATATGGCTTCAATCTTTCCAACAATGTTTGCCCAATCTTTATATTAAGATTTGAACTACAAAATGACACATACATTTCATGTTGTGTTGTGTCCAACCAATGTTTCATATGATATTCATATTGATTAGCTGAAATTCTATGTCTGATAACATCTCTGTACTGTTTGATGAAGGACGTGTATTATCATTGCAAAATAATGTGACCAAATTCTTGATTCCTTCATCATTCCTATCAAAATGAGAAGCTCTACACATGATTGCCCAATTGCCTTCCAAGGTGCTATCATCCAAGGGTAAAAGTACAAAGTTGTGTCACACTTTTATAAAGGAAAAGGTCAACAACACAAAAACTTTTTAACTTTAATGACATAAAAATGGCATCTATGTTTAAAGTTTGGAGATGATGTAAATTAATAAAATCTGTAAAAGTGGATGAAGTTTATGCTTATAATTTTTTTAATTTTTTTTGAACAAGAATTCACATAGTTTTTTAATTTTTGAAATCTATTTTTTACTTTCTGAAAAATGATGACAAGCGTTCTTATTCCCACCAAAAAAGTATATGCAAATAATCTTTTTTTCCTTTGATTTCAAAATATGTTATAGATGAAATGTATAGCTAATGCAGAAAAGAAGAAAAATTAGTTTTCAATGTCTATTTTCTCTAATATAACTACTCAAAGTCGAACATACCTGAAATTGACAATTTTCATCTCCCACCAAATTTCTCCTATCAAATCTACACCATTCAGAAAAAAAATTACACATTCTTGAAGATAACTCTCTCCTCTAGTGTTAAATATAAAATTTTAGCTTTTTTGATAAGCTTTACTATTTTTTTCTATTTTTGAAGCAGCTTGTTCTTAAATGTTAAAATACCTACTTGCAGTATTTTGAAATTATAATATATTAGATCTAATTAAAATACTATAAAAATAATATGATGATAATCTTGACTTTGTGCTCTAAAAAAAAGTATTTTTATATTTTAAAAAAATATCATTAAAAAGAGTAGGAGTTATTTAAACATTGCTTTTTTGAAATAATTTTATTTCTTTAGTAATAGGTATAAAACATGCATTTAATAGATATTTCCAATTGGAAAAGGTGAAGCACTTATCTAACTTTTCTAGAATGAATCTATATAGACCATATGTCTGAAAAATAATAATTTTAGTTAAAAATACTCAAATTCAGTTGTGCTGATAAGTTGTCCTGAAACGTGACACAACTTTGTGCTTTTACCCCCAAAAGCGTTATCCTTTTAACATATCTTGATATTGTTTTCCTATTAAAACCAAACTAAGATGAAACTGAAGATCGTTGTCTTTTTTGGAGCATAGTGTTACCTATAATGGATGTCAACATAACTTTTCTTGTAATGGTATTATCTTTAGTTCGAGATCACTTCCCTACCTGGTTCAAACCTTTCCTAAGATTTTCAATCATATCAATTTTCATGTCAACAACTTTTCTCTTCTTTGATGTTGTGTCTATACCCAATAATTTTAATGCACCTTCCAACTTTTTGTTTATAAGTACAATTGAAAGCAATTGGGCTAGCTCAAGTGTTTCAAAATAATCAAATTTAGCCAATATTTCTCTTGCTATCATATTCATTAATCTCTTCTTAGCAAGACTTAAGGGTTGAACATTAGCAAGTGATCTCAAATTCTCCACATCCATTGTAAGTAAATGATCTAAGTTTCTATAATTAATATTTCTCTTTACAGTTTGAGATAAATTTAAAATTTTATCCATACTAGTAGGAGCACGTGATCTTGACCCTTCTCCAACATCAATTGCTTGAGCTTTCGTAGGGAGTGATCCTGACCCTTCTTCAATGTGCAATTCTTCAACTTGACTTGACCCTCATACTACAACTTGTCTTTCACCTTCTTTAGTTTTATGATAATATGTCAATGCAACTTCATGATTTCTTTATTTAGTATCGGGTGACCTTTTTCTAGCAGATTTACTTTTTCTTCCCTTCTTGTTCCCCATTTCTTCTCTCCAAAAAATGTCTTCCACAAGATCACCAATAAAGATTCTCTTCTTCAAAAAATACTTTGATCTAATATTTCTCCTCTCCAAAATTATGCCTTTGAAAAAATAGAAATAGCAATCCTCCTACAAAAAATGTCTTTGTAAAAATTGATCAATAATAGAAAAAACAATAGAAAAAGCAAATTAATTTATTGCAATTCGGTATAAAATAGAAACAAAATGTTTTAGTTTTATACCACTCTAAATTTTTTTATAAAACAAATTCATCACTAGCCGACTGACTTTGCTCAAAGTACCTTGGGGAAAATTCCAGCAGGGTGTTTTTTCACCGGACTTTTCACACGAGGGTCTTTGAGTGAAGAACCCTCACATGAAGGCCCTCAAGTGTCTTTGTGTGAAGGGGATCTTCACGTGGAGACCCCTAAACTAAAATTTTTCCCTTAGAAAAAAAGTGAACTACAAAAAAAGACCTTTCGAGGCCTGGGACAAGGACCAAACAAGATGGTTTTTTCAAACATACGATGTCAAATGATGCTATTCGAAAAAATATTTCTAATGAATATAATTTTAATACATTTTGAGTTCATTATCACTTTTAAATATTACTTTAACTAAACATAGGTTGTGTGGTTATTCAACAACCTGTCTCTTCAAGACTTCGGAAAAAATAGTAAATTACAAATTTTTTTTATGAAAAATATGTAGGGAAAGAGTATTTGTGTTACCTTTCTATTAAAAAAAAAAAGAATTTCGATATACATAGATCAAGTTAGAGTGTTCCAAGTGACCTTATGTCTAAATTACAGTTACTGTTACTTTAGAACTTAATAAACTATGAAATATTGACCCAAAATGAATAAAACCAATTGCATCGTTTAGATATTGAAGTTAAAAATATAATCTCAAAAAAATTACATCGTTATCATATTTTAAAAAAATGTTATGCTAATCCAAGTGATAATCACTCCTTAAAAACATAATTTTTTCATGCAAACCACTTTTCGAAGGAGAAGGAAAAATGAATTTTAATTTTTTTAAAAATATATATATTTAGAAACTAGAAAGAAAATTTTAAAAGACTCTAGTTTGTATCATCTTCAAATTCTTAATAGTTTTGCATCAACAGGTGTTTGAAAGTGAAGTTTTTTCTCATAATGTTGATCTCCATGTCAAAGTTGGCCAAAAAATGGAACACACTATTGTGGGACCACCCATATATATATATATATATATATATATATATATATATATATATATATATATGAGGATGAGATAGATCCTCCTACACACACACCAATAGATAAATGCATATTTTTAGACTTCTACTAGAAAGGTGATATGGGCACGGGTTGAACTGTTATATGTGTTGATTCTATGGTATGTTAACTTGTTGAACTTTGGTAAACATCTAGCGAACTTATATATTTCTGGATCATGAATCATTTTTCACTTTCTCTTTTTAATTAAGATTATAGATACATATATGTATAGATATCCACATATGGATTTGCACACATATATTGGTGATTAGGATTTTATGGGTTTATTTTGCTTTGTAAATTGACAATGTTAAGCTATGGGGTTTTCAATATGGATATCCTTATAGATGTAAATCATAGCAATGCTAGACAATTATTTGAATGAGCTGAATTAATATTTTGAGTATAAATATGTACATACCTTCCTGCATTATAGATTCATGGAACTAAATTGAAAGATAGATTATATGTTCTTTACTGTCTATATCTTGGCTCAATTTCTTAAAAATATTATGAAGAAATCTACATGTTCTTTCATTTGCTCATTAATATGAATAATCTCTAACTTATGATGATCTTATCCTACAAACACTATGATTTAGTTTGGGAGTTTTCTTAGTCTACTTGGTATAATAATAATTGATCTTCATTGGAAGGCTGTCAGGATTACTTGTAGGATGGGAGGATGACTCTAATATGGGGTAGACTACTCCAATGGCTTACTAAGAGACTACTACTACAACTAGAGATATGAATCTCTACATAGAAATGTTCCCCAGGAATAGCATGGGGAGATCAATTGTAATGAATCAAGTGATTACAACAAATACCAAGGAGATTAATACTGATGAATCAGCATAGAAATTATCAATTTACAATTGTAAATATGCAAAAGTATATAATGGAAGTCATAATGTAATAAGGGCTTCCTTTAAAGAATTCCTCCCTTTTGAGGATCAAATGTAAGATTAAGCCATAAATGTCAGGTATGGCTATGATTGTATTGTGTAACACATGTAACATTCTCTTTGACTCAAAAAGGTTAAGAGGGATATGTATTTTTTTACATAATCCATAGTTTAATAAGTCCTAGGCTATACCAAAGGTTTTCTTGACTATCATCTTTCCTCCCAGTGCCCACACCAAACAAAGTTGTAATAGTTTATATTAATTAATAAAAAATTCTTGGCTTCGGCCACTTATCAAAAAATATATATTAAACATTTTAAAGTTTCATCTAATTTCTTATACAATTAGATTTTTTGATATAACATGAAGGTACATGCTATATCACTTGTAATTTAATGGTTTGGATTCTAATCAGCCATTATGTACAAGGAAATATTGTTAGTTCTATTATTGCTAAAATATTATGTTTTGATAACATTAAAATGATGTAAATGTCTAATTTTTCAATAATTTGTAATATTCAAATGGATTAAATTTTATTTTTTAATTTTATCTTCTTTTCTTAAAAAAAATTGTAATCATATCCCACATGTATAGGGAAGCCAACCAAGTTGCTGACTGGTTTGCCCACTTGGTTGTCAATAAGGACACAATGATTAGATGGCAACATGGTGGAGATTTCCCTCGTGAGGTGAAGGATTTAGTCGAGAAGGATAGATATCAAGGAAAGGAGGGAATCATTAATGAAAATAATGAATTGTAATGGATGTTCCATTCTATAAATGGTAAGTACCAGGTTGATGGGAAGGACAATAACTATGTGTCCCTCTCGCATGATTTCTAGGTGTTTGATGTAGGAGCATCCTGGGTGTAAGAGCAATCTTGCATCACCCAAAAATATTTCTATTTTTGTATTCAATGAGGGCTATCTTGTGCAGAGCTTCTATTTATGGAAACTTTCTATTTTTAGTAAGTTGGTCATCCGATCTCAGAATGTTCTGATTTCTTCCTTGGAGGTTCATTTTGGTCATATCAGCCTGACAATAAAGTTTCATTGACAGATCAAGTCTAGCTTTGTAGATATTGAAGATTTTTGGTATTGGCAATAGGGTACAGAAACTTTGAACTTAGTTTTGAAGGCTTTAGAGGCCCCAGATGAGGTCAAAAATTTGGGTGACAAGTGCTTGCGCTAGTCAAGCCCATGGAGCGCTTCGTGGCCTTTCCAGAATGGGGTCATAATAGTCAATCAAGTCAACTGGCGATGACTTATGGTCTTCGAAAGTTGGGTCACTTGAAATGGCAGAAAATGATTTTCCTTCAAAATTTTTGTTTGGGTTTCAAAAGTTATTTTGAGCCGACTTTGATGTAATAAATTATAAAATAAAAATAATTCTAAGTTTGGTCAGCCTTGTTGGCTAAAATTCTGGAACCTTTCCAGGTGGTGGAAAATTGCCTATATAAGGAAGGCTGTAGTGTTGTCTTAGGTAGTTCAGGATAGTTCTGGGTAGTAGATCTAGGTATTGATTTGAGGCTTTTTCCTACAAAATATTGTAAGGGAATGCCCATGTAGCTTTGCATATTGTAATTCTAAAAGTTTGTAATTCCACATTTGTGGAGATAATAAGAAGCCCATTTTCTGTTCTTGCATATTGTTGTTGTTTCTCTTTATCTATTATGTGTTTGTGGTATTAAGGGGAGCACCCTTCATCAAGTGGTATTAGAGCAGGAGTTCCTGAGTGTGTAAATAGATCACTGATTGTGAGGTAGTTTGCACCAGGACCGTGGGTTAGGGTTTCTGTGTAAACAGATCGCCGATTGTGAGACAGTTTGCACCAGGACCGTGGGTTAGGGTTTTTGTATAAACAAATCACTGATTGTGAGGTAGTTTGCACTAGGACCGTGGGTTAGGGTTTTTGTGTAAATAGATCACCGACTGTGAGGCAGTTTGCACCAGGATCGTGGTTAGGGTTTTAGTGCGCATCATGAAAATGCCTCCACAAAAGGAACATGGCATAAGAGTTGGTGTTGTAACACTTGAGGTTAGAGCACTCCAGAGACAAGTGTGAGCATTGCAAGAAGAGATTCATAGAGGAATGAATCTTAATGTCAGAGACGAAAGCGAGGATGAAGCTGAAGAAGAAGATCATGAAGGAGAGGTTGAAATTGTGAACCAGGAGGAAGAAAGACTTTTTCGGGCCATTTCTAAGATTGGATAAAGACCTAAGATTGGGGTTCCTACATTTTCAAGATATCTTAACCCAAAGGAGTTGATCGACTGGATCAATGGATGTAAAAAATATTTTGAGTATGAAGATATTAAGGATCCTAATAGGGTCAAATTCCCAAAGGCTAGATTGAAAGGTCATGTGAAGATTTGGTGGCAAGAGATTCAATTAGAGTGAAATCAAAGAGGAAATGATAAAATCACAAGATGGGTTTGGATGGTGGATAAATTAAAGCGACAGTTCATCCCTGTTGATTATGAGCTTGACTTACTGAAGAAAATGCAAAGTTTGAAGCAAGCAGGAAGATCTATTCAAGAGTATACAGAGTTCTATCGAATCCTCATCAGAACAAGCCATGCATAAGTTGATAAGGAGAAAGTTTCCCATTACCTTAATGGATTGAGGTTGAGCATTCATGAAGAATTGAATTTTGTTCGAATGAACAGTATTGAAGAGGCATACTAGTTTTCCCTAAAAGTAGAGGAAAAGATGAACAAGAAGTTTGAGAGCAGACAAAGCAGAAGAGGTCGTGATGGAAGATCTGGTGGATGGTCATATGGAGATCGAAATGAAGATCCAAAAAAGTAGGATGAGGCCAGTAACAATCAGAATCATAGAAGAGATAATTTCAATCATTTCCAAGATCAGAACAATAGAGATCAGAGAGGAAGAGGAAGAGGACAAAGATCTAGAAGAGGAGGCTTCCGTGGAACATGGTTTCACTGTGGAGAAGAAGGTCATAGGGCATTTGAATGTCCTCAATACCAAGGAAGGATAGACAGGAAAAATGAAGGCCAGACCAAAGTTGCACATGTAGATGAAGATGTCAAATCATCAAATTCTAAAGATGCTGAAAGAGGAGAAACACTGATGAATAGAAAGTCCCGCTGAGTGGTGAGAATGAACCTGAACAAAGAAGGAACCTATTTCGCACTAGGTGCAAGTGTGAGGGTAAGTGTTGTGATGTGATTATTGATAGTGGCAGTACTGACAATTTGGTGTCAGAAGAGATGGTGACAAAGTTGAAGCTCAAGAGGCAGAAACATCCACATCCATATCAGGTTGCCTGGGTGCAGGATGACCACAAGGTCATGGTCAGTGAACAGTGCCTAGTGAAGTTTAAGATTGGTGGGTACCATGATGAGGTACTATGTGATATCATATCTATGGATGAATTTCATATATTGTTGGGTAGACTGTGGTAGTTTGACAGATGTGCCATACATGATGGTCATGCGAATATCTATTCCTTGACAAAGGATGGAGTGCGACATAAGCTAAAACCATTGAAGGAAATAGAAGAAAAGATATGTGGTAATGCAAGAATAACTTTTATTGATAGAGGAAATTTCTTAGATGGTATGCGGCATGAGCATATGTGTTTTACCTTAATTCCAAAGGCTGGGAAAGAGGAAGTAGAAGATGTACCTGTAGAAGTTGCAAAATTATTGAATGAGTTTCAAGATATTGTATTCGATAATGTACCTGATGGATTACCACCAATAAGAAAGATCAGTGATCAGATGGACTTGATTTCAGGAGACAGTTTGCCAAATAAGGTAGCACAGAGAATGACACTAGTAGAAAGTGAAGAGTTGAAGATAGATTTGAAGTTTAGTTCATCACATCATCCACAGATTGTATATGGAAGTAGTCCTAGAAATGCATCTAAGTTGAGAAAGATAGATAAAGGAGAAATGAGTAGTGCTGAAGCTGGAGATTTTGTAGAACATTTGAAGAACATCCATGAGGAGGTGAGGAAACATATTACCAAGATGAATGCACAGTATAAGGCTAAGGCAGATGAGAAAAGAAGGCATAAAGAATTTCAGGTTGGAGATGTGTAATACCTCAAAAATGGGCTATAGGTTCATTAACCTCTTATATTGACACATCGAATGAAATTGACATCAAAGTCCTAACCTAAGGCACATCGGCACATTATTGAATCTTAATTGATTATCCTAAATTCTGCATCGGGGAATATTCCTAGTAATATTTTTATTTTATCATAATTATCTTTAATTTAATAATTATTTGGCAATAAATCATATTTATCCTAAAGTTGATTAATTGAATATGATGAATATTTATTTAATTAATTTAATTCTACCACTTAATTATTTAATTAAATTTAATTAAATTTATTCCTAATTATTATTATTTAAATTTGACAATAAATCAAAATTTCTATCATTAATTGATTAAATTCTTATTTAATTAATTAAATCAAGTTGTCATATTTAATGATAATATTTTTGAATAAAAGTTTGATTTTAATAATTGATTAACCAATAAATCAATTGTTATTTTTAATTCTAAAAATCAGTTAAGTGGAAAATAAATCACTTTATTTATTAAATTAATTCATATTAAATCATGCACAATCATAAAAGCAGTCAACTTTAAAACAATTGCTAAATTCAATTTGTAAACTTTCTCAAACTCAACATCTAATGATGAGTTGAAAAAGAGAACTAAAGCTCTATTTTGAGATAAAAATTGCTTTTGCATAATTTTATGAATTATTTATTCTTAATTTCTTGTTAACTCAAAAATCAACCTAAGTTTATCAAGAGTGATTTATGAATTTTTTTCAATCCATCCTCAAAACCATGGATTTCTATAAAATCAAAGCTTAGCTCTTCACAAATCATCCACAGAATCCACAAAATTCACAAAATTTGCATACTTACTCTAGAGAATCGACATCTGAAGAATTGAAGCTTCTTGCGAATCAACAATTTTTGTGAGATCAATCTTGTTTTCAATTCATTTTAGTTTTATTTCATATCATTGCTAGATCAATTTTCATATAGAATAGATTCATATCAGATTTTTCATCTTATTGCACAGAAAAATAAAAAATATAGCTTAATTTGCATGCATTACTTCATTGCTATCTTGCATTCAAATCTTTCATTTAGGTGTCATCAATGTCACTGGTCTCGGTTCAATCTGAGAAGATCATACTCGCACCTACTAGAAGACAGTAAATCGCCTGGTTAGTTTAGTTTTCATTCTATTGCATGATTTTGATTTTTGCTAACCTTTAATATTTTACTGAAGTGTTGTGTCTACAACTAGGTAAAAAATTCACACACACATTTCTGGCACCCACTGTGGGGCTCTGAAATAGGTTTCCATTATATTCTATCAAATTTCTATCATTTTTCTCAAACCCACGACCACAAGGTTAATTTTTGTGAGTTTTTTGATAAATTTCTAGGTTATTTTTCCATGAAATCTGACTGATGTTTTTATTGGTACATGCACATATAATATGATAAAGATCTGAAATTTATATTTCTAGAAAGGAATTTGAGTTATCTTCCATTTTCCATTGGTTTGGATTAATTTCATTTTGATTTGCAAAAGTTATGATCATTTTAGTGAAGACTGGTCTGAACCTAATTTTATGAAATTCGACTGATGTTTTTATTGGTACATGCAAATATGATATGATACAGATCCGAAATTTATATTTCTGGAAATTTATTTTAGTTAGCTTTCATTTTCCAATTTTTTGGATTAATTTTGTTTTGATTTTAAAAAGTTATGATCATTTTAGTGAAGACTGGTTTGAACCTGATTTTATGAAATCTGACTGATGTTTTTATTGGTACATGCACATATGACATGATACAGACCTAAAATTTATATTTCTGGAAAGGTATTTGAGTTAGCTTTTATTTTCCACTAGTTTGGATTAATTTTGTTTTGATTTGCAAAAGTTATTGTTGATTTAGTGTAGACTGGTCAGAATCTGATTTTTTATGACAACATGTTTTTCGATTATCAAATGACATATTATATTTGACTAACCTAATTTTCTACCACGTGGGGTTGACAAGTTGTGTTTTTTTTTTTGATGAATTTTTATAACATTGGGTTTCATGTACAAGAATAGGTAATTTTTTCATAATAGTGGTTTGCAGGTGCAGGTGTAGGTACGTCTTGTGGGTACAAAAGATAGAAGACAAATGCTCAAAAATTGCTAAAACAGGTAAAATCTACTAAGCATGTTGCGAGGAACTCAGGTATTCTATTACATCTGATAACACTTTATTTTGTGACATAAAAAAAACTCTTTTGTGTCAAGCTTGAGTGCCTTTACAGCTTTCATAATTCACACTTCAGTTTTGGGCTTTAAAAAGAACATAGATTTACTTTTCGCATATCTATTACACATAGTAAATAGACCCTATGAACGCTATTTGTGGTTCTTGAGAGAGTGGGTTTCTAGTGAAACTCTTCTCAACAAGAGAACCCTTGTAGGTAGGGAAGGTTACTGAGAGCGTCTCACGTTCTACTAGATTTGTGCATCTTCAACTTTTGATTGATGCATTCTCTCTTTGAAGAGGTTGATAGATCATAAGTGGTTGACATCATAGATCTTTGTGAGATAATCTTGGTCTTAGCATGTTGGATTAATCTGTTTGCTTTATTTTGGTTAAAAGTGAAAAGGCTAGAGGACTATGCTCTACTCCCTTTTTGGGTAGTATTAGAAACTCAGATCCTTGAATCTGGAACCAGTCCCTATGTGGTATCTTTTGTGAGTCACCTTTAGAGAGGGTTCACTATAGTGGACATTCCCTTAATTGGGTCAACCGTGTGGATGGAACCTCAAGCTGTAATAGCCATTTTCGTCATGGTAGTGACAATCGCTATATAAATGTCCTTGTGGAGGAAATCTTCACAGGTGTGGTCTTTTGTTGGGATGTCAGATCTCCCTAGCAGATCCTGAAGATTAAGTTCTCAGACTATGTAAAAACCCCGGTGTGCCTAGATTGGAGTTCACCCTCTTGAGATTATAAAAGTTGCAGAGACAGACCATTACTACAAACCCTAGTGAGGCCAATTTTTCATTTTCTAGGAATATGTGCATTATTGAAAAACTTTTTGGAACATACACAAGTAGTATTTCTAGGGATTAGCACAATAAGTCACTATTGCTTGTTCATGTGCAAGGTTGCTTTTGCCCTTGTTCATTATTTTCAGACAATTGCTTTCTCCCCTTGCTTGCTATTCTGTGTGCTTGATATCTACTTGGTTACTTGAGATAAACTTTTACACAGATCTTCAAAAGCTGGACAGAAAAATTTGCAAACAAACTAATACTGAAAAATTGAAAAATTGAAAATTTGAAGCAAAAATCCTTTTTGGTGTCAAAATTCATCCTAAAATTTCAAAAATCGTATCAAAGCCAAAGTCAAAGTTGTCAGAGATTAGTCAAATTTGTCAGAAATCCAATTTTTACAGCCTATTCCCAAAATTCTGTCAAAATAGTGAACTAATTCTTGTCATTTCTAGTCATCCTTGGTCAGTCTAGGTCAAATCTCAGGTGCTATGACATGTTGCTCAAATGAACTTAAATGGTATCATGTTGCACAAAATGACTCTTGGTCTTCTTTCTTCCACATCTCCCATCTCATCCTAGTCTCCCATTTCCATCCTTTCCCTTCTTCCTAAACTCTTCACGTCTTCTTGATTCTTTTCCTCTTATTATCTAGTCTTCTTTCTTCTATTCATCTCTTCTGTCACTTCCATGCTTGATTCTTCCTCTTCCAGAATCATGAATTTCAGCTATCTTGTTATAGAACCTCTCTTGAAAATGGATGATCTCAAACTCATTGCTCAATTCGAAGAGTATTATTCCAAAAAGCCCATGAGTGATAAATTTATGATGAAAATAAATGAAAATTTGATTGAATCAGATGCCTTTTCTAGGATCATACACATGGTCATGTCACGACCTTCTTCTTCCAAACATCTTTCATATTCTAAGTCTTCTCATCATTCCTCAGCATCCACGTCTTCTTCCTCTTCTGAGTCTTCACCTTCCTCTTCTCCACGATGTCATTCCTCTTCTAATTCTCCCAAGAGTCTTACTTCTCTTCTCAAGACATATCATAATGAGCAATGTGATAACCCTTATGATACCTCTTCCACAGAGAGTGACACATCCATCTTTGGAGACTATGATGACTATGATGATGGAAAATATAATGATACCTATGACACCTCTATTCTCAAGAGTCCTCCACGTTGTGTGCTTGTGCTTATTGAAAATGGGATGTCACATTGGATAGATCGTGATGGTGATCAATATGATTCTGATTTTGAAAGAGACTTTGATGATCTTTGTGCACAATACCTAGATGATCCATCTGTTTCACTGGAAGAAGAGAAAGCTTTCCGCGCTGATTATAAATGTCAATACTATAAGGATCTCTCCTCTAAGAACTCTCATGCTGAAAATAAAGATTACACTCTCAAGAAAGATCATGTTAATATTGAACCTTTGTCTTGTGATGGTTCCCTTCCATCCCCTACTTCCTCCAATACCCATACATTTC
>BSBK01010666.1:262500-710708 GCA_027943335.1 Chamaecyparis obtusa | reverse complement strand
TAGAGAAAGAAGGGAGGGAAGGAGAGGTCTATATAGGGGTGGAGATAGAGGTGACATAGAGAGAGGGGGAAGGAATGAGAGGTAGTGAGGGGAGAGAGAGAGAGAGAGAGAAAGAGAAGTTGGAGAGATGTCTAGGTATGTGTATAATAACTCACATGCACCATGGAGTCACTCACTCAAATACTATCATAAAATTTCCTTTATTTTTATACATGTATTTCCCTAATGTAGCCATGAATGCCCACCACCATAATGAACAAATCAACCATCACAATATCATACACCTCAATATCAAACAACACTTATTGTAATAAGAAAATGGTCAACAAAAGTGGGAGAATTTTAGCCAAGGTGAGATAGTTACATATGTGCCTTTTCTTAAATGTCATAAATGGAAACACCTTGCATTTTCACTAAGCTCTAGAATACTATATCCTCCTATTATTCATTTAAAGGATGAAGAAGAACAAACAATTCCACTTTCACCACCAAGATTAGTCATCCTCGAGGCCCACCTTTACATGTTTCTCCTCATATGACACAAACTAGAAGATGCCATCATGTTTTTCTTTAAAAGAAGGTCAAGTATGAATCCACAAGGGTCATTGGGTTCACATATATTCTAAGTAGTCTCTCCCTATATAAATTTCAATCACCATTGTATCCATGTAAAACCTTAAGAAGAGATGGAAAACAACCGACTAAGGAACCTAGGTTTTGACTTAATATGGACCTGAGAGTATTTGTACTTCTCAAAAGTAGTGCAATAATTATAAGATTGTAAAAAATGGATTTAAAAATTTACAACATTTTGGTCACCTATGAAGTTAATTTAGTCAAAGCACGTGATGTTGCAAAGGGCGCAAAACAAGAATTTGAGCTGAGATTCAATGAAATGAAGTTCAACGATTAGAGGCTGAAAAAAAATGCCCTACAAGAAGTAAACATAAAAAAATATTCTGATGCTGATGTCATACACTAATTTTGGGACAAGACCTAGCTCAATCTTGGAGTGATAATGCTAAAAAGCATAAGCATCTTCTAGTTGCATCTTGTCATGAGGGGATCCCTCTTATCACCTCAAAAGTGAGCATCCAAACATCTTTTGCCCCATTTTCACACTTCATGTTACTACATAAGTGGAATTATTTAGGTGATTTTAAAAAGTGGTCAAGTGGAATTCTTGAGGCATATTTATCTTGATTCATTCATGCTTACTCAAATTGTTGTGATTACTTATATAAAACAATGACATCTATATTATCTCAATTATTTCTGTAAAAGCATTCCATTTCAATTGGTCGGTCTAATCATCCTAATCAACAATATGTTGACATATCAATATTTCAATTAACAATAAACACATGTTCTATTTGACTTTGTAGACACGTAGTTTTTTAAAATGAATAGTTTATTAGGCTGAAGAAAATACTTAATAATAAATGATGACCATGATCTAAAACATCAAGAAGCAACTACTAGTCTCTCATCCTTTCTAACATTATTACTCCAAGCCTGAGTGACTAGTAATTGTTTCTTATGTTGAGGCCATCCCTCTTGTCACCTTAGAAGTGACCATCCAAACATCTTTTCTCCGTTGTCATGCTTCATATCACTACATAACTGGTATTGTTAAGAAGATTTTGAAATGTTTTGACTAAAACTTTTAATTTTTATTCGATCTTAAATCAAACATGCTTACTCAAATTCTTATTATTCATTATATAAAAACAAAAATGCATACATCTATATAATCCAAATTACTCCTATAAAACTAAATTTGTCTATAATTTTGTTACTCCTACAAATTTCCTTTAAAAAATCTAAATAAACCAAGTGGATTGGCTCCTAGAAAAAATCTACACCTGGTCATTTTCGAAACCTACACCCTGTCAATTCCTTAAACCTAAACCCCATCAATTTGTAGAGCATACCTGATTCCCGTGTCATCTTCTGGATTGGCAGCTACTTGATTACAATCACATCAAATAAAATATAAAGTTGCAATCCAAATGACCGTAGATTTCCTAATTGCATTGGAAATTTGCTGCCCATATGTTGGAAGGATGTAAAAGGTTGCGCAGAGGAGGACATGATATTTACTTTGTCAAACCAAGATCAGATTTAATTGAAAATTTATCAAATTCTGGTCCTCCGCGTTTGCCATCCTTTTCTTCTCGAATCTACCAATTATTGATATATTCCTTTGTTTCACATAATCGAAGACGTAATTGTTTTTTTGCTTGGTAAAATGTTTGTTTACCAGTTGGGTTTGTAATAAGTCACTGTGAACACACTTCCCATTAGTTATTGGAGGATACCACGTTGTTTTCACCATACCCAACAAATATAGAAGACTTTTTATAGCCGCCGCTCTATCTTAAGAAATGGTGTTTGAATTTGCCCTAATTAAGAAAAGAAAGTTCTATTTGAAAGCAATGTGTCAGCTACTTTACGTACAAATATCAGGTTTCTCGTCTACTTCATGTCTTCAATTTCACTGACTTCGTTTGAAAATGTCTCGTTTATTGTATAGAAACTCAGTTCCAAAAGGATGGGTGTGGCTGCTCAGGCTATGTATCGTTCTCCTCCTGGCATCTGTTATGGTTAGATGTTCTTTTGATAAAGGTAATTTTTTGGGGGGGGTAAGGGGTTGAATGATAGTTCCTGGTTTTAATTGTATATGTTTTCAATCAATATTTTGGATCAGTGTGTTGTTTAAGTCGTTTGATCTATTGTTAAGCATTTCTTTCACACATAATAAATTATATATTAGAAAAAGAATTGCAGTTTCTAAAGGAGAATCGAACGTTGTGTCAATTGTTAATAGAAATTCCAATAGGGTAAGTACTGCTGATTAGGATGTTTAGGATGTTTGGGCTGACAAATTGAATTTTCTTAGGGATGAATGGAATGTTGGGTATGTGAAGTTCAACGGTCACTTGATCATTTATCTTCTAGACTCTTTGTTTGATGGCTAAATGCATTTGTATAAATATATGTGTACATACTATGAACAGATTGAATTGGTTAAACATCAATAAGAGATTTCTTTGTGAGAGTGGACGTAGGTAAATTTGCTGAACCACTATAATCTTCTTTGTTATGTGTTTTATTCTATTTTTCTATAGCTGTTTTAAATATGTTTATTAAGTTTATTTGCTCGATTAAAATTTACATGGAATGCTCTTATTAACCTCTAAAATTAATGAGACATTTGAGAAGAGGACCTTCACAAAATTGCTAACTTCTTGATTAAGATTCAGAAGAAAAAAATTGACGTCAAAATTTTTTTTGAAAATTGTTAGATTGTTTTGACTCTTAATTCCTTAGAGGACTAGTCTTTTATTAATACTTCTTAATTCATTCAGACTTAGATGTATTTGATTTTTTTGGTGCTCTTTTACTTTGGTTAGCTATCTTTTTTCTTTTACTTGACTATTTTTTGTTGTTTTATTCTAATCTTTCTGTTGTTTCTCTTGTAAGTTCTAGTATTTAAAAATCTTAGATTAATTTTTATGTAAAGAATTAGAGTCTAGACCCTTGTTATTCCTAGTTAATATATAAAAACAAAATACACTCTACTTACTTAAATTTACCAATATCGCAAGACATTAATTGTTTATTATATGACAAATTTCAATCTCGCTGATTTAAGACAAAAAAAAAAAAAAAAAAAAACTTGAATATTTATTTTTTAAACATAGCTTTATTTTAATCTCAAAGCCTATATTTTTTTCCCAAATCATAATACTTCTATTGTGCCCTCCAGGTGCTTTAAAAGCTTCCATTTTACTGCCCAAAAGTCAAATGGAGATGAAGCAAACCGTAAGATTTGGCATAAATGCTTCTTGATTCATAATTGAAAAGTATTTTAAAATTCTAAATCTCCTTTTTGTTCTTCCTTAATATCATCCTAGTTCTTTCTTCTCAATGGTGGATTATATTACAGTTGGTTGGCAAGGTGGAACAAGATCAATCCAAGGATTGGAAGGAATGCGAAAATAATGATGGAGAAGAGTGCTTGGATCGGAGAATTCTAGAAGCTCATACAGATTATATCTATACACAACATCACAACGGCCCGTAGAAATAGTTCTTTCTCAATGCATTTATCAATGAAACTTAAATTCCATAGTGTGAAAGGAGGGAAAAGATATAATCGAAGGTTATTAAGTGAAATTGTGTGTCGTGTATTTTGAATGGTGTGTGGGGTATGCTTCAATAAATTACACTAGATAAGTCTTTGTGTTTTTCATGCTTGCAGTATGCAAAGTATAGACATAATATATCGTATTGTGTATAGACATGATTAATAAAGCTTTTAAAGTGGCTGGGATCAGAATAAGGAAAGCTTACTTTATTTTTCGGCCAGCTTAGATCTATTTATCTAGAAAATTTGTTTCAAGACAAACATATGTCCCAGATCACAGTCCTATTTTGTCAAGCGCTATTGAGGTTGTATTTAATTATACAGACGTTTTGCTTGGTATTTGTAACAACACCTCATGAGGTGTTTCTTTGATTTCAAGTATTGAGTTGGCTTTGAGCTAAGAATTAATAAATGTAAGAAAAAATTACTTAGTGTTAATGTTTGCCACTTTCTTACCTGGATGGTAGTTTTTATTTTTTATCTTTTTAAAAATAAATTGAGATATTTATATCTATCAACTATGTTTTACTGTTTTTTATTAAAGAAAAATTAGTTTTATAAGAACTAGAAATCCAAGTTTACAAAATTACAAAAGAAACAATCTCAAACCAAGACCAGACGAGAATCATATGCTAAATAGATGTAAAAAAAACCCTCCAAAATATAGGGCAAAAGCACCCCAGAAAGACTGCAGATTTTTCATTACCAAACTCTCATTCTTTTGAATAATATCAACATTAATATTTTTCACCTTCCTAATGATGCTATCAATATGGGTCATACCCTTATCTTTGCTCTGTAATCTAGTAGCAGGGTCTGGCATTGTGGACTTCTCGCTACCCTCTGCATCAACTTCAGTGTACTCTACAGGAACTCAGACTCTGTTCCTCGTACATGTTTCCATGTTTCCATGGTTTTGATCTTTTTGGCAGACTTAATTCTTATAGTAGGTGAGGGAGAATTTTCTGTAGAAAAATTCTGGAGGCTTCAACTTTCTCATTGAGCCTTTTAAGCCCTTCACTAGTATTATCCATGGCGGACTCGCTAATAGCCACAACTGCTCTCAATTTGTCCTAGATCTTGGTAAAATTATCTTCTAATAATAGAATTCTAAGCCCGTGGTCCTCATTAAGATCCTTAATGTATTTCACCAGAGAATGATTATTAGCCAAAATGTTATCCAAGTTCTGAGTGGATGAAGGTGTTTTTTTCTTTCAAGGCATTGATCGGAAAATAGGGTACTCTAATTCTCCAATAAATTTTTAACACCGGCATTAATAGTAGGGTTATCGGGCATAGACAAGCCTATTTCCTTTGGAGTGTCCTTACCCACAACAAAAGGAGTTTGTTTATTAATCCCCACATCCCTAGCTTGCCCAATAGAACCAGGTTGAGAATGGATTTTCTTCAGCTGAGAAGACTTTCTTTTATCATTGACAGAGGGGGCCTAGAGATCTTAGTTTTACCTTTTGCACTATCCTGGAAAGCCTTAGCTTTACCTTTCACACTAATAACGGGTCCAAAGAGTGTAGGACAATATCATTTGATGGGAAATACTCTAGGTCTTCATTACCAAAAACCACAATTTTCTTTCACCGGGGGAGTATGGAGAAGCTTCTTAATCCTAGAAGATGAGGGGTGTTGATTCTCATATATATATATATGAAAAAGCTCCTCATTATCAGAGTCCACGTCCTCGTCCGCGTGTTTGAAATAGGTGTCACCGTAATGAACCCTAACATTTTTCTTCAATTCAATTCCATATTTAGGAACAGGGTTTCTCTCAACATAAAAGGATTTTGCATGTTCCATGATAAGTAATATTAAACCCTCATGTAGGATGGGGGAGGTTATATTTTTCTCATTGCATTTAAGCTATTTTTCAGAGAAGACACCAAATAAAACATAATGGATATACACTTGCAATGGTGGAAATGATACAAAATAACAAATTGATAATTGAATATGGTATAAAATTTCCTGTCTAGACTTAGGTATTGCATGATTACCTTAGTAACATCATGCTATAGACAAGGAAGATAAGTTATGTTGAAACCCCTGTCACTGGTCTTCCTCACCTTCTCTCTTTCCTACGAAAGGAAAAAGGACTCCACAACTTCATTCGTACATTTTTTTTCTCTCTATAGAATTTTCTTCCCTCAATCAACATGTTAGAGACCTTGGCAACAAGCTCTTCATTCACTTCCAGCTCAAGGTCGTAAACACAGAAAACCCCCTCTTTCCATCCTTGAGAAAAATCCTTAGTAAAGAGAGCGTTTGCACCATGAAGCTGCTCAATGTAGCAATATGATCCAACCAATATTTTCTGTCACACGACATTTTGTAACCCACACTTTCTTCCTCAATTTGGTAACCAAAGATTCATAAGTTTAAGGCCAAAATGAAAATGAACAGAACGTTCTACCACTTCATCATAAAGGATTCCTTCTCAACGATACCCGCTTGCACGTATACAAGCATCATTTCTAAAATCACAATAAACTTAGCAACCCTCATTATTATTACGAAGAAACATTTGGACATCTACTAGGATCTCGTCATTAATATCTCATTCAATTTTAAATTACGAATTACCTCCAACATTCACCAGCATGTCCGCCATACAATTTCCCTCACGGTAGGTACACATGAGAAATAATATGATCATCAAATCCCTTAGCATATGAAGACACTCTTTGATAATTGAAGTAATCGTACAACTTGGGGGGACTATACCCTTCAAGAAATTGATAATGTTAAGAGAATTGCCTTCAACCCAAACCTTTTTCAGGCCTCTCTCCCTAGCCATTTTGATACCAATATAGATTGTGAAAGTCTGAGCACAATCATGTTTTAGCATTAAAATGGGTTCTTTTAAAGATTAAAATAGTTATAATTTATTTGATTTGATTTAGAGTAAAGATGGGTTTATGAAGGGTCTTAATTTCTTAGGAAGAGAGATTTAAATATAGGTATATTCAAATCTTCAATTATGAATATTTACAACCATATTAGTGTATCAACAATAAATTTTTAGTTACAAATGAACAAATAATCCTAAACAAACATCTAAGATTCAATATATACAACAATAGTTTACCTAATGTGGCTTAAATCAAAAGAGAGCTAATGAGCTTTAAAAATCATTTGTCAATCTTTCCTTGGATGTGACATTGTTACGAGATTTAGCAAGATATCTATTTTTTCTATAAAAAAGATATAAAGACAAATAGCTAGTGTTTTCATAGATAAAAAGGTTGAGAGAATAATAATTTCCTCCAACCTTACTCATTTGAGGGGTTCATATTTCTAATTTTCTTTTTCCTTTGTTCGGCAAGGATTATACAACCCTAACATGTAATTACCAGATTGGGACAATAGAAACATTTATTATTTTAGTAGGACAATCTACCATATTCTACAATTTGATAATCCTCATTACATAACATCTAACTCAAAGAATGAGTAAAATAGGAACCCATCTCCAAATATTTTATATTTCCTTATTTGTAACAAGTAACTTGGTTCTAACCTTGGGCCGACTAGGTGTGGGGAGTGTTAAGGAATAAACTGTTAGGAATGGGAACACTGAGAGGGGGGGGTGAATTAGTGTTTACTATATTTAATCTTTTTACTTTTCTCTTTAAACTTAACTTGAATGCTTAAAAACTGAAATGAATATCAACATAAATAAGAAACATGAACACAACACATAACACCAATGTGGTTACGGGGAAACCCAAATAGGTAAACACCTCGGTGGGAGTTGACACCCACTAATAATATGTACTAGTGTTTTATGATCCTTGTTAGAAGATCCTTAACTCTATTAGGAGTTGCTTTACAATAAATTTAGTACAGTGACCTGGTCAAGGGTCGGACCCTGTTAAGAGTCTTTTACAATTGACTATGTTAGGGGTAAGGACACACTATCTAAAAGCTCACTGCTCAAGTGGTGAAGGCTACAACCTTCTGATCTCAGATACACACTATATCTTCTAGATGAACTGACACTGTGACACTGCTTGTCTAATCAGTTCCTTTGATGCACTGATGCAAAGCTCTAATACATCTTAACAACTCTTTGCACACTTCTGCTCTGCTTATCTTGAATCTATATCCACTCTCATACCTCATTACAACAACGCATCTAATATTTATATGTGCATACAAAACAATTAACTAGGTCGGTCCTTTAACCAATTACATACAACGCTTCCAATTGAATTGGATTAAGCGTACTTAAAAATAAGGTTAATTACATGTCTACAACCTAATTACAATAGGCGCATAGCCCTTACGCAACAGTAATATAACCGCTAACCAAAATACCAACAGTCAGCTTCTTGTTTTGTTCTTCTATGGTATTCACTGTCTATGCAACTTGAACTCTCTGTATCTTCCTCATACTGAATCTTCTGATCATGCGCTCTTAGACTTAGCATGAATATGATCTTACCAACTTAAATTCTAGGGCGCATACCATAATTCTATCATATGCATGTGCGTTGACACTCTAACCTTCAGGTACTCTGTATATTGTCCAGTCTTCAACACTTAGCCAATTTCTGATCTTCTTATCATAAGCGCTGACTCCAAAATATCATATGACTTCGTTTCCATAATGACAACACTATATTAAGTCATATACACCAGTATAGTCAACTTGCCAATAATCTCCCCATTTGTCATTGATGGCAACAAAAGAATATGAAAAAGTGACTAACTATCCCTTAATACAAAAAACACTTAATCATACTCTATCTTATATCTCCCTTACATCTTCTTACTATACATTTTCTTTACATAGCTATAGCTCCATATTCTATACATACTCCCCCTTTGACATTAATGACAAAGGTGTTACAAAACTAAATTTGTACAAGTACTTACACTGAAAGTACATCTGAGTATGCAATCTATAGATTTTGGATCTCTTGCTTCCAAAATGCAATCAATGCATTGATTGTTTAAAGATGGGCGCATAAGGCATATTGTAGTTTATCCATTTTCTCCAAGTTTGAACTAGGACATTGATCATATGTCACCATGGTGGCATTGATCTCCTTGATATTCTGATTTAACACATCTAGGGAGGGCGCAAGAGCATTTCTAAGATGAGTCTGCCAAGCTTTTATCTTTGACATCTCTTTTCTGCCTTCTCAATTTTGTCAATCTGTCCCTGATATACATTGTTGCACATGTTTATATCAGTAGAGGGATCTTCCACTTGTAATACCCTAAAATTGGCACCAATTAAATTTGATTAATTTTGGTGCATTATCTTCAATTTTACATCTCCAAAGTCCTAGTTTCCTAGGCAATTTTCTCTCTCCTACTTGACTTAATTTGACTTGATGTCAATTGCAAAGACCATAAATTGCATTAATCAAATATCAAAATTAATTCCTAAAATCCTTGACTTTAATTAGCTAAATTACCCCTATGATAATTAATTTAATCCTAAGTCCTAAGTGCTTAGAATTAAATTAAATCCACCCCATTTGGCTAATTACCCATAAAAGGAATTAATAAATATTTCATTAATTGAATGGACACCTCTTTATTTGAATTTAACAATTTGAATTACTCGAAAGGTCACCTCCCACATGTGGCAAATTCCATTCTTTTAATTAAATAAATCATGCTTTTTTGTCTCAAATTGGGAATGAAGGGTCAGGAGTTTCAAATCAAGAAACTCTTCATTCCTCTTCTGGATTTTCTATTTAATGGACCTCTTTTTATCATTTGAGAGAGGCAATTTTGAGAGCATCTACACTATACGCATTTTTTAGTCTCATTTAATTCATTGTTTCCAAAGCTTTTATTGCATTAATTAGTCTAATATTTCATTATTAGTTTAATCTTGCATCTCATATTAGATTAGAATTTGCTTAATTGTTCTTAGATTAATATCATATTCATTTCAATGTCCTTAGATTAAAATAGCACTTCATATCTATTCCAAGATTTTAATGTAATTGCATCTTCATTTTTAGATTAATTTCACCTCATTCTAGTTTGATTTCAGTTTGCTCATTTTCATGCTTTCAAATCCTCCATTGTAGAACCGGTCTTATGGTTGTTGGCTCTCCAATCTGAGAGTGATTAAACACCCCATCTACATAGGAGGCAACAAGTCACTTCACAATGAATTTCAGATTGAGTAATTCATACTCTCTCTTGTAATTCAATCATGTGAGTAATGACTATGTTGCATTTGTGCCTGATTTAGAGGTCCACATTCAGACACACACATTTTAGTGCCCACCATGGGGCAGAAAATCTGATTTCTGGCCTCATTCTCATTTTTCTCTGACAGAAATTCATGCTTAGTCGTGCATCCGTACTGCCTGTGTATGGATCTTCGCACAAGAATCTAGAGTGTCCCGCACGAGATTCTGCTCCTTGTAGCACTTCCTCACGTGAGAGTGTGCGGCCTCACGTGGTAGCCTATGTTTCCTCATGTGACGCTTGTGTTTCCTCATGCACCAATGAGTACTTCCTCACGTGAGATTCCAGGACAGTGGCCTAAATTTTCCTACTTTCTATCTTTCTGTTTCAGATTTCTAATAGTTTTCTGTTTGCTGTTGCTTAGTATTTTCTATCATTTTCACAGCATAACAGTTTTGTGTAGGATGTTTGACCAAGAACCAAAAACATGCTAATGGTTTGATTATATGCTGATAGTCGAAGATTGCTAAAAAAATGTTGTGTTTGTTTCCTGCTTTTATTCACATAGTCTAAATAGGGCTCCGTTAAAATTTCTTGAGGATTTTGATAGTGAGTAGGGACTTTGGCTCTTCATTACATGGAGGTGATGACCATGAATGAACCCGAAATCCTAATGATCTTACTAATATGAAAAATTCTTGGGGAAGCGGAGAAAGGTAGTGAATCTTTACGCTTCTACTTACCAGGGGATTATGCTCTTCTCTCTCCAAGAGAACCAGAAACCCAAAAGTTTGTAGTTGTGGTGGAGTGAAACTAACTCGATGATGAACTTTCTTGATGTGTTTGGGTGAGGAAACAGGATAGAGAAGTATGCTCTTCTCCCTTTGGGAGAACCAGAAAATTTGACCCCTGAATCTGAACCAAGTCTAGTGTCACCTTTAGAGGGCCTGCTGGTATTGAACCTCCAGGAACGACCCAAGTGAGTACACACCTATTGCCGATGATTCCACCTCACTCTAATAAAGAACATTTTTTTGAGTCTAAAGACTCCAAAACTATGTTAGCTTCCTTCTCAAGACTTTGACTATCATCTTGAGAAGGCTCCATCTGTTATACTAAGCAGGATCACTCCTAGCCCTACTTGCGAGGGTTTATGACTTTTGGGTGTTGGTGTGGTTGTGAGGCCTCAACCCTATATCGGGGGCACCAAAGGTTAGGATGAATGGAAGCCTACTAAGAACTTGTCATAGATAGTGGCCTACCCGGTTCACCTCCGAAAGGAGTCATAATCTTTACATAGGGAGGGGGAAGAATCTCTCCCGTAGATTCCCATCATAGGCATACACCTAGATGTTTGGAGGCGGTTGCAACACTGGCCCCTGCTACAAGGGTAACCTTTGAATGTACACTATTGAGTCCTTGGAAACACCAAAAACACAGGTGCCCTCTAGGGGGTGACACGGCTATGTGAGGTGCATGTATGCACATAAGCAATGGGGCAAAGGTTTTGGCTTCTCACCATTTTCTTTGTAGGACTAAGCTATGTGTTTGTTATCGAGTCTTAAACATTGTCCAATTCATTATCAAACAAAGACTCCTCTGATGCTATCAAGTTGCTTTGTCCTTGATAGGTCTATTAATCACTACTTCCTGTTTCACAACTACTTGATTTGAACCTTTGTGTCTTTAAACGAATGCTTGAAATCCTAAAACAAGCTTGTTGATTAAATTGTTCTTCAAACCTGTCAGGAAACTGGATTTTCTATCAGACATCAGTTCAAACTGTACTTCAAAATTCAACTTTTATCGTGCGAGGTTTCACACGTCAGAGCACTTTCTCGCATGAGACCTTGTTTTCTCGCATGAAGATTGGTGTTCTCTCGCGTGGCTTGGTACTTTCTCATGTGAGACTATAGCACAATTTTCAAAAATAGAGACCTATTTTCTATTTGACCGTTTGATTTTTATCTGATCTTCTTTTTGTCTGAAGTCTATTTTTCTATTTTCCTATCATTCACTGTCAGAAACTAGTTGTTTTGAGTTAGGAATCGATCGATCTTTTCTTTGACTTATGTCATCTCTCATTGGTTTTCCTTATCTCTTTATGCCTTTTGTATCTTATGTTGTGATAGTCTTATCTCGGCTGTTCTAGCCACCTCTTTTGATGATTCATACCAAGTCCATCTCGCATCTTGGTTGTTCTAGCCTTTATCTCCTTTGTGTTGTTCTTAGAGACCGAGTCTAGCTTTATCCCGAGTCCTCTCTTGTTTCATCTTCATCTATGACTGTCATGACTCGAAGTGGCAAAACTTATCCCATTCAGAATACTGGTTGAGATAGAAGCGAATCTCCTAATCAAGAAATAGGTCATCCTAAATCTGTTATGAAATCTAAACTTTGTGAGAGATCCTCACATTCCTCCTCGTTCCAAGAGTATTACAATCCATTGTTTCAAATATAGTTTGACTTATTATTTCAAGAATATTATAACCCATTGTTTCAACATTAGCAAGGCTTTGAAGGGTCACTTTCTAGAATCGAACCTATCGACTCTTTCGATCTTACTTTCATGATCTCTCAGAATACTACCAACAAGATGGGAGATCCATTCCACTTCCCAAGGGGAGGTAAATTCAGTGATAGTCATGAACAATCTCCAAGTGACCAAGGTCATGGTCAATCTCGAAATGACCAGAGTTATGATCAATCCCACAATATTCAATATTCGATCAATGTCCGGGACCTTTTCAATTTAAAACAATGACAAGGGGAGCCTCTCCTAACATTTCTCCAGAGATGGAGACAACTATGCATGAAGTATTCGCATGAATTACCTAAGTCTGAAAAGCTTGATATCTTCTTGGAAAATCTTGTCCTAGATTTTGGATACCAAGTACGATTGCAAGGTCCCCTCACTGTTGTCAATATGATTAGGCGAGCTGTGATGATAGAAGCGTTTATGGTCAAGAAGGGAGGATTGACTTTGAACAAAGAAAACAAGCAAGGACCTTCTCCCTCAAACAAGGATAAGGGTAAGATTGTCAATAGAAACATAGATGTTATGAATGATAGGGTTGTTAACAATATGATGCCAAAACCCTCAAAGTCTATCTTTAATCTCAGCTTTAGCATACAAACAATCAAAGCCACTGAGAAGGCTACAACAAAAACTCAACCACCTTCAAGATTCGCTAGAAACAAACCTTACTTCTCTCAACCCAAGTGTTGTGTGTGTGAAAATTGTACCTGATCTGTAGACACAACACTCAGTAAAATATTAGAGGTTAGCAAAAATTGAAATCGTGCAAAATTGAAAACTATGTAACCAAATGATTTACTGCCTTCTAATAGGTGCGAGATTGATGTTCTCAGATTGTAATCGAGATCAGTGACCTAGACGACACCTAAATGAAGGATTTGAATGCAAAAGATGGATATGAAATTGAATGCAATTAATCTATATTTTTGATATTTTCTATGCAATAAGAATGATAAACTGATATGCTATGAATGCTATTGAAAATTGATATGAAATGAATGCCAAATGATCTAACAATGAAGATTCTAACAATGATATGAAAACTATGAAATTCTATGCTAAGATATAAAAACTATGCAATTGAAATTGATCTCACAAAACTTTGAATTCGCAAGTTGATTCTTTCAAGCTCCAATTGTGCAAATTCTCCAAATCTGATATGCTATGATTCCTGTAGAGTAAGTTTGCAATTTGTGAGATGATTGAGAGATATGAGAGATGAGCCTTGTTTTTATAGAAATCCAGGGCTTTGGAGGTGCATGAGAAAAAGCCATAAATCACTCAAATAACTCAGGTTGATTTTTGAGTTATTTTTAAATAAAGGATAATTAACTCACAAAAACATGCAAAAGCTAAGTTTTAACTCAAAATAGAGTTTAGCTTTAATTGATAATTGATAGTTGTCTGCTTTTATGATTGTGCATGTTTTATTTATGAATTAATTTAATAATAAAGTGATTTATTTCCAACTTAACTACTTTTTAAAAATAAAACAATTGATTTATGGGTTAATCAATTATTTAATCAAATTTTTATTAAAAACTATATTATTAAATAATGACAACTTGCTTTAATTAATTAAATAAAAATTTAATCAATTATTCATAGGATATTGGATTTATTGTCAAAATTTAAATAATATAATTAATAATAGATAGAATTAAATTTAATTACACAATTAAGTGGCAAATATTAAATCTAATTAATTAAATATAAAAATATTCAATTAATCAAACTTTAGGATAAATGTGATTTATTGCCAAATAATTATAAAATTAAAGATAATTAAGATAATTAGGAATATTACTAGGAATATTCCCTGACGCAGAATTTAAGATAATCAATTATGATTCAATGATGTTTAGATGTGCCTTAGGTTAGGACTTTGATGTCAATTTCATTTGATTTGTAGATGTAGGAGATTAATGAACTTATAGCCCATTTTTGGGGTATTACATTTTGCCCCTCTTTGAATTACTGTGCAAAGCGCAGTGGTTCAAAGATAGTCTGTGTTTGATAAAGATATGAAACTGATGTTTGAAATTGATAATTGATATGAGATAGAAGCTGATTGATATTGAATTGATATGGAGATAATAGGTCCTGAATGACCAAAGATAATGTTCACTACAACAAAAAATGAACCTATGATTGCGAAAAAGTGTCAAAATGCCTGATTCTGAACCTTAGGATTGATAAGAAGTGAGTGACCCATTCTAGACTCGATTGTCTTAGCAGAACTAGCAAGTATCACATGCAAATCCTTCAGTTGTCGAAGAACCAAGGAAAGAACACTATGATCTGATGGTTGCAAAAATTGATACGGATTACAAGATTAAGAGAATACTAGATTGATATGGATCGATGAATCTGATATGCCCCAAGTGATGATAGATTTGCCCCGAGCGATGAGGACTTTTTTTTGATGAATCAGTAACTAGACGTGATTGTTTGTCTTGATTACTGATGAAAGATATTGATAGATTTGATTGACAGCCTTTGAATGATGTGCAATACCATGCCCCCTTCGGGATTAAAATTGAAATCTGACAAGAAAAGTCAGTGTTATAGTTTAGAAGCATGTTAATTGATTTGAGAAGTGGTTATACATGTTCAAGAATGTATTCTACATCGTTTGGAGGTCCAAAAGACCAAGTTTGACTAGGTTTGACCATGAGTTGACCATGGTTGACCAAGTTGAAATTTTGATAGTTTGATGTAAGATAATCAATTAAGTTGAATACTAGATTTCTATGAAGATTGAAGGTCGATTATGCAAGCAATTAATAATATGAATGATCTCAGATTTGAATTTTGATCCTAAAAAAGGATTCTACTTGCTATTTCATTGGAGGAACCTTCGTGTGGGATTCATCTCTTGTTAGATTTGAAGATGCGAGTGGAGAATTGTTTAAGCATTGAAGTTCATTTAGCCATTATGAGATCATGCAAAGATGAAAAATGCAAAGAAACATGCAGGATGAAATGCAACCTAAGACCTAGGACCTAGTCACTGATCATGTATCGATTTGTTATCATCATTGAACTTTTAGGTAACTGGATAAATCAATACAATGTCCACTAGCCATGAAACCATAGACATATGAATATCAATTTGTATGCACAAGAATCAATACAACACCCACTGGTTATACAACCATGGACATATGAATATTGATTTGTTTTCAGAATGTTGGATTAGATATAAGCACCAAGGCACAAACGCCAGGATGACCTGAATATCATGTCCATTTTTGATATAGCAATTTGTACAAGCATCAAAACATAAACATCACGATGACCTGAGTACGCCTTGCGTTGCAAACACATCAAACAGTCAAGAGATCATTCTAAATCCAATGTGAATTACCCGTAGTGACCCTTTATCAGTCACATCTTTAGGCAAGATTGCGTTCCATAGTAGGACAAAGAACTTACTCAAAAAGATAATAGTTAGATCAAATGTCCTTGAATTTTCTGGGTATCAATGGTCGAGGTACGCATGGCCATCCAATTCGAGATAGAGGCTCTTACAATCGGACACCATTTCAATCCACAATTTCCAAAGTTATTAGATTTTCACATACAAGCATAAAACAAAGAAAAGATTATGCCCCTAGTCATCACTCTCTAAATCCTATAAAGGACATCATTGAGGAGCTCGAAGGGACACAATATGCAAAAATCTCAATGCGAATCAGTAAGCATACAAGGAGATAAAAGCATGTAAAAAATATAGATTGTTTTCAGTTGAGTTTGATGTTTGATTGTGTTGTTGTAGATGCAAAATCCTTTCTGGAGATGAGACTGACTGACTGACTCAACTTGAAGCTTCAAAGGACTCTGATTGGATAGGATACATCTAAGATACATTGGAGGCCATAGGATATGACATTGATTGCCCCCAAGTTTGAACATTGATAGGATACAGACACTTGAGCTGATTGGTGTACAGACCGACTTATTGAAACCAGGATATGCAGAAACAAACCAGGAGATATGTACAAACTAAAGCAAGACTGAAAGCTAGGAAAGACCAAGATTGCACTGATAGATGGAGCATTTGGAACAAGTGGCACCCGTTTGCTAGGTTTTCACCATCTTGGTAGAGATTCTATTTTTGCTACCAAGGCGCCTATTTCCAGGTTTTCACCAAGGCACTTTTTTTTTTCTTTTTTTTTTTTGTATTTTTCATTTTTCAATTTTTTTGAATTTTTGATATTTTCAATTTTTTTGTACTTTTGATTTTTTTTAATTTTTTTTTGTGAATCATCAAGGCGCCTATTGCTAGGTTTTCACCAAGATGTTCATTTTTTCAGGACTTTTTCCAATTTTTAGAATATTTTCAGGATATTTACCAAGCACTAAATGCCTTAGGCATAGAATTTCTTCAGATGGAGAACGTTGATTGGTTCTCAGAGCTGTTCTCCTTCAGTCATTGAGAGTTGATAGGCACCACAGCTAAAAGTAGCAGTGATTACAAAGGGACCCAGCCAGGTGGGTTCGAACTTCCCCTTGTGTTCTCGATGGGATTGATTTTTAGGATTTTCTCTCAAGACTAGATCACCAACCTGAAATTCTCTATGTCTAACTTTCTTATTGTAGCCTCTAGACATTCTTTTATGATACACTCTGAGATGATCATACACTGCTTGCCTATGCTCATTTAGTAATTCAAGTTCTTGTAACCTAGACACTCTGTAGTCATCGTCGGTGACAAGTCCATGCATTCTGATTCAGAGTGATGGGATTTCAACCTTAATAGGTCAACCCGTTTTGACACATTGGAATGCTCAAGTGTGTCTTAAGGGGTCTTAGGACCCCTATCGACACACTTGAGCATTTGAATGTGTCAAAAGGGGTCATGGGGAGTCTGTAGGGGTCCTAGGATGCCTATCACTCGTTAGGACCCCTAGGGAGTCCCCATGACCCCTTTTGACACATTTGAATGCTCAAGTGTTTCTTAAGGGGTCTTAGGACCCATTCGGACACAATTGAGCATTCCAATGTGTCAAAAGGGGTCATGGGGGCTCCCTAGGGGTCCTAGTATGCCTTATCATGTGTTAGGAACCCTAAGGAGTCCCCATGACCCCTTTTGACACATTTTTGTAAGGAAAATCAGGTGCAGAAACAACTTCCTACACTAATCTCTAAAGGAAAGTATTGTGCAAATTCTTTTTAAATCCTTAAAATTTTAGATTCGTTAACTACTTTAACAAAGATATTGCAGCCATATACCATGCATACAGAAAATAGATAGAGAAGATTGAAACACATAAACACAAAGATATGCTGGTAGGGAAAAACCTTTCGGTAAAACAACCCCACCCCTCCAAAACCTACACAATGTATTATCTTCAACACAAAGACTACAACACACTTGCAATGCAAGTTCTTTTAGGAGATGAGAGACTAGTAAACTTATATCTCTCCCATAGAAGCAGCATGATATATATAGACTCCTTAAGACCCAACAAATACCCAAAAAAGGAGTTTGGCATCCAACCACCAAGACCCATGCACAAAGCCACATGTACATAGCTATTACATGCAATCCCAAGAATATGCATCCATCCCTAGAATAGACTATGACAGCTTGTCATAGAATCCACCAAAAATAATGGTCACAAGAGAAGTGTAAGAGAATCTATCATACCAACCTATTTTTGGCATATTCTCTTACACACCAACCACTTCTTGGGCACCCAAATAGGCCCAAGTCATAAGATGCTCTTACACCTATCGTAGCACATTCCTTAAATAGTTCTTACGTGTCATAGGAATCTGTCATGACCATTTCAGTCATGAGCTCCTTACGCACAAGATGTCGACACATCAAGTGGAGTGACACATCAACATGCCAACTAGACATGTACACTCACACTTAATTTCATTATTTGCAAAAAATACATTTACAAAACAAATAATAAGAATAGGAATTATCCAAGGTTGAGACACCTTATTCCTAACATTCTCCCACTTGTTGAACACCTTGTAAGAGCAACAGGAACATAATAGGAACTTAACCGTTATAGGCCAAAAGGCCCATAGACTCCGAACACCATTTGAACTTCTTAGTGCCCACTCGTTTCGTTAGTGCATCTGTAACATTCTTCATAGTATCTACCTTCTCCAAATTTACCTTTCCATCTTCCACCTTATCTCTCACAAAGTGAAACTACACATCAATGTGCTTTGTTCTGGCATGGAAAGTTGGATTCTTCGCAAGGCAAATAGAACTCTGACTATCACACCAAATAGTAATCTATTATGCATCAAGACCAACATCAAAACACAATCTCCTAGGCTAAATGGCTTCCTTACAAGCATGAGTAGCAGCCATGTACTCAGCTTCTATAGTGAACAAAGAAACCACAGGTTGTTGCTTACTCATCCAACTAATAGCACTACCAAACATAGTGAGCACATAAGCACTGGTGGATCTCCTATTGTCAATATCATCTACCCAATCTAAATCCACAAACCCGTGAATACAAACTGAATGCGGAGATCCAGAAGAGTTACCATGATAACATATGGAGTAATCTGATGTACCCCTCAAATATCTGAATACTCACTTCGTTATCACTTAGAAAAAAATTTCATGGCTTCTGGTCTTTTCCTTTGGTCTCTGCAGTATTTTTCATGCCTCTGGCAGCAAGCCCTAGTTTAAAAATTCAAAAAACTAGCCATTAGGTGGAAAAATTTCAAAAATGCCCTAGCCCTATTCTTTTTCATCGTTACCTTTTTGGTGACTTAAATCCTTAAATCTACATGTGTTATTTAAAGTGACCTTTTATATTGTTTGGCAGTTAGGTTATTATGTCTAGCAGGGTCCCCTTTAATTTTTCCTAATGTTCTGCTGCCGAGCGCTTTAATACTTCCTAGGTCCCTGTGCTAAATTTTTCCTATAGTTTCGACCTTTAATATTTTCTCAAGCCCATGCCTCTCTAACACCATCTCAATCCAACGGTGGGCATAAGTTCTTATGGAGTGTGTTAGAGGCATGTGATCTTAAGACAACCGTTGATTCTCTTGTGTGACATATCTTTTAAACTAAGTGGGTCCATTGCCATGTTGGCACAGTTAGTAGTTTCTTATGGGTCGATGAAATGTTGAGTGGGATCCTGTCAGTGGTGCCTATAGAGAAGGCTTTTAAATCTACAGTCGGTGCATGATCTCAAAGAATATTACTACACCATGAGATCATGCACCATCCATTGATTTCGAATCTGACTTGGACATGTTAGTGGGACCTAGTTGCTGGTGTGTCTGTCAGTGGCACCTAACATCTGTAGAAGATCTATGGTTGGTGTAAGTTCTCATGGAAGTTGTCAGAGCCATGAGATCTTACACCAGCCATCGATTCTACTTTTCTCAGATGGCTGACGAGGGTGGGTCCTTTGACAGGTGGCACTGACTTGCATTGTTCTGATTGGTCAAGAAGGAAGGTGATTTGTATTTTTCAGTGGGCCCAAATCTTTCAAAGGGGCTAACAATGTGGCAGGATCTATGGCTATTGCATGATCGCATGGAATCTTTTCAGGCCATGCGATCACAAGACAACCATTTGATTAAAGGCTTATACTTTGTGGGTCCTGTCTACTATGTGAGGTTGATGTGCATGATTCTTATTGGCTATGGTGTGATGACAGGTGGCATAAAGTGGGCCCAGGTGGGGTTCTAAGGTCTAGCAGTCTAGATAAAAATGTTTAGCAGCCCGACAATTTTCAAAGGCTTCGCTCATTCGTGAAGAAGAATGGTGGTGCTCCAAGTTGACTGGCGATTTAGTGAACAAGTGTTCACGTAACTACTAAACTAAATGGTGGAGAGTTAAATTATTCCATGAATTTGAAAAGGTCTTCGGTCACCAGTTCACTAAATGTGGCTGGGGTCTTTTCTAAGAGATAAATCATAAAGCCCATGAAAAGGAAAGATCTAATGGTCAGGACTTAAAGTTGACCTAGATTCAAATGTGGACCACTAATATGCTGCTGGCGCCATGGAAATGACCATTGCATTTCAAATTCAAATTTGCAAAGGGTTTCCAGTGATAGGAAGTACCAAAATTTATGGTTTTAGCATCCATTTTCAATTGGTTTGTTGGTGCTAGTTGTTGATGACTGATCTGAGGGTCTCTGTGGTCAGTGGCATGATGTTTTTGTACTAGGAGAAGTGTGGTTTTGTGCTCAAGGTGTGTTTGCAGGTGGCTGATTTGACTGGTTTTCATGGCAATTCCTTGGTGTTCTGTACTGTTCTCATAGATTTTGATGATGGCAGATCTGTTTGAGATTTATTTTCTTTGGGTTGCCTATTTTTCTTCCCCTACAATAACTTTTGTTGTGTTTTGATTGATTGGGTAATTGAAACCCTAACCCTAGTCACCCAAAGCTTGATGCATCCTCTTTGAGGATTCCAAGGTGACTAGGGGTATAAGTAGTTAGTTGTTTGATAGAGTAAGGGTTCAGTCCTGAGGTTCTATTCTAAATTTCAGTCAGCTCCAATGGCTATGATTGTATGAACATTTGAGGAAAGAGGAGCTAGATTTTGGGTCTATTTCCTATCTTTGTGTTGCTCTGATTGTATATTGATCCTGAATATGTTAATGAGAATGCTATTGAGTTCCAATCTTACATTTGTGTATGTCTTCTTGTTTTGGTTCTGAGCTCATATATGTTAGTGTCACAAAGTGTATTAGCATATGGTAAACAAAGAGTATTGTGAAGTCATCTCTGAGTTCCTAACAAAGTTAGGATTAAAGTCTTCTAGGTGAGTTCAGTGAGTTTACAACCAAATAATAATTTGATGTCCTGGTGTTTGAGGGAGAGGGGTGATAGGCAAAGCACTTATCTTGAGCCCAAGAGTGTTTGATTTAAGATCTTCAGCTGATTTATGTAATTGGGTGACTCTTTGCCCTAGGTTAAGGCACTGGTCCATCCTCTGGAGGCATTTCATTATCATCAACCACACACACCCAAATTTAAATGATAATATCTTTTAGTTGGTTGGTAAAGGACATAGTTGTATATTGTTTTGAGACTCCTTTAAAGAAGTGAGTCAAGGGTACACCTACTTGAGCATTAAGGCTCAAAGTGTAGGAGGATCTCATTGTTGATCCTTGTTAATTGGCCCTCTTCCTTGTAGACTTTGGAGTGGTGATAGAGTCAAAGTATCATTAAAGTTATCCATCAAAGTATAAATCTACAAGTTGAAGATCAAAGAGAATAACCAAGAAAATGGTGACTCTACTAGGGAGAGTAAAAATGAAGAACTACATCTATTAGAATCTCTGGTTGTAATTATCTTGCAAAGTCAAAATCCTATTGACCAGATTTATTTGCCCATCTGAGTCACCAACAAAATGGCAACTCTACTAAGGAGATTCTAAGGATAAAAGTTTTCAAAGTGCACTCTTGTTTTCCTATTGTATTTAGTTAAAAGATTTCCCACTTTTGTGGGTGGCGACTCAAAAGGTTAGAACCAATGTCATAAGTTGATCATGGAAAAAAGAAGGAATACTAGGTCCTTTGTCAGGAAAAATTCAGAGGTCACTCTGGAACAATTACCTAGATAGGAGAAGAAGAGTTGGATCAGAAGAAATGGTGAGTCTACTAGTGCTCCCATAAAAGAACAAAGAAATACCAGAGATAGAGCACCACATGTTTCCTCAAGTGAGGAAGGTTCACAAGATAGAGTTTCTAGATCAGATGGTGGTCACTCTAAAGATAAATTTTATGATACCCCAGAGGCTGTATTTCAAGAAAAGGGTTCATTTCCTGTAGGTCAGGATGAACAAGCCAGAGAGATGGGTTTTGAGATTGATTTAGATCTTGATGAGGATAATTTTAGAAGAGAACCCATGAGACCAAGGCAAGTCCATTTCCCATATCAAAATCTCATTGATGTGGATGTGTCATCAGGTTCTGATGATATTATGATAGACCCAGATGATTTAAATGCATTAAGGTTACAGTTGGTAGAGCAGGATGCCATACATAAGAGGTTACAAAAGGAGAGAGAAGCTGAAAAGGTGAATGCTCTAATAGAAAGACAGTCTCTCCTTATAAAGATTAATGAAATGAAGGAGAGAAACAAGATGATTGCTTATGCTCCTAAGACTTTGCAACATGATGTCTTTGGTGATCTTGATGCTTTGAGGAGTGAGCATGAGTGCTTATTGCAAGATCATGAATTTGATAAGGAGGGCCTTGTGGTTAGACAGGTTCAAAGTTATGCTTCCCTCCCTAAAGATAAAGATGGGCATGAGATCACTAGGCCTGCTATTGCCACTAGTGAGAAAGGAAAGAAAAAGATGGTGGAACATCAAACAAGTAGATCATTGACAATACTAGGGGTCCCACCACCCATTTCAAATAAGGATGTAGAGATAGAAAGAAGAAGAAAAGAAGATGAGGACCTTGCAAGTGAATTAGAAAAGGCTGAAATTGAAGCCTCCATTGTAGAAAAGAGAAGAAAGATCTAGTTCTTGAAGGCTTCATCTGCAAATTCTCTTGGTCCATCTACTACTGAACTAGGTATGCCATTTATGACTACTACTATTCCACTTAGTAATGCTACTACTAGTTCATTTCCTTCTTCATCTGCTAGGATAGGTGCTGATCCTAGACAACAGTCAAATGTACAAGTAGATGTAAATGTAAATGTAAATGTTGATCCTAGGGTTAACACTAGTTCAATTTTTCAAAGAAGACCTATGCAATTAGAAGCCTATAGGAAAATTAGTTTTGATGGGATTCTTGGCTACCCAAATGCTTTTCCAAATGATATAAGAGATAAGGTACTAAATTTGTTGTTAAAAATGCTATTAGTTGTGAGGAACATCTTAGGATATTCGTTGATATGCTTAATGATTATGAGGTAGAGCATGAGGATGTAGTCATGAAATTATTTGTTCAATCTTTGGTGGAGGATGCTAGAGATTGGTTTAAGAGACTTCCTGATAAATGTATTGACACTTGGGATTCTTTTTAGAGATGTTTTAAAGAGCAGTATGGTGATAGGCCTAATGCTAGTTTCATGTTGAATGAATTCAATACCATAAAGAAAAATCAGAATGAGTCTGCAGTTGAATTCAATATGAGATTTCAGAATGGTATGCATAAGTTATTTCAAGTTATGTGGTTAGATGACAATGTTTTTCTAACTACATACTTCAATGCATTTGATGGAAAGATGGGTTACTTGTTGAGGGACATGGAACCAAGAACCCTTAGAGATGATTTTAGGGTTGTTGTCAATATTGAGAACAATATGAAGATATCAGGGAAGTTGGGTGGGAAGAGAGACAACCCTAAGTTGTTTAGGGACAAGAAATACAAAAAGGAAAATGATAGGAATGTTGGAACTAGGAGGCAAGAAGAAGATAAATTGGATAAGGTGCTCAATGCATTGAAAGATTTGAAGGCACCTACAAATAGGAACATCAGTGCTCCTACTAATGAGAGGCCTCAGTTCAACAACAATTTCAATAAGCAGAATAGATTGTAGAACTACCCCTACAACACCCAATGGAAGGATGGCAAGCCTATTGTCCCTGCTGCAAGAGGTAATAATGACAGAGGTGTCCCTGACCCTCTACAAAAAGCTTCAATAAATTTCATGGAGGACATACCTTGGTGTGTTGCATGTCAGTCCCCTCATTCTACAGAGCATTGTGTGGTTGGACATTCTCTGGCTGCAAATCAAGATTGTGGCAATGAGGAGATAGATCAAGAAAAAGATCAAGATGATGTTGGATGCAACATGGCTACTTCATATCTAGGATATGAAGATGATTCTGATATTGATGAAGAAGCAGATGTAAATGTGAAGAGACACAATCAGGCCCTTTTTCATCAAGAGGTTTTTTCTGATAGTGAAGACATTGATAAGAAGACATGTAACATGAACTCTTCTTCTAAGCCAATAAATTTAAGAAGACCTTCTAGAGAAGAGATGGATAGGATTACTGTAGAAATGATTGCCCAAGTGTAAACTAGGGGCATGGTAGCAAGGGATACAAATGGAAAAGCTGCAAGAATGTTTATAAAGAGTACCAACCCCGGAGAGCCTAATGAGAAGAAATCAAAAGGTGATCACATGGTGAAATTCAAGAATGTAAAAGGTAAGAATTGTGAGCCTAAGGGAGTTGGAGTTGAAATATTTTCTAGTGAAATTGAGAAGCCAATTAACACAATGGCTAAGAATGAAAAAATGAGGGTGGCCAATACACCTAATGTATCAGATAAGAAAAAGGATACTAAGGCTATGCAGATTGAGATTCCTCACTCTGCTCCTATTGATATGTTATCTGTATTGTCCCAAATTATAGTTAAGGTTCCATTGTTAGAATTGTTGAGGATCCCTGAGCATAAAGACAGAGCTATGGCATGGGTAGATAATGTTCAAAATAATTATGTTGCATGCAATGGATCTCAAGATAAAGCTTTGAAAGGTGTTGCTACTCAAGGAATCGTATCTCAAATTTCTCCTATATATTTGGATAGTTCTGTCAATGCTAGCCTTGAAAACATTGATCCATTCTTTTTAAGTGTCCTTGTGAATGGAATGAAACTATGAAATTGTATGATTGATAGTGGTGCCTCTAATCCTGTTATGCCTTTTAAGATTATGGAAAAGTTGGACCTCAAAGTTGATATAGTTCAAGGCAAATGTTGTGCAATGGATCAGTGGGAAGTACCAGTCATTGGGATTATCAATGCAATGCCATATAGGCCGACAACATATCTAGAGAAAGAGTTAACAATGAGTGTTTTGGTGGTGGACATCCCTCCTCATTATGGGATGCTACTATTTAGAAGGTGGAGTGTTGTCATGGGTGGAAGTTTACACTGTGATCTGTCCTATGCCACTTTCAAGATTGATGATCAATTTGTCAAGATTGAGCGAGAACCAAGAGTATGCCACATGATTGAGAGAAGTATTGATAATAAAACTATATGTTTTGTGGATACTGATATTAATGCTTTTAGGGAAAAGATCCCTGTACTTGAGAAGGAACCTATTTTGTCACCTATCTTTGTTGAGGTAAGTGTTAATTCTGTGAAGGGTGATTTGTGGGTAATTTACTTTGATGGTGCAAATTGCAAGGATGGAGTAGGAGTAGATATTTTACTTATTTCTCCAAATGGAAACACCTACAAATTTTCTTTCACATTGAATTTCTTTTGTACCAATAATATAGAAAAATATGAGGCATTGTTGTTAGGACTGAGGTTGGCACAAAAACATGGTATTAAGTGCTTAAGTGTTGTTGGTGATTCTAAGTTGGTGGTGTCCCAAGTTAGGTCAATATATGCTTCCAAGAACAAAAGGTTAAAACAATATAGGAATGCAATTTGGGATTTGATTGAACATTTTGATGCCTTCAATATTGAGTGGAAGGATAGGAATAACAATAAGATGGCTGACTTGTTAGCCAATATAGCAATCAATCCCAGTGATATTACATTTACTGGTATCTCTAAAGTTGAAATCCAGGCTAGGCCTAGTATACTAGACAATATTGAAAATTGGCAAGTTTTTTATGATGATAATGATATCTTGAAGTTTATGAGTTGTGAAGATCAGTATCATGGTCAAGAATTTGATTGCTCAACTTTGGTTGAAACTATAGAAGGAAAGGAGGTTGTCTTTGGTAATGAAGTCATTCAACTTAAAACTAACAAGGTGCCCAAGGGGCTTGTTGTTATAGAAACTATCTTTGATAACCAGGATAGAGTTCAAAAGAATATCAAAAGAGAAGATCATGCTGATCTAGAGGAGATAAATCTTGGAACACATGTCACACCTAAGAAGGTATACATTGGTAGGGACATGTCTCACAATGTGAGAAAATATCCGATTGAATTACTAAGAAAATTCAGGCATGTTTTTGCATGGTCATATGATGACCTAAAGGTTTATAAAGAAGACTTGTTTTAGCATATCATTCCTTTGAGGGGAGATGCTAAACCTTTCTGACAAAAACAAAGGCCTATTAATCCTACTTTGGCACCCAAGATGCAAGAAGAGTTAATGAAGCTGAGAGATGCTGGAATTATCAAGCCCATTAGGCATTGTTCTTGGGTTTCAAATCTTGTCCCTGTTAGAAAGAAAAATGGTGACATCGGACTTTGTGTGGACTTCAGGAATTTGAACATCAGCTCATTAAAGGATAACTATTGTCTACCCAATATGGAAGCTATGTTGTAGAGAGTGACCAGATCAAAATTGATGTCTATGATGGATGGTTTCTCTAGTTATAATCAAGTAATTGTCAAAGAATCAGAATAGTTTAAGATAGCTTTTACAACACCTTGGGGGACATATGTTTATGTGAGAATGCCTTTTGGTCTCACAAATGCTGGTGCTACTTTTCAGAGGGCAATGGATGTTGCCTTTTCAAATTTTATTGATGTTTTCCTTATCATTTATCAAGATGATTTAACTGTCTATTCCAAGAAGGAAGAAGACCATTATACTCATTTAGAGAAAATATTTGTGAGGGCCTTGGAATATGGCATTTGATTAAACCCAAGGAAATGTGCATTTGGTGTGACTGAGGGTAAGTTGCTTGGCCATTTGGTTGGCAAGAAAGGAGTTAGGATTGATCCTAAGAGGGTGGCAGCCATTGATAAGATTCAGAGGCCAAAGAATATTAAAAGAATTTAGTCCTTCTTTGGTTAGGTAAACTTCTGGAGAAGATTTGTAACAAACTTTGCTGAGGTCACTAGACCTATATCCAAGATGTTGAAGAAGGGATCTGCTATTACCTGGGAAGGTGAGCCTGATGAAGCTTTCAAGAATATCAAGCAAGATATTAAAGATGCACATGTGCTTAAGGCACCTGATTATAATATCCCAATGCATATCTTCTCTTTTGCATCTTTTCACACTATTCTGCAGTGTTGTTGTAGAAAAATAAGGATGGTTTTGAGCAGCCTATTGCATTCTTCAGTAAATCTTTGCAGGCTCCTGAATTGAAGTATGACATCAATGAAAAACAAGCCTATGTATTGGTCAAGGAAGTCAAGGCTTTTAGATGTTATCTGATGGGAGCAATTGTGATTGCCTTTGTGCCAAGTGCAGTAGTCAAGGATATTTTCTCACAGCAAGAGGTGTCTGGGAGAAGATGCAAATGGATCAATAGGATCCAAGAATTCAACATTGATATCCAAATCACTAAATTGGTTAGAGGACAAGGATTGGCGAAATTGATGGTTCAATCCAATCTTGATGCAAATCAGATAAATCAAGCTGAAATTGATTATACATGTGACATGGATGATTGTATCTGGTATCAAGATATCATCTATTACTTGAGAAATATGAAATGTCCAACAGGAATGAATGATAATCAAAAGAGGACATTAAAATTATAGGCCATCAAGTATGTAATTGTGAAATGTAAATTGTATAGAAAGAATTTAGATTGCATAATTTTGAAGTGTGTGGATGAGGATCAGGCTGACAAGTTGTTAAAGGAAATGCATGAGGGAGTTTGTGGTGGGCATTACATGGGTAAAACAACTACTCATAAAATCTTGAGAGTAGGATTCTGGTGGCCCACAATCTTCAAGGATGCAGAACAGTTGGTAAGGAGGTGTGATGCTTGTCAAAGGTTCTCTGGTAAGCTTAAATTTTTAGGCAATGTGCCTTTAAGGCTAGTTGAAGTACAATCTCCTTTCCAACAATGGGGAATTGATTTCATTGGGGAGATACCAAACAAGTCAAGTGGAGGACACTCTTGGATCTTAGTTGCCATTGATTACTTTACAAAGTGGGTAGAGGCTATACCTACAAGAAATGCAACTAGTAGGGTGGTAATTGATTTTTTGTTGAATAATATTGTTACAAGGTTTGGATTCCCTGAGAAGATTGTTAGTGATAATGTAATGTGCTTTAGGTCTGCTAAATATAAGGACTTTTGCAAAGGTTTAGGAATTCAGATTTCTTATTCTTCACCTTATCATCCACAAGGAAATGGTCAGGCAGAATCTACTAATAAGAGTTTGATTAAGATCCTTAGGAGGATTCTTGAAAATAATAAGAGGGCATGGAATTCAAAACTACCATTAGTTGTATGGGCTGATAGGGTAACTGTGAAGAGGGCAATTGGTTGTGCACCATTTGACCTAGTATATGGAATACATACAAGAATGCCTTAGAATAATTTATTGGAAATGTACAAATTTGTTCAGTTATATGATGATGACATAGATGATGAAATGCAGTTGAGAATTGAGGACCTCATTAGGTTGGATGAGACTAGAAGAGAATCAGTTGCAAGAAATGCCAAATTGCAGTTACAGGTTAAGAATTTGTATGACAAAAGGACTGTTGAAAGAAGGTTTGAGCCTGATGACCTAGTGTTAATTTGGAATGCCAGATTGGAGGATAAAGGAAAACATGGTAAATTTGATCCCATATGGCTAGGGCCATATCAAATTCATGAAAAATGGGGCCGGGATTCATACATTGTGAAAGAGTTAAATGGTAATATTTAGGAATTGCCAATTCATGGATAATTCTTGAAGAGATACTTCAATTGAAGGTATTTTGTTTTCCATGAATAGTAGTTAGGTCTGTACATTCTATAAATTTTGTAAAGTTTCTTGCCTTGTCCTATTTTGTCATGGTCTATTGGGTTTTGGTCCTGTTGCTCTCTGTTGTCAGTGTTCTAGTGAGATGGTCTTCTTTAACCAGTGATTCTAAGTCCTTGCTATGCCTGTAGGAGGCATACATCTCCAAATAGAGCCACTTTTATCACTCAGAAAAAAATTTCATGGCTTCTGGTCTTTTCCTTTGGTCTCTGCAGTATTTTTCATGCCTCTGGCCTCAAGCCCTAGTTTAAAAATTCAAAAAACTAGTCGTTGGGTGGAAAAATTTCAAAAATGCCCTAGCCCTGTTCTTTTTCATTGTTACCTTTTTGGTGACTTGAATCCTTAAATCTGCCTGTGTTATTTAAAGTGACCTTTTATATTATTTGACGGTTAGGTTTTTATGTCTGGCAGGGTCCCCTTTAATTTTTCCTAATGTTCTGCCGCCTAGCGCTTTAATACTTCCTAGGTCCCTACGCTAAATTTTTCCCATAGTTTCGGCCTTTAATATTTTTCTGGGCCCATGCCTCTCTGACACCATGTCAATCCAATGGTGGGCATAAGTTCTTATGGAGTGTGTTAGAGGCATGCAATCTTAAGATGGCCGTCGATTCTCCTATGTGACGTATCTTTTAAACTAAGTAGGTCCACTACCATGTTGGCATAGTTGGCGGTTTCTTATTGGTCTATCAAATGTTGAGTGGGATCCTATCAGTGGGGCCTGCAGAGAAGGATTTTAAATCTATGGTCAATGCATGATCTCAAAGAATATTCCTACCCCATGAGATCATGCGCCATCTATTGATTTTGAATCTGACTTGGACGTGTCAGTGGAACCTGATTTCTGGCGTGTCTGTCAGTGGGACCTAACATCTGTAGAAGATCTACAATTGGCATAAGTTCTCATGGAAGTTGTTAGAGCCATGAGATCTTATGCCATCCATCGATTCTACTTTTCTCAGATGGCTGACAAGGGTGGGTCCTCTGATAGGTGGCACTGACTTGCGTTGTTCTGATTGGTCGAGAAGGAAGGTGATTTGGATTTGTTAGTGGACCTGAATCTTTCAAAGGGGCTAACAGTGTGGCAGGATCTATGGCTATCACATGATCGTATGGAATCTTTTTAGGCCATGCGATCACGCGATGACCATTCAATTAAAGGTTTATACTTTTTGGGTCCTGTCTGCTACATGGGGCTAACATGTATGATTCTTATTGGCTATGGTGTGATGACAGGTGGCATAAAGTGGGCCCAGGTGGGGGTCTAAGGTCTAGGAGTCTGGCTAAAAATGTTTAGTGGCCCCAAAATTTTCAAAAGCTTTGCTCATTCATGAAGAAGAATGGTAGTGCTCCAAGTTGACTAGCGATTCAGTGAACAAGTGTTCACGTAATCGCTAAACTAAATGGTGGAGAGTTAAATTATTTCACGAACTGGAAAAGGTCTTTGGTCACTAGTTCGCTAAATGTGGTTGGGGTCTTTTTTAAGAGATAAATCATAAAGGCCGCAAAAAGGAAAGATCTGATGGTCAGGACTTAAAGTTGACCTAAATTCAAATGTGGACCCCCGATATGCTATGCCATGGAAATGACCATTGTATTTCAAATTCAAATTTGCAGAGGATTTCCAGTGACAAGAAGTACCAAAATTTATGGTTTATTTGTCTATTTTTGATTGGTTTGGTGGCGCTAGTTGTTGCTGACTAATCTGAGGGTCTATGTGGTCAGTGGCATGATGTTTTTGTACTAGGAGAAGTGTGGTTTTGTGCTTGAGGTGTGTTTATAGGTGGCTAATTTGACTAGTTTTCATGGCAATTCCTTGGTGTTCTGTATTATTCTCACAGATTTTGATGATGGCAGATCTGTTTGAGATTCATTTTCTTTGAGTTGCCCATGTTTCTTCCCCTGCAATAACTTTTGTTGTGTTTTCATTGATTGGGTAGTTGAAACCCTAACCCTAGTCACTTGAAGCTTGATGCATCCTCTTTGAGGATTCCAAGGTGACTAGGGGTATAAGTAGTTAGTTTTTTGATAGAGTAAGGGTTTGGTCTTGAGGTTGTGTTCTGAATTTTGGTCAGTTCTAGTGGTTATGAGTGTATGAACATTTGAGGAAAGAGGAGCTAGATTTTGGGTCTATTTCCTATCTTTGTGTTGCTCTAATTGTATATTGATCCTGAATATGTTAATGAGAATGCTATTGAGTTCCAATCTTACATTTGTGTATGTCTTCTTCTTTTGGTTCTGAGCTCATATATGTTAGTGTCACAAAGTGTATTAGCATATGGTAAACAAGGAGTATTGTGAAGTCATCTCTGAGTTCCTAAAAAAGTTAGGATTAAAGTCTTCTAGGTGAGTTCAGTGAGTTTACAACCAAATAAGAATTTGATGTCCTGGTGTTTGAGGGAGAGGGGTAATAGGAAAAGAACTTATCCTGAGCCCAAGACTATTTGATTTAAGATCTTCAGTTGATGTATGTAATTGGGTGACTCTTTTCCCTAGGTTAAGGCACTGGTCCATCCTCTGGAGGCATTTCATTATCATCAACCACACACACCCAAATTTAAATGATAATATCTTTCAGTCAGTTAGTAAAGGACATAGTTGTATATTGTTTTGAGACTCTTTTGAAGAAGTGAGTCAAGGGTACACCTGTCTAAGCATTAAGGCTCAAAGTGTATGAGGATCTCATTATTGATCCTTGTTAATTGGCCCTCTTCCTTGTAGACTTTGGAGTGGTGATAGAGTCAAAGTATCATTAAAGTTATCCATCAAAGTATAAATCTAAAAGTTGAAGATCAAAAGGAATAACCAACATGCTTAATTGCATCCCAACATACCCATCGAGGGTTAGCCATAAATTGACTTAGGACTCCCACTGCTTGGGAAATGTCTGGTCTAGTACAGACCATAGCATACATAAGACTGCGAACTGCACTAGCATAAGGTACTCTACTCATGTCCTCCACCTCACTAGGAGATTTTGGACAATCATCTACAGATAACTTTGTTCCTATAGAAATAGGAACACAAAGTGGTCTACAATCTACCATGCTGAACCTGTCCAACACAAACTTCACATACTTACTCTAACTCAACCAAAGTTTTCTGTTAGACTTGTCTCTACTAATTTCCATACCCAAGATGTACCTTGCTACCCCGAGATCTTTCATCTCAAACTATGATGACAACTAAGATTTGAAATTAGAAATCATACCATTACCCTTCCCAAATAGCAACATATCATCAACATATAATGCAACAATAAGAAGGAGATCATTTTCAACTCTAAAATAAACACAATGATCTGATTTTGATCTTACAAATCCAATTGACAACACAAAGGTATCAAACTTAAGGTACCACATCCTAGGAGATTGCTTCAAACCATATAGATATTTCTTTAATCTACAAACTAAGTATTCTTTACCTTTAACAATGTAGTGCTCAAGCTGTGACATATAAATCTCTTCCTCCAAATCACTGTGAAGGAAAGCTATCTTCACATCCATCTATTCTATCTCTAAATCATATGATGTAGCAAGAGATAATAGAAATCTAATGGATGTCAACTTTGCAACAGGAGAGAATATTTCACCATAATCTATTCCCTATACCTATGAATAGCCCTTTGCAACCAATCTAGCTTTGTACCTTTCAACACTGCCATCTACACAAAATTTCTTCTTGAACACCCATTTATAGCCAACAGATTTTCTCCCTTTAGGAAAAGGTACAAGGTCCCAAGTTTTGTTTTTCTCCAATGAATCCATCTCATCATCCATAGCCTCAATCCAAGAACCTACATCTTCCATGCCCAAAGCCTCTTTCACAAATCTAGGCTCATCAGTGTTAATAATCAAAGAAAAAGCACAACTGGAATCTAACATATAATAACCAAACCTTTCTGGTTTCTTTCTTTCTCTTGTGGATCTCCTCAAGGGTTGAGGTTGAGGTTGTTCTTCCTCTTCTTCCAAACTATCAAAGCTGTTAGAGATCTCCTCATCATTAGACCCAACATGGTCCCTCTGTTCAGTCTTCTTAGGGGTAGGAGGCAGCTGAACAACATATTTTTCCTTTTCTTTTTCATCTGATTGTAGCACAATAGGAGAATATGTTAGCTCTCTAAAAATAACATTTCTACTGTACAACACCTTACTAGTCACAGGATCCCAAAGCTTGTATCCTTTCACACCAACACTGTATTTGATGAAAATACATTTGACAGCTTTGTTTTCCAACTTAGATCTTTTCTCCTTTGGAACATGTGCATAAGCTTCACAAAAAAAAACATGAAGATGTCTAATTTAAGGCTTCTTACCAAACCACACCTCCATGGGTGTCTTACAAACAAGAGCTGATGTAGGAGATCTGTTAACCAGATAGTAAGCAGTGGCCACAGCTTCGGCCCAAAACCTTTGTTCTAAACTAGCTCCACTAAGTATACTCCTAGCCTTCTCCATCAGTGTCTTGTTCATTCTCTCCGCAACTCCATTTTTCTGTGGGGTATAAGGAGTTGTCTTATGCCTCTCGATACCTCATTCTTTACAGAACTGTTCAAACTCTGCTGAGAAAAACTCACCACCATTATCAGTTCTCAGACACTTAATCTTCTTACTAGTCTGATTCTCTACAAGGGCTTTAAATTCCTTGAATCAACTAAAGACTTGTGTCTTACTTTTAAGGAAATAAATCCAAGTCCTACTATAATCATCTATGAAAGATACAAAAAATACAGACTTGGAGATTGAAGGAACTTTTACAGGACCAAATACATCAAAATGAATAAGATCCAAAACATCAAAAGATTTGCGAGAACTAGAGTAAAACTGAACACGATTTTGTTTACCATAGACACAGTGTTCACAGAAGTTGAACTCGAGATTGCAATCATTTAACCCCTCAACAAGGTTTTTATTCTTCAGGGTCCTATTGGTACTCAAAATGCAGTTTTTAGGTACCATGTAAAATTCTTGATTAGTGCTCATTTTTGGCTTTGTATTGCATGCTAGTATGGGCATACTTTGCATCACATCATGAGGTCTATGTGTTCATTTCCTTTCATACAGCCCATTGAGTTATTTTGATTCCTTAGATGGCTTTTTCAAATGAGTTTGCGTCATTTCATTCCTAGGGGGTCTCAAAATCAGAAAATTGCTAAGTGTAGAATTCATCGGGAAGGGCTACTTTGAGATTGAATATCTTGAATTCTGATAAGTGTCATGAAAATCTGGGAATGGGGGCATCTTTACTGTGCTTCATTTGACTTATGTCTCCTATTTCAAGTTCCTATGATGAGTTTTGATAGGGCTTGTTTATCCCCTTCCAGAGGTGTTTTCTTGGATTTGCATAATACACTTGTTCATTTATTCTCGGAGGCCCTATTTGTGGAGCTGTACCTTTTGCCTGGTGATTGGAAGTGAAGTGATGGTCATGTCCTTGTATTGTAAATAGGTTTTTCTTCATCTTGGTTGGTTTGTAGCTCATGATGAATCCATTGGATGAGTTTCCCAATGCAATTCCATTTGCAATTTTCGCTGTTTGGACAGGGTGCACTATGCGAACTTTTCTCAAAAGCCTACTTTGATAGCTTGTATCTTGCGCCCAAGTGATCCTAATATCAATCCATTTTTGTCCCTATGATCTATGCATAAAATAATTCAATGCTCCAAGATTTTGGGTCTTGACCAATTCATTTGTTAGCTTTTCCAGGCCCATTCTATTTGCAAAAACTGAAAACTACCTAGTTGTTTTGAATTGCAAAATCCCAGGAGCCAACTTTACCTACTTATAACTTTTGACCAGTCAACCCTAATGTTGAAATTCTTGTTTCCCTACATTGTAGACATAACATAATGCTTCCAGTTTCAGTTGGGACTCTCTGCCAATCCACCTTCTCAGTTTTTGAAGTTGATTCCATTTGTAATTTTCAGTACTTTTCTGCATGTCCTGAGTTTACTTCTGCAAGTACCTATTTTCAGTGAGCTATATATTTTTTCTGAAAGATGCCCAGATTGAATCAGTTGTGGATTCAGGTTGTGGACATCTTAACATACTTGTATGCTGGTTTGTGGCTCCTTCAGGGTCCGTTTGCTATTTTTACCAGGATGGTCACAGTTGCAGTTTATTGTTTTCTAACGGTGGGTTTGCAGAGCAGAATGAAAGTGCCAACTTTGAAGGTTAATATCTTTCGGCTGGGTTACAGTCAAGAGATGTCATTTTGTAGTATGAATGAATGTGGGTCAAAGTCCATGCATGTTCAGTGGTGGGGTCGAGTCAGGTGATTATGTCAGTTTTCTAAGCCAATTCCAAGGGCCATTTGACATCAATGAGGTCATTTTGGAGAAGTATCAAAAGTGTTTATAAGCACTGCCAGGTCGAATGTCCTATGATTTGGGTGCATAGTAGACTATATTTCAGTAAATTGAGGAATCTAAAGCATCTAGATTTTGTTATGTAAGTGACATTGGAGCTCTATGCTTGGCACACTTGCATCTGGAGCTACCTCCCATTAGCAGGAAGATGGATTGCAGGAAAGTGTTTAGAATTTTGTTTTCTCATCTTCAGTTAAGAATAAGTGATCATGTTATAGAGACCTTTTCAAAGATGTGTGATCTTGATTTTGCACAAGCTGCAGTCTACAACGAATATGTACACAGGATTTATTTGAGCCATTTTGGTCAGCCATAGTGCATTTTCTAGTTTTCCTTTCATGGCGGTGACTGTAAGCAGTGAAGTAAAGTATCTCTAGAAACAAGGTTTTCTGAATGTCATTGTTGCATGATGTATATAATGATGAACCGAGAATGTCACAATTGGATTTGGATAGGTATTGCAAAGTTCCAAGCAAATGGGCACGTCAATGGTGAATTACTTGTCAAAGAATGCCTCAGGGTGCTATGATGTCTGCAACAATTGAAAGGTGGAGTTTATCAGATAAGATTGAGAAGCTTTCAAGCTACAATCCATAAATTTTTCCACATGTTCCCAACCCATGACGTTCATGGAAGTACACACAGGGCATTTGGTGGGCATGTCTTTCCATCATCCATGATTTGGGTCATTAAAGACATTGATTTAAGACACCATTTGGGGGAATTAACTAAAACTAAGAAAGGACTCCAAAGTTAGTGATTATGATAGTAAAAAATAACTTAAACTATGATTTGTAGTAATGTACATTAGTCAGCAAAGAAATAATTGTGAAGGCAGCGTTGTTGACTAAAGCCAGTGAATTACATATATATTGTTTGCCATAAACAAAATAGTATTTATCTCCCAATAGTGTGTTAGTAATTCTTTACCAAAGGGTGAAGATGGTAGTCAGTTGGTCAGCACATAATCAAATGAATGAAGGCCAACTCACACCAAAAGCAAGGGGCATAATAATGGAGACGGAGTTATGCTTGTAGTCTACTGCCTGTGCATACAATGGAGGCACTCATGAGTGAATGAGGAAGTCTATACATTAGGGTGAGGGCACTCACATGCAGTCAGCTCCAACAAGAATGGTGTTGAGTCCAGCACTTTAATATGGAGCTTCATGCTAGTTATATTGGAAGTGCTACTTGCTAACGGTGCCCATGTAATAACAAGTGAAAGTGCGAATCAAACAGATGGGAATTGCTACTGTGTGCCCGTGTGAATGATGAGTTAGTAGCCCATGCATAAAGGAGAAGACTCACTCAAAATAATGGAGGATGCCCTGTGTTGAGAGGTAAGGAGTTAGTCTTATGCAAGTGGTTGAAAGCTCATGATAGGTAATAAATGGGGAGTGTTTATTAATTCAAAATGAGGAATGGCAGTCAAAGAATGAGCAAAGGAGGGCTATGCATATAATTGGACTGCTTTTTATTTGTAGACCAAACTAGCATTGCCTTGCACAATGAACTAAGGCTTTTGCAACACACAAACACAATGAAATATGTGCAAGAGTATAACTAGGATGCCTTGCATGTTAAGTTAGAGGACTGTGCAAGGAAAATAGTCATCAGTCCACAAAAAATAGGGCTAGCCATTAACAAAGTGAGTGCTAGCGCTGTTTTGAAATTGCCAAATTAAGGCTCAAACATGAAATTGAAGGGGTTGTGATTCAAATGAAGACACCAAAGCCTGCGCAATGGAGGACTGCAGGGGATGAATATGAAAGCTAAATCATGTGGAATGCCCCACGCAAACCATAGAAGATCCTTGCACAATGTAAAAGAGGCCAGTGCATTAAATAGAAGGAGCTCCACGCAGATTGAAAGGGCTCTCACCCAATAAATGGATTGCCAGTCTACATAAGGGGGAGGCACATTCAATGTAACACCTTACAGAAAATGAATGATCTTGCGCAAGTATAATAGGGAAAGTTGGCATGTTTGGGAGCCTTACGTAAGGTGTATGCATAGTGAAGGCTGCCAAGTCTAATGGGGGCTCTATGCAAATGTGGTTGCCAGCATAGTGAGATACTTTGAAAACTTAATGTCGTGTGTGATGATAAACGGAGGAGGGCGCTACAGACATAATGCAAATAGCCAACATTAGTGCTTGGAAATGTAAGAATAGTTAAGTGTGGAGGAGCCAGTGTGAATATGTGCCTGGGTGCACTCTCTGTTCAAAATACATTATATAGATATATCCCACATGTGCTCTATTCAGGATCTTAGAGGCATTTTTATACTCCCACACTCTAATATAATGTAAATAAGAAGTGTTGCTTCTCTTGGTAGGCCTTGCGCTGTTGGAAGTCTTAGTGCGCAGTGGGCCCACCCCTAGTTTTAGCGTAGAATGTGAACGGAGCTTTAAAACCTTAAAACTATATATCCCACATTCATGCGAAAACTGATATTTCAAATGTTTAAAAGAAAATCCACAAACATATAAAGTAAATGAACCAGTGGAGGCTATGCACACGATCCTCAGTGTTTGTGCCTTGGTTTCTATGCTGACGGGCCCAAGGAAAAGTTAATTTTGCAGAGATGCGATGGTGAGATGAGCTGGACTGAAGGACACATGGTGCATGCTCGCGAATTCACAGATGAAAACTAGCATTTGGACAAATATTTGGAGATTGTGAGAATGTCGTGTTCACTAGTTTGCTAGGTTGTGATGGTTAAGGTCAAATGATTCAGAGAACTAGAGAACATGTAGTCGCCTAGTCGCCAAATACCCTGGTAGTTAGTGGAAAGATTTGGAGAATTGGAGGTAGCTCTTAGTCGCTAGTTCTCCTAATCCCAATGGTTAAGTCCATGACATTTAGAGAATTGGAGAATGGGCTTAGTCACCCATTCTCCAAATATTAACCCTGGTCAAAGATTAATTCCGAGAATTGGAGAATGGTACATTTGCTGAATTGCTAGGTTTGACCATAGTTAGGATTGTATCTGGAGATTCAGAGATTGCATCTATTCATCAATTCTCCAAGTCAATTGTAACCTGAGGTCAAGTATGTGCACCCAGTCAGATGGTGACATGTGGCAAAATCTGGTAGTTCCTATGGCAAAGTGCAGACAAATGTGAAAATATTATAAAATTGCAGACTTATAACAAAATTCAGAAAATGGTATAGTTGAAACTATTGGTAAAATCCAAAATTTAGATGATCAAACCTATGCACAGAAAATTGTCCTGAGAGTTCATTTTTTGCCATAAGATATAAGTGTTATATGTTTCTGAAAAGGTCTCAGAATGAGGATTCTGATGGTGATGAGTATTTTTAGTTTCATGGTAGTTGATGAGAGTAGTTCAGGTTTGAAATCTAGGGGTTAGAATCAGAATCAGATCAAAATTAAACATGATTGCAGATATGGATGAGTTTGGAGGAGCAGTTGCAAATATTTTTGAGGACTGACAGGTGTCGGTGACTAAGATGGATTTTCTTCCATTTTCTATATCTGGGATTTCTTCTCATTGTAAGAGGGTGGTTGAAATTTGAACTGTACAGAGAGGATTGACTCCATTGTTGCAATTCTTGGAAGGTTTTTCAGATTTTGAATGTACTGATACTTTTATTTCTACTAAATACAATGGAATTCCCTTGCATGATTTTGATTGTCTTCCTGTTTTAATTCTAAAGCTTATGTGTTTTGAATTTGTAAGGCAATTCCAGGACACCATTTATAAGGTATTTGAGATTTTAGTCTTTAGTTCCTTTCAAGGAAAGGAGTAAATCTTTAGGTTAATTTCTGAAAGCTCAGGATCGTTACAAGAATTTGATGATTAAACATGTTTAAGAAAGAGTGACTTGTCAGGCAATTCATCTGGATTCTATTTGTGTCTCATTTAGAAGATTTTTGTAGATGTATGTTTCACTGTTTGACTCTTTGCCCTAGGATAAGGCACTGGTCTATCCTCGACTTGCATGGATTTCATCATCAATCAAACTTAAATAACAATTTACTTTTCATGCATGTTTGAAAGGATTAAGAAGATAATGTTTGTATCAAGGTATAAACTAATGTTATGATCCTTTGAAAAAGTGAATGAAATAGGTACACCCGCCTGTAGCCTAGAGCTTAAAGTGAAGAAGGAGTTTCTCCTTGTTAATTAGTCTTTTCTCATGTGAGTCGAGAGTCTAGAAATGAGAGAGTTCTATCTAAGCACTTAGGGTTGTTCATTAAGACTCATGTAAGAAAATGCACTAACAAGTCCTAAGACCCTTCTCACTAATGTGGCAAATCTCATATGCCACAACATCATCTTTTTTGTAGGAAGCTTTCCTTCCAAAGTGTTTTCACCCTTAGGTACACTTACTGCACTACCATAAGAACCCATTGCCAAAGTCTTCTTTACTACTTGTTCAGATGGTGGGGATGAAGTGATAGCTGCTCTCTTCTTTGAAACAAAATAACTATTGCACTGAGAAATGCATGCTTCAATCTGAAACAAAGTACCTCTCCTAGTACCTCTAGCGAGAACCATAGAACCTCTCATCATCTTGCATCCATCTTTTGAAAAGACAACTTGCACACCTACATCATTCAGCATACTTACAGATAATAGGTTTCGTGCCAAACCTAGAATGTGTATAACTCCATTGATTCCCTTTACTCGTCCATCAGGAAATTTGATAGTGACCCTTTTGCGTCCAACTATCTTTACGTGAGAATCATCACCCAAGTACACCTTACCACCATCGAACTCTTCATATTTTTAGAACTAGTTTCAATGAGAGGTCATGTGAAAAGAAGCACTCGAGTCTACCAACCACACATCATCAGGTGCATGGGCTGCCAAAGCTGCAATAAAAGCATCTCCATCTTCTTGAGATTTTTTGAAAGCCGAATCTGAGCCTTTCTTCTTCTTCTTCGATTCTTTGCAGTCCCTCTGGAAGTGGCCAAATTTATCATAGTTCCAACATTTCACCTTGGACTTTCTAGGAGTCTTAGAACTCCCATGGGATTTGGATCTACCCTTCTTTGACTTGTTGTCATTCTACTTTCCTCTATCATTGGATCTCCCGCAAATAGCAAGGGCTTCCTTAGACAAATCCAAAGTCTTTCTTCACATCTCCTCAGATAGCAACAAAGACACCACATCATCCATATGAAAAGTGACTATAGTACTTCTGAGAGACATCACAAGATGGTCCCATGAATCTAGCAAGGAACAAAGTAGGGTCATACAATGATCTTCCTCCTCGATCTTGGCACCGGATGATGCCAACTGTGCAACCAATAAATTGAATGCGTTGAGATGATCAATTATGGATCCACCTTCCTCCATTCTTAAAGAATACAACTTCTCTCTCAGGAACAACTTATTCACCAAAGATTTGGCCTGATACACAGACCCAAGTCGTTGCCACAAAGAATTTGTAGTAGTCTCATCAAGAACATTCAGAAGAATGACATCTACTAGATAGAGTCTGATGAGACCCTTAGCCTTCCGATCCTTGATCTCCCAATCCGCTTGTGATATCATTGTAGGTTTCACATCAAGTGAAGTAGCCTCCCATAGATCGTGGTCTTCAAGCATGTCTTCCATCTTGAGTTTCCACAACTCAAAATTAGTGCCATTAAATTTCTCCACCTCCATTCTACTATATGAGGAACTTTCCATTTCAATCTGCAAATAAGATTCAGAATGCTCCACACAAAACTCCCACTCAACTTGAGATTAGCTATAAAAACCCTACCCAACAACAAGGATCAAAAGTTGATCAGGCTCTGACACCACTTGTAAGGAAACTCAGGTGCGGAAACAACTTCCTACACTAATCTCTAAAGGAAAGTATTGTGCAAATTCTTTTTAAATCCTTACAATTTCAGATTTGTTAACTACTTTAACAAAGATATTGCAGCCATATAGCATGCATATGGAAAATAGATAGAGAAGATTGAAACACATAAGCACAAAGATATGTTGGTGGGGAAAAACCTTTCGGTAAAACAACCCCACCCCTCCAAAACCTAGACAATGTATTATCTTTAACACAAAGACTACAACACACTTGCAATGCAAGTTCTTTCAGGAGATGAGAGACTAGTAAAACTTATATCTCTCCCATAGAAGCAACATCATATATATATAGACTCCTCAGGACCCAACAAATACTCAAAAAATAATTTTGAAGTCCAACCACCAAGACCCATGCACAAAGCCACATGTACACAACTGTTATATGCAATCCCAAGAATATGCATCCATCCCTTGAATAGACTATGATAACTTGTCATAGAATCTGCCAAAAATAATGGTCACAAGAGAAGTGTAACAAAATCTGTCATACCAACCTATTTTTGGCATATTCCCTTACACACACGAACCACTTCTTCTTGGGTGCCCAAATAGGCCCAAGTCATAAGATGCTCTTACACCTGTCATTGCACATTCCTTAAATAGTTCTTACGTGTCATAGGAATCTGTCATGACTTTTTAGTCATGATCTCCTTACACACAAGATGCCGACACATCAAGTGGAGCGACACATCAACATGCCAACTAGACATATACACTCACACCTAATTTCATTATTTTCAAAAAATACATTTACAGAACAAATAATAAGAATAGGAATTATCCAAGGTTGAGACACCTTATTTCTAATAATTTGAATGCTCAAGTGTGTCTTAAGGGGTCCTAGGAACCCTTCGAACACACTTGAGGGTTTGAATGTGTCAAAAGTGATCATGGCAACTCCCTAGGGGCCCTAGTACACCTTATCATGCATTAGGACCCCTAGGGAGTCCCCATGACCCCTTTTTACACATTTGAACACTCAAGTGTGTCTTAAGGGGTCTTAGGACCCCTTTGGACACACTTGAGCATTCGAATGTGTCAAAAGGGGGCATGGGGACCCCCCGAGGGTCCTAACGTGTGATAAGGCATACTAGGACCCGTAGGAATTCCCCATGACCCCTTTTGACACCTTTGAAAGCTCAAGTGTGTCTTAAGGGGTCTTAAGGGGTCTTAGGACCCATTAAGACACACTTGAGCTTTCAAATGTGTCAAAAGGGGTCATGGGGACTCCCTAGGGGTCCTAGTATGCCTTCTCATGTGTTAGGATCCCTACAGAGTCCTCGTGACCCCTTTCGACACATTTGAATGCTCAAGTGTGTCTTAAGGGGTCTTAGGACTCCTTTGGACACACTTGAGTGTCTAAATGTGTCAAAAGGGGTCATGGGGACTCCCTAGGGGTCCTAGTATGCCTTGTCAGGCGTTAGGGCCCCTAGGGGGTCCCCATGACCCCTTTTGACACTTTTGAATGCTCAAGTGTGTCTTAAGGGGTCTTTGGACACCTTTGAACACACATGACCATTAAACTATCTCAAAAGGGGTCATGGGTACTCCCTATAGGTCCTAGTATGCCTTATCATGTGTTAGGACCCCTAGGGAGTCCCCATGATCCCTTTTGACACATTTTAATGATCAAGTTTGTCTGAAGGGGTCCTAAGACCCCTTATGACACACTTGAGCATTAAAATATGTCAAAAGGGGTCATGGGGACTCCCTAGGGGTCCTAGTATGCCTGATCATGTGTGAGGACCCCTAGTGTGTCCCCATGACCCATTTTGACACATTTCAATGCTTAAGTGTGTCTTAAGGGGTCTTAGGACCCCTTCGGACATACTTGATCATTCGAATGTGTCAAAAGGGGTCATGGGGACTCCCTGGGGGTCCTAGTATTCCTTATCATAGATTACCACCCTTAGGGAGTCCCCATGACCCCTTTTGACACATTTGAATGTTCAAGTGTGTCCGAAGGGGTCTTAGGACACCTTTAGACACACTTGAGCATTCGAATGTGTCAAAAGGGGTCATGCGGACTCCTTAGGGCTCCTCATACACCTAATCATGCATTGGGACCCCTAGGGAGTCCCCATTACCCTTTTTGACACATTGGAATTCTCAAGTGTCTCTTAAGGGGTCTTAGCACCCCTTCATACATAGTTGAGCATTTGAATGTGTCAAGAGGGGTCATGGGAACTCCCTAAGGTTCCTAGTATGCCTTATCACATGTTAGGACCTCTAGGGAGTTCCCATGACCCGTTTTTGCACATTTGAATGCTCAAGTTGGTCATAAGAGGTCTTAGGACCGTTTCGGACACACTTAAACATTTGAATGTGTCAAAATGGGTCATGTTGACTCCTTTGGGGTCCTAGTATGCCATATCACGTGTGAGGACCCCTAGGGATTCCCCATGACCCCTTTTCACACATTTGAATGCTCAAGTGTGTCTCAAGGGGTCTTAGGACCCCTTCGAACACACTTGAGCATTCGAATGTGTCAAAAGGAGTCATGGGGACTCCTTAAGGGACCTAGGACACCTTATCATGTGTTAGGACCCCTAGGTAGTCCCCATGACCCCTTTTGACATATTTGAATAGTCAAGTTTGTCTTAAGGGCTCTTACGACACCTTCAAACACACTTGAGCATTTCAATGTGTGAACTAGGGTCATGGGGACTCTCTAGGGGTCCTAGTATGCCTTATCACATGTTAGGACCCCTAAGGAGTCCCCATGACAACTTTTGACAAATTTCAATGTTCAAGTGTGTCTTAAGGGGTCTTAGGATCCCTTCGGACACACCTAAGCATTTAAATATGTCAAAAGGGGTCATGGGGAATCCCTAGGTGTCCTAGTATTCCTTATCATGCGTTACAACCTCTAGGGAGTCCCCATGACCCCTTTTGACACATTTAATGCTAAACTATGTCGTAAGGGGTCTTAGGACCCCTTCGGACACACTTGAGCATTCAAATATTTCAAAAGGGGTCATGGGGACTCCCTAGGGGTCTTAGTATGCCTTATCATCTGTTAGGAACCCTAGGGAGTCCCCATGATGCCTTTTGACACATTTGAATGCTCAAGTGTGTCTTAAGGGGTCTTAGGACGCCTTCGGACACACTTGAGCATTCAAATGTGTCAAAAGGGGTCATGGGGGCTCCCTAGGTTTCCTAGTACACCTTATCACAAGTTAGGACACCTATGGAGTCCCCATGACCCCTTTTGAAACATTTGAATGCTCAAGTGTGTCTTAAAGGGTCTTAGGACACCTTCAAACACACTTTAGCATTCAAATGTGTGAAAAGGGATCATGGAGACTCTCTAGGGATCCTAGTTTTTCTTATCACATTTGAATGTGTCAAAAGTGATCATGGGGACTCACTAGGGGTCCTAGTAAACCTTATCACACTTTAAGACCACTAGAGAGTGCCCATGATGCCTTTTCACACATTTGAATGCTCATGTGTGTCTTAAGGGGTCATATTCCCACTTCGGACACACTTGAGCATTTGAATGTGTCAAAAGGGGTCATGGAAACTCCCTAAGGGTCATAGTATGCCATATCATGCATTTGGACCCCTAGGGAGTCCTCGTGACACCTTTTCACCAATTTGAATGCTCAAGTGTGTCTTAAGGTGTCTTAGGACCCATTCGGACACACTGGAGCATTCGAATGTGTCAAAATGGGTCATGGGGACTCCCTAGGGGTCATAGTATTCCTTATCATGTGTTAGGACCTCTATAGAGTCCCCATGACCCCTTTTGACACATTTGAATGCTCAAGTGTGTCATAAGGGGTCTTAGGAACCCTTCAGACACACTCGAGTCTTCAAATGTGTCAAAAGGGGTCATAGGAACTCCCTAAGGGTCCTGGTATGCCTTATCATATGTTAGGACCCCTAGGGAGTGCCCATGACCCCTTTTGACACATTTGAATGATCAAGTGTATCTTAAGGGGTCTTAGGACCCCTTCGGACACACTTGAGAATTCAATTGTGTCAACAGGGGTCATGTGGATTGCCTAGTTGTCCTAGTACACCTTATCACACGTTAGGACCCCTAGGGAGTCCCCATGACCCCTTTTGACACATTTGAAAGCTATAGGGTGTCTTAAGGGGTATTAGGACATGTTCAGACATAGTTGACAACTTGAATGTGTCAAAAGTTGTCATGGGGACTCCCTAGGGGTCCTAGTATGCCTTATCATGTATTAGGACACCTAGGAAGTTTCCATTACCCCTTTTGACACATTTTAATGCTCAAGTGTGTCTTAAGCGGTCCTAGGACCCCTTCAGTCACACTTGTGCATTCAAATGTGTCAAAATAGGTCATGGGGACACCCTAGGGGTCCTAGTACACCTTATCATGTGTTAGGACCCTTAGGGAGTACCCATGATCCATTTTGACACATTTCAATGCTCAAGTGCGTTCGAAGGGGTCTTAGGACCCTTTCAGACATATTTGAGTGTTGAAATGTGTCAAAATGTGTCATGGGGACACCCTAGGGGTCCTATATGCCTTATCACGTTTAAGGACCCATAGGGACTCCCCATGACCCCTTTTGACAAATTTGAATGCTCAAGTGTATTTGAAGAGGTCTTAGGACCCCTTTAGACACACTTGAGTATTCAAATATGTCAAAAGGGGTCATGAGGGCTCCCTAGGGGTCCTCATATGCCTTATCATGTGTTAGGACCCCTAGGGAGTCCCCATGATCCCTTTGATACATTTGAATGCTCACGGGTGTCTTAAGGGGTCTTAGGACCCCTTCAGACACACGTGAGTGTTCGACTATGTCAAAATGGGTCATTGAGACTACCTAGACTTCCTAGTACACCTAATCATGATTCATGACCCCTAGGGAGTCCCCATGACCCCTTTTGACACATTTGAACACTCAAGTGTGTGTTAAGCGGTCTTAGGACCCCCTCAGACACACTTGAGCATTTGAATGTGTGAAAAGGCATCACGAGGACTCCCTAGGGGTCTTATTATGCCTTATCATGTGTTAGGACCCCTAGAGAGTCCCCATGACACCTTTTCACATATTTGAACACTCAAGTGTGTCTTTAGGGGTCTTATGACCCATTAAGACACACTTGAGTGTTTGAATGTGTCAAAAGGGGTCATGGGGACTCCCTAGGGGTCCTAGTACTCCTTATTAAGTGTTAAGACACCTAGGGAGTCCCCATGACACCTTTTCACCCATTTGAATGCTCAAGTGTGTCTTCAGGGGTCTTAAGACCCCTTTAGACACACTTGAGCATTCGAATGTGTCAAAAGTGGTCATGGGGACTCCCTAGGGGTCCTAGTATGACTTTTCACACATTAGCACCTCTAGGTAATCTCCATGACCCATTTTAACAAATTTGAACACTTAAGTGTGTTTTAAGGGGACTTAGGACCCCTTCTGACCTACTTGAGCATTCAAATGTGTCAAAAGGGGTCATGGGGACTCCCTAGGGGTCCTAGTATGCCTTATCACTTGTTAGGACTACTAGAGAGTCCCCATGACCCCTTTTGACACATTTGAATGCTCAAGTATGTTTTAAGGGGTCGTGGACCCCTTCGGACATACTTGAGCAATCAAATATGTCAAAAGGGGTCATGGGGACTCTAGGGGTTCTAGTACACCTTATCACATGTTAGGACCCCTACGGAGTCCCCATGACCCCTTTTGACATATTCGAATGCTCAAATATGTCTTAAGGGGTCTTAGGACTCCTTGGAACACACTTTAGAATTCGAATGTGTCAAAAGTGGTCATGGGGACTCTGTAGGGGTCCTAGTATGCCTTATCATGGGTTAGGACCCCCAGGGAGTCCCCATGACCCTTTTTGACACATTTGAGTGCTCAAGTGTGTCTTAATGGGTCCTAGGACCCTTTCGGACACATTTAAGTGTTTGAATGTGTCAAAAGTGGTCATGGTGACTCCCTAGGGGTCCTAGTACACCTTGTCACATGTTAGGACCCCTAGGGAGTCCCCATGACCCCTTTTGACATATTCGAATGCTCAAGTATGTCTGAAGGGGTCCGATGACCCCTTTAGACACACTTGAGTATTTGAATATGTCAAAAGGGGTCATGGGGACTCCCTAGGGGTCCTAGTACTCCTTATCACATGTTAGGACCATAGGGAGTCCCCATGACCCCTTTTGACACATTTCAATGCTCAAGTGTATCTTAAGTGGTCTTAGGACCCCTTCGGACACACTTGAGCATTCAAATATGTCAAAAAAGGTCATGCAGACTCCCTAGGGGTCATAACATGTGATAAGGGGTACAAGGACCCCAAAGGAGTCCCCATGACCCCTTTTGACACATTTGAACACTCAAGTGTGTCTTAAGGGGTCTTAGGACCCCTTCAGACACACTTCAGTATTCAAATGTTTCAAAAGGGATCATGGGGACTCCCAGGGGTCCTAGTACACCTTATCATGTGTTAGGACCCCTAGGGAGTCCCAATGACCCCTTTTGACATATTTGAATGCTCAAGTGTATCTTAAAGGGTCTTAGGAATCCTCTAGAGACACTTGAGTATTTGACTGTGTCAAAAGGGGTCATGGGGACTCCCTAGGTGTCCTAGCACACCTTATCAATTGTTAGGATAGATAGGGACTCACCATGACCCCTTTTGACACATTTTAATGCTCAAGTGTGTCTTAATGGGTCTTGGAACCCCTTCGAACACACTTGAGCTTTCAAATGTGTCAAAAGGGGTCATGCGAACTCCCTAGGTGTCCTAGTACACCTTATCACATGTTAGGACACATAGGGAGTCACCATGACCCCTTTTGACACATTTCAATGTTCAAGGGTGTCTTAAGGGGTCTTAGGACCCCTTTGGACACACTTGAGCATTCGAATGTGTCAAAAGGGGTCATGCGGAATCCCTAGGGCTCCTAGTACACCTTATCACATGTTAGAACCCCTAGGGAGTCCCCATGACCCCTTTTGACACATAGGAATGCTCAAGTGTGTCTTAAGGGGGCTTAGGATCCCTTAGGACACACTTAAGTGTTTGAATGTGTGAAAAGGGGTCATGGGGACTCCCTAGGGGACCTGGTATGCCTTATCATGTGTTAGGACCCCAAGGGAGTCCTCATGACCCATTTTGACACATTTGAATGCTCAAATGCATCTCAAGATATCTTAGGACCCTTTCAGACACACTTGAGTCTTTGAATATGTCAAAAGAGGTCATGGGGACTCCCTAGGGGTCCTTGTATGCCTTATCCCTTGCTCAGACCCCTAGGGAGTCCCCATGACCCATTTTGACACATTTGAATGCTCAAGTATGTCTGAAGGGGTCTTAGGACCCCTTCAGACACACTTGAGCATTCTAATGTGTCAAAAGGGGTGATGAGGACCCCGTAGGAGTACTAGTATGTCTTATGACATGTAAGGACCCCTAGGGAGTCGCCATGACCCCTTTTGACACATTTTAATGCTAAAGTGTGTCTTAAGGGGTCTTACGACCCCTTGGGACACACTTGAGTGCTTGACTGTATCAAAAGGGGTCTTGGGGACACCCTAGGGGTCATAGTACACCTTATGACATGGTACAACCCATAGGGAGTCCCCATGAGCCCTTTTGACACATTGACATGCTCAAGTGTGTCTTAAAGGGTCTTAGGACCCCTTCAAACACACTTAAGTGTTGGAATTTGTCAAAAGGGGTCATGGGGACTCCCTAGGGGTCCTAGTACGACTTATCATGCATTAGGACACCTAGAGAGTCCCCATGAACCCTTTTGACACATTTCAATGCTAAATTTTGTCATAAGGGGTCTTAGGACCCCTTCAAACACACTTGAGAATTCAAATGTGTCAAAAGGGGTCATGGGGACTCCCTAGGGGTCCTATTATGCCGTATCATGCGTTAGGAACCCTAAGGAGTCCCTATGAACCCTTTTGACACATTTGAATGCTCAAGTGTGTCTTAAGGGGTCTTAGGGCCCTGTCAGACACACTTGAGCATTTGAATGTGTGAAAAGGGGTCATGGGGGCTCCCTAGGGTTCCTAGTATGCCTGATCACTAGGTAGGACCCCTAGGGAATCCCCATGACCCCTTTTGACACATTTGAATGCTCAAGTGTTTCTTAAGGGTTCTTAGGACACCTTTCGACACACTTGAGTGTTCAAATATGTCAAAAGGGGTCATGGAGACTCTCTAGAGGTCCTAGTATACCATATCACATGTTAGGACCTGTAGGGAGTCACCATTACCTCTTTTGACACATTTGAATACTCAAGTGTGTTGTAATGGGTCTTAGGACCCATTCAAACACACGTGAGCATTTGAATATGTTAAAAGGGGTAATTGGGACCCCCGATGGGTCCTAGTATGCCTTATCATGTGTTATGACCTCTAAGGAGTCCCCATGACCCTTTTTGACACATTTGAATGCTCATGTGAATATTAAGGGGTCTTAGCACCTGTTCGGACACACTTGAGCATTTGAATGGGTCATCGGGACTCCCTAGGGGCCCTAGTATGCCTTATCATGTATTAAGACCGCTAGTGAGTCCCCATGAATCCTTTTGACACATTGGAATGCTAAAGTGTATCTTAAGGGGTCTTAGGACCCCTTCAAACACACTGGAGTATTTGAATGTGTCAAAAGTGATCATGGGGACTCCCTAGGGGTCCTAGTATGCCTTAACATGTGTTAGGACCCCTAGGGAGTCCGCATGACCCCTTTTGACACATACAAAAGCTCAGGTGTGTCTGAAGTGGTCATATGACCACTTCAGACACACTTGAGCGTTCGAATGTGTCAAAAGGGATCATGGGGACTCCCTAGGGGTCATAGTATGCCATATCATGCATTAGGACCCCTAGGGAGTCCCCATGACCCCTTTTGACTAATTTGAATGCTCAAGTGTGTCCTAAGGTGTCTTAGGACCCCTTCAGACACACTTGAGCATTCGAATGTTTCAAAATGGGTCATGGGGACTCCCTAGGGGTCCTAGTATGCCTTATCATTTGTTAGGACACCTAGAGAGTCCCCCTTTTGACACATTTGAACACTCAAGTGTGTCATAACGGGTCTTAGGAACCCTTCGAACACACTCAAGTGTTCAAATGTGTCAAAAGGGGTCATGGGGAGTCCCTACAAGTTTAGGTATGTCTTATCACATGTTAGGACCCCCAGGGAGTCTCCATGACCCATTTTGACACATTTGAATGATCAAGTGTATCTTAAAGGGTCTTAGGACCCCTTTGGGCACACTTGAGCATTTGTATGTGTCAAAAGATGTCATCAGGACTCCCTACGGGTCCTAGTATGTCTTATCACATGTTAGGACCCCTAGGGAGTGCCCATGACCCCTTTTGAAATATTTGAATGCTCAAATGTATATTAAGGGGTGTTAGGACCCCTTCAGACACACTTGAGCATTCGAATGTGTCAACATCAATCATGTGGACTCCCTAGTTGTCTTAGAACACCTTATCACATGTTAGGACCCCTAGGTAGTCCCCATGACCCCTTTTGACACATTTGAATGCTCAAGTGTGTCTTAATGTGTCTTAGGACACCTTCAGACATAGTTGAAGATTTAAATGTGTCAAAAGTGGTCATGGGGACTCCCTAGGGGTCCTAGTATGCCTTATCACGTGTTAGGACACCTAGGGAGTCCCCATTACCCCTTTTGACACATTTGACTCCTCAAGTGTGTCTTAACCATTCCTAGGACCCCTTCGGATACACTTGTGCATTCAAATATTTCAAAACGGGTCATCAGGACACCCTAGGGGTCCTAGTACACCTTACTATGTGTTAGGACCACTAGGGAGTCCCCATGACCCCTTTTGACACATTAGAATGCTCAAGTGTGTCTTAAGAGGTCTTAGGACCCCTTCAGACACACTTGAGCATTTGAATGTGTCAAAAGGGGTCATGGGGACGCCCTAGGGGTCCTAGTATGTCTTATCATGCATTACGACCCCTACGGAGTCCCCATGAGCCCTTTTGACACATTTAAATGCTGAAGTGTGTTCGAAGGTGTTTTTGGACCTCTTCGGACAGACTTGAGCATTCCATTGTGTGAAAAGGGGTCATGGGGACTCCCTGAGGGTCGTAACGCATCATAAGGCATACTATGACCCCTAGGGGATCTCCATGGCCCCTTTTGGCACATTCAAACACTCAAGTGTGTCCGAAGGAGTCCTAAGACCCCTTAAGACACACTTGAGCATTCAAATGTGTCAAAAGAGGTCATGGGGACTCCCTAGGGGTCCTAACATGTGATAAGGCATACTAGGACCTCTAGGGTTTCCCCATGAGATAGTTTGACACATTTCAATGCTCAACTATGTCCAAAGGGGTCATAAGACCACTTCAAACAGACTTGAGCATTCAAATGTGTCAAAAGGGGTCATGGAGACTTCGTAGGGGTCCTAATGCATGATAAGGTGTACTAGGAACCCTAGGGAGTCCCCATGACCCCTTTTGGCATATTTGAATGCTCAAGTGTGTCTGAAGGTGTCCGAAGACCCCTTAAGACAAAAGGGGTCATGAGGGCTCCCTAGGGGTCCTAGTATGCCTTCTCACATGTTAGGACCCCTATGGTGTCCCCAAGACTCTTTTTAACACATTTGGACACTCAAGTGTCTTAAGGGTTCTTAGGACCCCTTCGGACACACTTGAGCATTCAAATGTTTCAAAAGAGGTCATGGGGGTTGACAAACTTGAGCATTCAAATGTGTCAAAAGGGGTCATACGGGATCCCTAGGGGTCCTAGTATGCTTTATCATGCATTAGGACACCTAGGGAGTCCCCATGACCCCTTTTGACATTGTTGAATGCTCAAGTGTGTCTTATGGCATCTTAGGACTCCTTTGGCCACACTTGAGCATTCATATGTTTCAAAATGGCTCATGGGCACTCCCTAGGGGTCCTAGTACACATTATCATGTGTTAGGACCCCTAGGGAGTCCCCATGACCCCTTTTGAAACATTTGAATGCTAAAGTGTCTCTTAAGGGGTCTTAGGACCCCTTAAGAGACACTTTAGCATTTAAATATGTCAAAAGGGGTCATGGGGACTCCCTAGGGGTCCGAGTACACCTTATCATGCGTTAGAACCCCTAGGAAGTCTCGATGACCCCTTTGGACACATTGGAATGCTCAAGCATGTCTTAAGGGGTCTTACAACCCCTTTGAACACACTTGAGCATTTGAATGTGTCAAAAGGGGCCATAGGGAATCTCTAGGGGTCCTAGTATGCCTTATCACGTAGTAGGACCCCTAGAGAGTCCCCATGGCCCCTTTTGACACATTTGAATGCTCAAGTTTGTCTTAAGGGGTCTTAGGACCCCTTCAGAAACACTTGAGCATTCAAATGTGTCAAAAGTGTTCATGGGCACTCCCTAGGGGTCAATGTATGTATTATCATGCATTAGGTTCCATAAGGACTCCCCATGACCCATTTTTATTAATTGGAATGCTCAAGTGTGTCTTAAGGGGTCTTAGAACCCCTTCGAAAAAACTTGAGCATTCCAATGTGTCAAAAGGTGTCAAGGGGGCTCCCTAGGGGTCGTAGTATGACTTATTAAATGTTGGGACTACTAGGGAGTCCCCATAACCCCTTTTGACACATTTAAACACTCAAGTGTGTCTTAAGGGGTCTTAGGACCCGTTCGGACACACTTAAGCATTCGACTATTTCAGAAGGGTTCATGGGGACTCCCTAGGGGTCCTAGTACACCTTATCATGTGTTAGGACACCAAGGGTGTCCCCATAACCCCTTTTGACATATTTGAATGCTCAAGTGTGTCTTAAGGGGTCTTAAGACCCCTTTTGATAGACTTGGACCTTTGAATGTGTGAGAAGTGTTCATGGGGACTCGCTATGGGTTCTAGTATGCCTTATCATGCATTATGACCCCTAGGGAGTTCTGATGACTCATTTTGACACATTTTCAGGCTCAAGTGTTACTTAAGGGGTCTTAGCAAACCCTTCAGACACACTTGCACATTCAAATGTGTCAAATGGGGTCGTGGGAGCTCCCTAGGGGTACTACTATGCCTTATCAGGTGTTAAGACCAGTAGGGAGTCCCCATGACACCTTTTGACACCTTTGATCACTCAAGTGTGTCTTAAGGGTTCCTAGGACCCCTTCCGACACACTTGGGCATTCAAATGTGTCAAAACAGGTCACGGGGACTCCTTAAGAGTGCTAGTTTGCCTTATCACACATTAGGAACCCTAGGGAGTCCCCATGACACCTTTTGACATAGTTAAAATCTCAAGTGTGTTGTAAGAAGTCTTAGGACCCCTTCGGACACAGTTGAGTGTTCAAATGTGTCAAAAGGGGTCATGGGGACTCCCTAGAGGTCCTAGTATCCCTTATGACATGTTAGGACCCCTAGAGAGTCACCATGACACCTTTTGACACATTTGAATCCTCAAGTGTATCTGAAGTAGTCTTCCGACCCCTTTAGACACACTTGAACTTTCAAATGTGTCAAAATGGGTCATGGGGACTCCCTAGGGGTCCTAGTATGCCTTATCACATGTTAGGACACCTAAGGAGTCCCAATGACACCTTTTGACACATTGGAATGCTCAAGTGTGTCTTCAGGGGTCTCAAGACCCCTTCGGACACACTTGAGCATTTGAATGTGTCAAAAGGTGTTATGGGGACTCCCTAGGGTTCCTAGTATGCCTTGTCATGTGTTAGGACTACTAGGGAGTCCCCATGACCCCTTTTGACACATTTGAATGCTCAAGTGTGTCTTAAGGGATCTTAGGACCCATTCGGAAACACTTGAGCATTCAAATGTCTCAAAAGGGGTCATGGGGACTCCCTAGGTGTCCTATTCTTCTTTATCACCTATTAGAAACCCTAAGGAATCCCCATGACCCCTTTTGACACATTTTAATGATCAAGTGTGTCTTAAGGGGTATTAGGAACTCTTCAGACACACTTTAGCATTCAAATGCATCAAAAGGGGTCATGGGGACTCCCTAAAGGTCCTATTATGCCTTATCATGTGTTAGGACCCATAGGGAGTCCCCATGACCCCTTTTGACACATTGGAATCTTTATGTGTGTCTTAAGGGCTCTTAGGACCCCTTCAGATACACTTGAGTGTTCAAATGTGTGGAAAGGGGTCATGGGGACTGCCTAGGGGTCCAAGTACACCTTATCACATGTTAAGACCCCTAGGGAGTCCCCATGACCGCTTTTGACACATTTAAACACCCAAGGGTATCTTAAGGGGTCATGGGGACTCCCTAGGGGTCCTAGTATACTTTATCACGTGTTAGGACCCCTAGGGAGTCCCCATGACCCCTTTTGACACATTTGAATTCTCAAGTGTGTCTGAAGGGGTCTCAGGACCCCTTCGAACACTCTTGAGCATTCAAATGTGTCAAAAGAGGTCATGGGGACTCCCTAGGGGTCCTAGTATGTCTTATCACATGTTAGGACCCCTAGAGAGTCCCCATGACCCTTATTGATAGATTGGAATGCTTAAGTGTGTTGGATGGGGTTCCAAGATCCCTCAAGACACACTTGAGCATTCAAATGTGTCAAAATGGGTCATGGGGACTCCTTAGGGTTTCTAACATGTGATGAGGCATACTACAACACCTAGGTTGTCCCCATGACCGGTTCTAACACATTCAAATACTCAAGTGTGTACAAAGGGGTCCTAAGACCCCTTAAGACACACTTGAGCATTCGAATATGTCAAAAGGGGTCATGGGGACACTGTAGGGGTCCTAACATGTGATAAGGCATACTGGGACCCCTAGGGAGTCCCCATGACCACTTTTTACACATTTAAATGATCAAGTGTATCTTAAGGGGTCCGAAGACCCCTTAAGACTCACTTGATCTTTCAAATATGTCAAAAGGGGTCATGGAGACTCCCTAGGTGTCCTAACACATGATAAGAAATACTAGGATCCCTAGGGAGTCCCCATGACCCATTTTGACACATTTGAATGCTCAACTATGTTTGAAGATGTCCTAAGACCCCTTCAGACACACTTGAGCATTCCAATCTATGAAAAGGGGTCATGGGGACTACCTAAGGGTCCTAACATGTGATAAGGTGTACTAGGACCCCTAGGTTTTCCCCATGAGCCCTTTTGACACATTTGAATGCTCAAGTGTATCCGAAGGTGTCCTAAGACCCCTTACGATACACTAGAGCATTCAAATGTGTTAAAAGGGTTCATGGGGACTGCCTAGGGGTCCTAATGCATGATAAGGCATACTAGGATCCCTAGGGAGTGTCATGCCCCACAAGGGAACTAGGGAAGAGAACAAAGATTCTCTTAACAAAAGAAAACCTAAGTAAAAATTTATGAAAAATTTTGAACTTTGAAAAGAGTTATGTAATCAAAACTTAAACTTAGATTCCTCCTAGGTTTCCTTCTTATTAAATCCATGATTCATTTAAGTCCATAATTAAACTAACAACAAGATAACTTCTCAAGAAAATTACATCATATCATTAGAAGATTCTTTATGAAATACAAAGTACTTTCATTTCAATTTATTTTTTTTTCCCTTCTTAACACCATCTATATTCCTAAGAATATTTTATGAACATTATAACTTTTAAATCAAATATAATTTATCTAACTCATTTGATACATTACAAATATACTACATTTTATTTTTCAAAAGCTTCACTTAAACAACAATAATGAAAACATACTACATAACTTGGAATTTTTCAAAATCTTTTTTTTTTCTCCGAACATACATTTTAAACATAAAATTCACATTTCCCTTCTTCCTAAGTCTACCCATTCCAAATACATCATTTTGAAATACATTACTGATTACATTGCATTCAACTCCTCATGAGAGTTAACAAGAATTTTACATCATGAAATATAATCACAAGGCCTTCATTCTTCAAAACTGGTACATAAGCAAGCATGAATCTTCAAGCACTATATCTGCAAAAGATACCTCGATAAAAATGTTTACCACCCAACCACATGGATACCTATAAGGCACACTCCCCCATGCTAGGAGATAAACACCAAGGTCCACAAAGAAGGAATAGCTAGGCCAAACCTAGGGTTGGGTAATCTTTCCCAAAATAGCAAATGAAAAGAGAGTCAAAGTATAGATCTTTCCCAAAAGGTTCTAAGGCTTGGTAGAAACTCTAAGCAACAACCTAAGTGAGTGTCATCACATAGCCCTCACTCCTTGGGTTGTCCTGGTACTAGGCACTCTGGGCCCTGGCCCCCAAGTAGGCACATGCGGGATCGAATGCCTTTCGTACTGACAAGCGTCATTTGATCATACCTACACATAGGTACCTTCTCCCACTCCCATCCATAGCCTTTACTAGTGATAATGGCATGGGCGAAGCATATTTAATATTTTTAATGTTTTAACCCATTCCCATAAGTTTAATTAGGTTTTCACTTGTTAAATAACTCTTCAGTCGGTTATCCTGGTTCTAGCCACTTAGGGCCTCGACCTCGGCCCCGCACTGAGAGCCACTCACTAGGTGTTGTTATGTTTTCTACCCTCAAACCACATATCGCAATCACATCATACACATAGTAAAAGCATATTATAAACACATTTGAGAACTACTACAAAGAATTGAAAATAATAGGATAGTTATGTATGTTTAGAGAAATTAGGTACGTTTAAGAATGTTTAGAATGTCTTGATCCTCTTAGAAGGCTCTAAACCCTAAATTGCTCCTTACAAACATTCTATCTCAATAAAGGCATCTAAATGTACTGAACATAATCTCCACTAAACAAGGAATGAACAATCTTCAAGTTTATGCAAAATTTCTTTCTAAACCTAAAACTTGGCTAATCCTGAAAATTGACTAAGTCTGATTTAATTAAAAATCTAAAATTTAAAAGTTACAACTTAACTCCTAGGAACCTGAAACCTATTCCAATGGATTCAAAGGGTACCTAATCCCTTTATACAGGTATACCTTAAAGTATAAGAAATTAAAGTACGTAAACTTATACTTTAATGTTATACTTGTATAAAGCGAAAGTATAATTATTGTGCTAGTTGGTCTAAAATTTTTACTTCGATTTAAATATTAAAATTATTCCACCCTAACCCTAATATACATGCAGCAACTAAACGCGCATAAACAATGTAGGAAGAAAATATTATTCAGCCAAACGACAGAGATATTCATTCTTGATAAACTTCTACAACAGCCTGGCTGGCCTCACAGAATGTTATCTTGTTTATATTGAAATGACAGTGTATTATAAATGGTTGGCTTTCTATAAACGACTAAGATGGCTGGAGAATACAACAATAATATATGTCCTAAACTTTAATGGCCTATTTGCATATATGTTTTGCAACTTGTAATTTGTACAAATGGAAAAAAAAAATAATCCCACAGCATGAACATTGAATGGCTGGCATTGCACATTAATATATATGTATATGACCAGCAATAATATATATAACCAGCAATGATGCAATATTGTATCAATATTTTGTAATAATACATTATTACAGAATACCTTAATACATTATTACATGGTATATTAGTGTATTAACATTCCGTAAAAGTAATACACAATATAATAATAATACATTAATGCACACACAGACATTCTGCAATAATATTACACAAAATAATAAATTTAATGCACACACAAACACTCTGCAATAATATTACACAAAATAATAATATTAATGCACACACAAACATTCTGCAATACTATTACACAAGATAATAATACTACAATAATGCATATATATATTTTGCAACCATAGTACAATATATAGAAACTTTTCAAGAAATCTAAATTTTACATTCATTCTACAAAATAAATCTACTTCTCAGGATGGATTCCAACCTGGAGTCCTGGGAAGACCAATTGGAGAAGAAGGAAGATCAAATCCTCTCCAATGTTTCCAACATTCCTTTGAATCCCTTTGCTTGCAATCTTCCAGCCTCTACCTGTAACAATCCAAATGCCAAACTCACAGAATACGAGACTTCTCTCTTTAAAAATATAAATTTTCTACAATAATAATAATAATCCTCTTCTCGAAATCAACTCTTCTCCCAACTCCTTTTACATAGGAAATATTTCTTGTAAATAGAATGGAGGAGGTGGTTGCATAGGTAATCCAACCAGTGCAACCATCTCAACTATCCATCCGTTAATGAGATAGTTTTGAAAACTCATTCCCATAAAGGGATAAATAAACTATAATCTAAGTCCCTAAATTTAAGGATATTAAAATAAATATTATAATCTTAAAACAATTTATTAAATTATTTAACTATGGTAATAGGATAATCCTATTTACCATACCGCTAATTGATCTATTTATTTATTAATATAATAAATAATTACATGGTAATAATTATATATATAAATATATGTATGCATATGCATATGAGTGCACCCATATGCCTATGTGTACATATATTATTATTATTATAAATATTATTACAAGCATAATATTATTATTATAAAACATATTATTATTTTTATTGCTATAGACTCTTTGTCGTTATTAGTATTATAAAATAATACCATAAATAAGGTACATTATTATTAATGTTAAACATCAGAATAACATTATTATAAAATATATTGTTTATTCATACCTTAATCCCCATTCTAAAATATATATGTATATATTAAGTAGCCACTAACATAGGTTAGAATTTTACCACTATTATTTAAAACCTTTTATTATTAATATTTCCTTAGACATTAAAATACCATAAAATTAATGCTTATCATAGGTATTAAAACCACATGGTTTAATTGCACTCCAAATCACTCCTAATGAGATATGCTACTAAATCATACCCTCAAATGAACAATAATCTACATCCATGATCTACTAACAGAATTGAACATATCACGAAGGCAAGAACTAGCTACAAGATCCACAATTCCATCAACTACAAAACCACATAAGACATTCACATAAGGGACTGACTCGACACTTCCCACCTAAGGATAAAAGGATCAAAGGTGAAGTTTCTTCCTATGGACCTGGTGATACCTCTGTAACAACAACAACAATTGAGGATTTTGAGGGATCGCTCAGACCTGTGAAGCCAGGTGGAGATGATACCCAGTACCTGCAATCCTGCATCACCAAGAAGAGATACATATATATACATATGGAGATACAAATCATATATATGCAAGCAGATGACCAGGATCAATACATCATGTGGACCTCAACTAAGTGAGTAACTATGACTTCATCCTGGAGTCATGAAAAACACATCAGACACATCCATGAAACATAAAACATCATGATAGTGGTTAGATTCAAATAATTGGGTTAGATCCATAAACATATAAAAATAGATAATTTTCTAATCTCATAAACATGTAATTACCAACCATAAATGAGCATATTCATCATGTCATCATCCACAAAACATAAATGTAAATGTATAGTCTTGACCATAATAATAATAAAATGTCCAAATCAGAAAAGTATAAGTATCAACATAGGAGAGGTATTACAGGGAGTCCCCATGACCCCTTTTGACACATTTGAATGCTCAAGTGTGTCCGAAGGAGTCCTAAGACCCCCTACGACACACTTGAGCATTCAAATAAGTCAAAAAGGGTCATGGGGACTCCCTAGGGGTCCTAACACATGATAAGGCATACTAGGACTGCTAGGGACTCCCCATGACCCATTTTGACACATTATAATGTTGAAGTGTGTCCGAAGGGGTCCTAAGATCCCTTAAGACACACTTGAGTATTAAAATGTATCAAAAGTGGTAATGGGGAATGCCTAAGGGTCCTAACGCATGATAAGGTGTACTAGGACCCATAAGGAGTCCCCATGACCTATTTTCACACATTCGAACACTCAAGTGTGTCTGAAGGGGTCCTAAGACCTCTTAAGATATAGTTGACTATTCAAATGTGTCAAAAGGTGTCATGGGGACTCCCTAGGGGTCTTAACTCATGATAAGGCATACTAGGACCCCTAGGGAGTCCCCATGACCCCTTTTGACACATTGGAACACTCACGTGTGTCTCAAGGGGTTGTAAGACCCCTTACGACACACTTGAGCATTCAAATGTGCCAAAAGGGGTCATGGGGACTCCCTAGGTGTTCTAACACATGATAAGATGTACTAGGACCCCAAGGGAGTGCCCATGACCCCTTTTGACACATTTGAATGCTCAAGTGTGTCTGAAGGGGACCTAAGACCCCTTAAGACACATTTGAGCATTCAAATTTGTCAAAAGGGGTCATGGGGAATCCCTAGGGGTCCTCACATGTGATAAGGTATACTAGGACCCCTAGTGAGTCCCCATGACACCTTTTAAAATATTTTAATGCTCAAGTGTGTCCGAAGGGGTCCTAAGACCCTTTAAGACACACTTGAGCATTGCAATGTGTCAAAATGGGTCATGGGGATTCCTTAGGGGTCCTAACATGTGATAAGGCATACTAGGACCCCTAGGGAGTCCCCATGAACCCTTTTGACAATTTTTAATGCTCAAGTGTGTCTGAAGGGGTCCTAAGAACCCTTCAGACACACTTGAGCATTCAAATGTGTCAAAAGGGGTCATGGGGACTCCCTAGGGGTCGTAACGTGTGATAAGGCATACTAGGACCCCAAGAATTCCCCATGACCCCTTTTGATACATTTGAATGCTCCAGTGTGTCTGAAAGGGTACTAAGACCCCTTAAGACACACTTGAGCATTCACATGTGTCAAAAGGGGTCATGGGGACTCCCTACAGGTCCTTACTCTTGATAAGACATACTAGGACCATTAGGGAGTCCCTATGGCCCCTTTTGACACATTTGAACACTCAAGTGTGTCTGAAGGGGTCCTAAGGCCCCTTACGACACACTTTAGCATTCGAGTGTGTCAAAAGAGGTTATGGGGACTCCCTAGGGGTCCTAACATATGATAAGGTGTACTAGGACCCATAAGGAGTCCTCATGACCCCTTATGGCACATTCAAATGCTCAAGTGTGTCCGAAGGGGTCCTAAGACCCCTTAAGATACACTTGAGCATTCAAATGTGTCACAAGGTGTCATGGGGACTCCCTAGGGGTCCTAACGCATGATAAGGTGTACTAGGACCCTTAGGGAGTCCCCATGACCCCTTTTAACACATTGGGAAACTCAAGTGTGTTTGAAGGGGTCCTAAGACCCCTTAACACACACTTGAGCATTCAAATGTGCCAAAAGGGGACATGGGGACTCCCTAGGTGTCTTAACACATGATAAGGTGTACTAGGACCCCAATGGAGTCCCCATGACCCCTTTTGATACATTCAAATGCTCAAGTGTGTCTGAAGGGGTCCTAAGACCCCTTAAGACACATTTGAGAATTCAAATGTGTCAAAAGGGGTCATGAGGACTCCCTAGATGTCATGCCCCGCAAGGGAACCGAGGAAGAGAACAAAGATTCTCTTTGTTAAAGAATACCTAAGTAATAATTTATGAAAAAATTTTAACTTTTAAAAGAATTATGTGAACCTAAGTTAAACTTAGATTCCTCCTAAGGTTCCCTTTTCATTAAAATGCATGATTCATTCAAATCCATTAAGTAAACTAACAACAAGATTTATTTCTCAAGGCAAACTACGTCATATCTTTAAGAAATACAAAATATTTTCATTTCAACTTTCCATTTAAAACCATCTATATTACTAAGTATTCTTTATGAACAATATAACCTTTAAATCAAATAGAATCATCTAAATCATTTGATACATTGCAATTAATACATTTGTTCTTCAATAGCCTTTTTCACTTAATCAATAATAAGAAACATACTAACATGCTTGAAATGTTACAAAATCCTTCAACATAGATCATACACATAAAGTTCACATCTCCCTTTCTATTTTTCCTAAATCTACCCATTCCAAATACATCATTTTTAATTGCATCAATGATTACATTACATTCATCTCCTCTTGGGAGGTAACAATAATTTTACATCATGAAATATAACTACAAAGTCTTCATTCTTCAAACTGGTACTTAAGCAAGCATGGATCTTCAAACACTCCATCTGTAAAAGATACCTCAATAAAAAGATTTACCACCCAACCACATGGATACCCAAAGGCCCACTCCCCCATACTAGGATATAAACACCAAGGTCCACAAGAAGGAATAGCTAGGCCAAACCTAGGGTCAGGTTACCTTTCCCAAATAGAAAATGAAAAGAAGGTCAAAGTATAAATCTTTCCCCAAATAGGTTCTAAGGCTTGGTAGAAACTCTAAGCAACAACCTAAGTGAGTGTCATCACATAGCCCTCACTCCTTGGGTTGTCCTAGTACTAGCCACTTCGGGCCCCGGCCCCCAAGTAGGCACATGCGGGATCGAATGCCTTTCATACTGACAAGTGCCATTCGATCGTACCTATGCATAGGTACCTTCTCCCACTCCCATCCATAGCCTTTACTAGCACTAATGGCATGGGCAAGGCACATTTAATCTTTTTAATGTTTGAACCCATTCCCATAAGTTTAATTAAGTTTTCACTTGTTAAATAACTCTTCAGTCGGTTATCCTAGTTCTAGCCACTTAGGGCCCTGGCCCCGCACTGAGAGCCACTCACTAGGTGTCATTAGGTTTTCCACCCTTAACCCACATATCACAATCACATCATACATGTAGTAAACACATTATAAACACATTGGGAACTACTACAAGGAATAGAAAATAATAAGATAGATTATGAATGTTTAGGGAAATTAGGAACATTTAAGGATGTTTAGAATGTCCTGATCCTTTTAGACAACTCTAAACCCTACACTATTTCCTACAGACATCCTAACCCTATTAAGGCATCTAAATGCACTAGATATAACCTCCACTAAACATGTTTAAGGTTTACATAAAAATTCCATATGCTAAAGATAATGTCCCATCAATTTCAACCTAAGTCTGAAATTCGACTAAGTTTAATTTTTATTAAAATCTAAAATTTAGAAGTTACAACTTAACTCCTGGGAAATTGAAACCTATTCCAATCAATCTGAAGGGTACCTAATCCCTTTATACAAGTATAACTTAAAGTATAAGGAATTAAAGTATAAAACTTATACTTAAATGTTATACTTGTATAAAGCAAATACTATTAAAAATCCACATGTTAGAATTCTAAAACTTAAATAAACAAATATAGTTTTCATTTATAAATCAAATATTTATAAATTACACTACACTATGAAATTCCTACTAAACAATTACTAAATTTAATAGCAATCTAAACATACTAAATTTAATATTCATTAAAATCTAAAAAACAAATAAAACCACTATGAAAAATTAAAAAAAGCATTTTAGAAGTGACTTATGGGGGGAACTGTATGGGCCCCACACCCCATTGACCTAGCACCTTGCACGCTTCCCCAACTCATGGGTACTACTACTGTAGTACATGCTGCCATAGCAGTTAGGTACTGCCGTAGCAGTGCCTGCCACTGCTACGGTTGGGAATCGTGAGGGGAGTGGGGAAGGTGGTGGCCCCCACTTCCCAAACCCTTTCATTGTTTTTGTTTCATATTAATTTATTTTTTTATATATCATTTTTATTTTTTTAAACATAACTTTATTTAAGCATCTATAATTATTTATGCATAACTTTATAACTATATAGTTTTATTTTTATTTTTATTTTTTTTAAAAGAAGAGAACTCAAATAACTTTATTGAAGCGCACATAATTTTGACAGATAATAGATATATATTATTTATTTTGATAGAAAATTAAATATAAAATACTACCCGTATTCCTTACTGATAAATAAACTAAATACAAATAATCTAATCTCAGATTCATCCTATGCTTAAATGAGCGGTTGTCATTGATTGTTATTATAGCAATTTATATGTTTGTGTAAATAGCTACTAGGATATAGAAATTAATGATAGAATACAATAATGTATTTACACCTAATAGATTACAATAACATATAAACGGCTCATAGAATATAATAATGTATAAACATTTTGCACATATGGATACAAATAAACACACACAGAAGCATTCAAACAGAACAAAACATTCATAATATAAAAGTGAATAATCTCTTAGTATGGATTCCAACCTAGAGTCTTGCGGAGACCGGTTGATGAAGGAAGATCAAATCCTCTCCAACATTTCTAGCACTCCTTTGAATCCCTTTGCTTGCAATCTTCTAGCCTCTACCCATAACAATCCAAATGCCAAACTCACAGAATAAGGGACTTCTCTCCTTAAAAATATAAATTTTCTACAATAATAATACTAATCCTCTTCTCAAAATCAACTCTTCTCCCAATTCCCATACATAGGAAAGCCTTTCCTATAAATAGAATGGAGGAGGTGGTTGCACAGGTAATCCAACCGATGCAACCATCTCAACTATCCATTCGTTAAAAGTTAATGGGATGGTTTGCAAAATCATTCCCGTAAAGGTGAATAAATTTTAAATAAGACTATAATCTATGTTCCCTAAATTTAAGGGTGTTAAAATAAATAATATAATCTCAAAATTAATTTACTAACTTATTTAACTATGGTAATAGAATTTACCAATCCTATTTACCACTTATAAAAATAACATAAGAATAGTTTCCTTCACACAAATAATTAATTTATTATATAATAATATATATTAATATATGTATTCATAGGCATATGTGTGCACCCATATGCTTATGGTACATATACCATAAATAAGACACATTATTATTAATATTAAATATTAAAATAACATTATTATAAAATATATTATTTATCCATACACTAATCCACATTCTAAAATATATATCAGGTAGCTACTAACATAAGTTAAATTTTTCCACTATTTATTTAAAATATTTTATTATTACTATTGTCATAGTCACTTTGTTATTATGAGTATTATAAAATAATACCATAAAATTATTCATTATTATAGGTATTAAAATCACATGATTTAAATCACATACCGAATCGTTCCTAACGAGATATGCTAGTATAATAGTAGCTACTACTAAAGATAAATTGCTAAATCATACCTTCAATGAACAATGATTCACATCAATATACCATGAAGACAAGAACTAGCTACAAGATCCACAAATCCAACAACTACGAGATCACACAATACATCCACGCAAGGGACTGACTCAGATGTTCCCACCTAAGGATAAAAGGATCAAAGGTGAAGTTTCTTCTTGTGGAACTTGGTGATATCTCTGTAACAACAACAATGATCAAGGATTTTGAGGGATCGCTCAGACCTATGAAGCCAGGTGGAGATGATACCTGGTACCTACAATCCTACATCACCAAGAAGAGATACATATATATATAGATATATGCAAGCAGATGATCAGGATCGATACATCGTGTGGACCTCAACTAAGTGAGTAACTACGACTTCATCCTGAGTCATGAAAATACATCAGACACATATCCATGAAACATAAAACATCATGGTAATGGTTAGATTCAAATCATTGGGTTAGATCCATAAAACATATAAAAATAGATGGTTTTCTAATCTCATAAACATATAAATGATAACCATAAATGAGCATATCCATCATATCATCATGCACAAAACATGAATGTAAATGTATAGTTTTGACCATCATAATAAAATGTCCAAATCAGAAAAGTCTAAGTATCACCATAGGAGAGGTATTACACTAGGGGTCCTCACACATGATAAGGCATACTAGGACCCCTTGGGAGTCCCCATGACACCTTTTAAAACATTCAAACACTCAAGTGTGTCCGAAGGGGTCCTAAGACCCCTTAAGACACACTTGAGCATTCCAATGTGTCAAAAGGGGTCATGGGGACTCCCTAGGGGTCCTAATGCGTGATAAGGCATACTAGGACCCCTAGGGAGTCCCCATGACCACTTTTGACACATTCAAATGCTCAAGTATGTCCAAAGGGGTCTTAGGACCCCTTTGGAAACACTTGAGTGTTTAAACATGTCAAAAGCGGTCATGGGGACTCCCTAGGGGTCCTAACACATGATAAGGCATACTAGGACCCATAGGGAGTCCCCACGACCCTTTTTGACACATTCGAATGCTCAAGTGTGTCCGAAGATATCCCAAGACCCCTTAAGATAGACTTGAGAATTCAAATGTGTCAAAAGGGGTCATGGGGACTCCCTAGGGGTCCTAACACATGATAAGGCATACTAGGACCACTAGGGAGTCCCCACGACCAATTTTGACACATTCAAACACTCAAGTGTGTCCGAAGGGTTCGTAAGACCCCTTACAACACAATTGAGCATTCAAATATGTCAAAGGGGTCATGGGGACTATCTAGGGCTCCTAACATGTGATAAGGCATACTAGGAACCATAGGGAATCCCCATGACCCCTTTTGACACATTCAAATGCTCAAGTGTGTCCGAAGGGATGCTAAGACCCCTTAAGATACTCTTGAGCATTCAAATGTGTTCAAAGGGGTCATGGGGACTCCCGAGGGGTCCTAACACAAGATAAGGCATACTAAGACCCCTAGGGAGTCCCCATGACCCCTTTTGACAAATTTGAATGCTCAAGTGTGTCTGTAGGAGTCCAAAGACCCCTTAATATACACTTGAGCATTCAAATCTATCAAAAGTGGTTATGGGGACTCCCTAGGTGTCCTAACACATGATAAGGCATAATAGGACCCCTAGGGAGTCCCCATTAGCCCTCTTAACACATTGGAACACTCAAGTGTGTTTGAAGGGGTCCTAACACCCATTAAGGCACACTTGAGCATTCAAATGTGTCAAAAGGGGTCATCGGGACACCCTAGGGGTCCTAACGCATGATAAGGCATAATAGGACCCCTAGGGAGTCCCCATAACTCCTTTTAACACATTCAAATGCTCAAGTGTGTCCGAAGAGGTCCTAAGACCCCTTAAGACACACTTGAGCATTCCAATGTGTCAAAAGGGGTCATGGGGACTTCCTAGGGGTCCTAGCACATGATGAAGTGTACTAAGACCCATAGGGAGTCTCCATGACCCCTTTTGACACATTGGAATGCTCAAGTGTGTCCGAAGGGATCCTAAGACCTGTTAAGACACACTTGAGCATTCAAATATGTCAAAAAGGGTCATGGCGACTCCCTAGAGGTGCTAACACGTGATAAGGGGTACTGTGACCCCTAGGGAGTCCCCATGACCCTTTTTGACACATCTGAAGGGTCAAGTGTGTCTGTAGGGGTCGTAAGACCCCTTAAGACACACTTGTGCATTCAAATGTGTCAAAAAGGGTCATGAGGACTCCCTATGGGTCCTAACACATGATAAGGTGTACTAGGACACCTAGGGAGTCCCCATGACCACTTTTGACATATTCAAATGCTCAAGTGTACATGAAGGGGCCCTAAGACCCCTTAAGACACACTTGAGTGTTCAAATGTGTCAAAAGAGGTCATGGGGACTCCCTAGGGGTCCTAACACATGATAAGGCATACTAGGACCCCTAAAGAGTCCCTATGACCCCTTTTGACATAGTTGAATGCTCAAGTGTGTCTGAAGGGGTCCTAAGACTCTTTAAGACACACTTGAGTGTACAAATGTGTCAAAAGGGGTCATGGGGACTCCCTAGGGGTTGTAACACATGATAAGGCATACTAGGACCCCTAGGGAGTTCCCATGACCCCTTTTGACATATTTGAATGCTCAAATGTGTTTGAAGGGGTCCTAAGACACCTTAAGATACACTTGAGCATTCAAATGTGTCAAAAGGGGTCATGGGGACTCCCTAGGGGTCCTAATGTGTGATAAGGTGTACTAGAACCCCTAGAAATTCCTCATGACCCCTTTTGACACATTCAAACTCTCAAGTGTGTCCTAAGGGTTCCAAAGATCTTTTAAGATACACTTGAGCATTCAAATGTGTCAAAAGGGGTCATGGGGACTCCCTAGGTGTCCTAAGGCATGATAAGGTGTACTAGGACCCCTACGGAGTCCCCATGACCCTTTTTGACCGATCGGAATGCTCAAGTGTTTCTAAAGGGGTCCTATGACCCATTAAGACACACTTGAGCATTCAAATGTGTCAAAAGGGGTCATCGGGACTCCCTATGGGTCCTAACACATGATAAGGTGTACTAGGACCCCTAAGGAGTCTTCATAACCCCTTTTGAAAAATTCAAATGCTCAAGTATGTCCGAACGGGTCCTAAGACTGCTTAAGAGACACTTGAGCATTCCAATGTGTCAAAAGGGGTCATGGGGACTCCCAAGTGGTACTAACATGTGGTAAGGTGTACTCAGACCCCTAGGAAGTCCCCATGACCCCTTTTGACATATTTGAATGCTCAAGTGTGTTCAAAGGGTTCCTAAGACCCCTTAAGACACACTTGAGCATTCAAATGTGTTAAAAGGGGTCACAGGGACTCCATAGGGGTCCTAACACATGATAAGGCATACTAGGACGCCTAGGGAGTCCCCATGACCCCTTTGGACACATTTGAATGCTCAAGTTTTTCCAAAGGGGTCCTAAGGCACCTTACAACACATTTGAGTCTTTAAATATGTCAAAAGAGGTCATGGAGACTCCCTAGGGGTCCTAATGTGTGATAATGCATACTAGGACCCCTATGGAGTCCCCATGACCCATTTTGACACATTGAAATTCTCGAGTGTGGCTGAAGGGGTCCAAAGATCCCTTAAGACACACTTGAGCATTCAGATGTGTCAAAATGGGTCATGGGGACTGTCTAAGGGTCCTTGTATGCCTTGTCATGCGTTAGGACCCCTAGGGAGTCCCCATGACCACTTTTCACACTTTTGAATGCTGAAGTTTATCTTAAGGGGTCTTTGGATGCCTTCGAACACACATGACCATTCGACTGTGTCAAAAGTGGTCATGGAGACTCCCTACGGGTCCTCGTATGTCTTATCATGTGTTAGGACCTCTAGGGAGTCCCCATGACCCCTTTTGACACATTTCAATTCTCAAGTGTGTCTTAAGGGGTCTTAGCACTCCTTCAGACACACTTGAGAATTTGAATGTGTCAAAAGGGGTCATGGGAACTCCCTAGAGGACCTACTACACCTTATGACATGTTAGCACCCTAGGGAGTCCCCATGACCCATTTTGACACATTTGAATGCTCAAGTGTGTCTTCAAAAGTCTTAGGACACCTTCAGACACACTTGAGCATTCAAATGTGTCAAAAGGAGTCATGGGGGATCCCTAACGATCCGAGCACACCTTATCACATGTTAGGACTGCTAGGGAGTCTCCATGAACCCCTTTGACACATTTGAATGCTCAAGTGTGTCTGAAGGGGTCTTAGGACCCCTTTTGGAAACACCTGAGAATTTGAATATGTCAAAAGGGGTCATGGGGACTCGCTAAATGTCCTAGTACACCTTATCACATGTTAGGACCCCTAGGGAGTCCCCATGACCCTTTTTGACACATTTGAATGCTCAAGTTTGTCTTAAGGGGTCTTAGGACCCCTTCGGACACACTTTAGCATTTGATTGTGCCAAAAGGGGTCGTGGGGACTCCCTTGGGGTGCTAGTACACCTTATCATGTGTTAGGACCCCTAGGGAGTCCCCATGACCTCTTCTGAGACATTTGAAAGCTTAAGTGTATCTTAAGGGGTCTTAGGACCCCTTCGGACACACTTGAGTGTTTGAATTATTCAAAAGGGGTCATGGGGACTACCTAGGGGTCATAGTATGCCTTATCACGCATTAGGACCCCTAGGGAGTCCCCATGACCCCTTTTCACACATTTTCATGATCAAGTGTTTTGTAAGGGGTCTTAGGACCCCTTTGGACACACTTGAGTGTTCCAATGTCTCAAAAGGGGTCATGGGGACTCCCTACAGGTCCTTGTATGCTTCATAACATGTTAGGATCCCAAGGGAGTCCCCATGACCCCTTTTGATACATTGGAATGCTCAAGTGTGCCTTAAGGGGTCTTAGGACCCCTTCTGACACACTTGAGCATTTGAATGTGTCAAAAGGGGTCATGGGGACTCCCTAGGAGTCCTAGTACACCGTATAACATGTTAGGACTTTGAGGGAGTCCCCATGACCCCTTTTGACACATTGGAATGCTCAAGTGTCTCTTAAGAGGTCTTAGGACCCCTTAAGACACACTTGAGCATTCAGATATGACAAAAGGGGTCATGGGGACTCCCTAGGGGTCATAGTATGCCTTATCATGTGTTAGGACCCCTAGGGAATCCCCAAGACTCCTTTTAACACATTTGAATGCTCAAGTTTGTCTTAAGGGGTCTTAGGACCCCTTCAGACACACTTGAGAGTTTGAATATTTCAAAAGGGGTCATGGGGACTCCTTAAAGGTCGTATTACACTTTATCACATGTTAGGACCCCTAGGGAGTCCCCATGATCTTTTTTAAGATATTTGAATGCTTAAGTGTGTCTTAAGGGATCTTAGGACCCCTTCAGACACACTTGAGCATTTGAATGTGTCAAAAGGGGTCATGGGGACTCCCTAGGGTTCCTAGTATGCCTTATCATATGTTACGACCCATAGGGAGTCCCCATGACCTATTTTGATAGATTTGAATGCTCAAGTGTGTCTTAAGGGGTCTTAGGACCTTTTTGGACACACTTGAACATTCGAATGTGTCAAAAGGGGTCATGGGGACTCCCTAAATGTCCTAGTATACCTTATCACATGTTAGGACCCCTAGGGAGTCCCCATGACCCCTTTTGACACATTCAAATGGTCAAGTGTGTCTTAAGGGGTCTTAGGACCCCTTCGGACACACTTTAGCATTCAAATGTGTCAAAAGGATTCATGGGGACTCCCTAGGGATCCTACTCTACCTTAGCACATGTTAGGACCCCTAGGGAGTCCCCATGACCCCTTTTGACACATTTGAAAGCTCAAATATGTCTTAAGGGGTCTTAGTACCCGTTCGGACACACTTGAGAGTTCAAATGTGTCAAAAGGTGTCATGGTGACTCCTAGGGGGTCCTAGTACACCTTATCATGTGTTAGGACCCCTAAGGAGTCCCCATGACCCCTTTTGAGATGTTTTATTGCTTAAGTGTGTCTTCAGGGGTATTAGGACCACTTTGGACCCACTTGAGCATTCGAATGTGTCAAAAGGCGTCATGGGTACTCCCTAGGGGATCTAATATGCCTTGGCACATGTTAGGACCCCTGAGGAGTTCTCATGACCCCTTTTGACACATTGTAATTCTCAAGTGTGTCTTAAGGGTCTTAGGACCCCTTCGAACACACTTGAGCATTTGAATGTGTCAAAAGTGGTCATGGGGTCTTGCTAGGGGTCCTAGTATGCCTTATCATGCATTAGGACACCTAGGGAGTCCTGATGACCCATTTTGACACATTGGAATGATGTAGTGTGTCTTAAGGGTTCTTTGGACCACTTTGGACACACTTGAGCATTTGAATATGTCAAAAAGGGTCATGGAGACTCCCTAGAGGACCTACTACGCCTTATCACCTGTTAGGACCTCTCATCAGTCACCATGACCTATTTTGACACATAAAAATTCTCAAGTGTCTTAAAGGGTCTTAGGACCCCTTCGGACACACTTGAGTGATGAATGTGTCAAAATGGGTCATGGGGAATCCCTAGGGGTCGTAGTACCCCTTATCACATGTTAGGACCCCTAGGGAGTCCCCATGACCCCTTTTGACATATTGGAATGCTCATGTGTGTCTTAAGGGTTCTTAGGACCCCTTCAGACACACTTGAGTGTTTGAATATGTGAAAAGGGGTCATGGGGAATCCCTAGGTGTCGTATTATGCCTTATCTTATGTTAGGACCCTTAGGGAGTCCCCATGACCACTTTTGACACATTTGAATGCTCAAGTGTGTCTTAACAGGTCTTAGGACCCCTTTGGACACTCTTGAGCATTTGAATGTGTCAAAATTTGTCATGGGGACTCCCTAGGGGTCCTAGTATGCCTTAGCATGTGTTAGGACCGCTAGGGAGTCCCCATGACCCCTTTTGACACATTTGAATGCTCTGGTGTCTCTTAATTGGTCTTAGGATCCCTTCAGACATACTTTAGCATTCAGATGTGTCAAAAGGAGTCATGGGTACTCTCTAGGGGTCCTAGTACATGTTATCACATGTTAGGACCCCTGGGGAGTTCCCATGACCCCTTTTGACACATTTGAATGCTCAAGTGTGTCTTAAGAGGTCTTACGATCCTTTCAGACACACTAGAGAGTTAAAATATGTCAAAAAGGGTCATGGGGACTCCCTAAGGGTCCTAGTAAGCTTTATCACATGTTAGGACCTCTAGGGAGTCCCCATGATGCCTTTTGAGACATTTGAATGCTTAGGTGTGTCTTAACAGGTCTTAGGACCTCTTGAAACACACTTTAGCATTTGAATGCGTCAAAAGGGGTCATAGGGGCTACCTAGGGGTGTTAGTATGCCTTCTCACATGTTAGGACCCCTAGGGAGTCCCCATGACCCCTTTTGACAAATTTGAATGCTCAAGTGTGTCTTATGGGGTCTTAAGACCCCTTCAGACACACTTGAGCATTCGAATGTGTCAAAAGGGGTCATGGGGACACCCTAGGGGTCCTAGTACACCTTATCATGCGTTAGGACCCATAGGGATTTCCCATGACCCCTTTTGACATATTTGAATGTTGAAGTGTGTCTTAAGGGGTCTTAGGACCTCTTTTGGAAACACTTGAGCATTTGAATATGTCAAAAGAGGTCATGGGGACTCCCTAAATGTCCTACTATGCCCTATCACATGTTAGGACCCCTAGGGAGTCCCCATAACCCCTTTTGACATATTTGAATGCTCAAATTTGTCTTAAGAGGTCTTAAGACCCCTTCTGACACACTTTAGCATTTGATTGTGTCAAAATAGGTTATGGGGACTCCCTTGGGTTGCGAGTACACCTTATCATATGTTAGGACCCCTAGGGAATCCCCATGACCCCTTTTGACACATTTGAATACTTAAGTGTGTCTTAAGGGGTCTTAGGACCCCTCCGGACACACTTGAGTGTTTGAATTAGTCCAAAGGAGTCATGGGGACTCCCTAGGGGTCCTAGTATGCCTTATCATGGATTAGGACCCCTAGGGAGTCCCCATGACCCCTTTTGACACATTTTCAAGGTCAAGTGTCTTGTAAGGGGTCTCAAGACCCCTTTGGACACACTTGAGTGTTCAAATGTCTCAAAAGTGGTCATGGGGACTCCCTACAGGTCCTAGTATGCTTCATAACATGTTAGGACCCCAAAGGAGTCGCCATGATCCCTTTTGACATATTGGAATGCTCAAGTGTGCCTTAAGGGGTCTTTGGACCCCTTCGGACACACTTGAGCATTTGAATATGTCAAAAGAGGTCATGGGGACTCCCTAGGGGTCCTAGTACACCTTATCATGTGTTAAGACTCTGAGGGAGTCCCTATGACCCATTTTGACACATTGGAATGATCAAGTGTCTCTTAAGGGGTTGTAGGACCCCTTCAAACACACTTGAGCATTTGAATGTGTCAAAAAGGGTCATGGGGACTCCCTAGGGGTACTATTATGCATTATCACATGTTAAGACCCCTAGGGAATCCCCAAGACCCCTTTTGACACATTTGAATGCTCAAGTGTGTCTTAAGGGGTCTTAGGACCCCTTCGAACACACTTGAGAGTTTGAATGTGTGAAAAAAGGTCATGGGGACTCCCTAGGGGTCCTAGTACACTTTATCAGATGTGAGGACCCCTAGGGAGTCCCCATGACCCCTTTTGAGACATTTGAATGCTTAAGTGTGTCTTAATGGGTTTGACGACCACTTCAGATACACTTGAGCATTCAAATGTGTCAAAAGGGGTCATGGGGACTCCCTTGGGGTCTTAGTATGCCTTATCACACATTTGAACACTCAAGTGTGTCTTAAGGGGTCTTACTACCCCTTCGAACACACTTGAGCATTTGAATATGTCAAAAGGGGTCATGGCGACTCCCTAGGGGTCCTAGTATGCTTTATCACATGTTACGACCCCTAGAGAGTCCCCATGACCCATGTTGACATATTTGAATGCTAAAGTGTGTGTTAAGGGGTCTTAGGACCGCTTTGGACACACTTGAGCATTCAAATGTGTCAAAATAGGTCATGGGGACTCCCCAAATGTCCTAGTATGCCTTATCACATGTTAGGACCCCTAGGGAGTCCCCATGACCCCTTTTGACACATTCAAATGCTCAAGTGTGTCTTAAGGGGTCTTAGGACCCCTTCGGACACACTTTAGCATTCAAATGTGTCAAAAGGGGTCATGGGTGTAATATCCCAAAAATGGGCTATAAGTTCATTAATCTCTAAACATCATCAAATCAAATGAAATCGACATCAAAGTCCTAACCTAAGGCACATCTAAATGTCATCGAATCTTAATTGATTATCTTAAATTCTACATTGGGGAATATTCCTAGCAATATTCCTAATTATCTTAATTATCTTTAATTTAATGATTATTTGATGATAAATCACATTTATCCTAAGTTTGATTAATTGAATATTTTCATATTTAATTAATTAGATTTAATATCTTGCCAAATTAATTATGTAATTAAATTTAATTCTATCTATTATTAATTGTATTATTTAATTTTGACAATAAATCTAATATCTTATGAATAATTGATTAAATTCTTATTTAATTGATTAAAGCAAGTTGTCATTATTTAATAATATAATTTTTAATAAAAGTTTGATAAAATAGTTAGTTAACCCATAACTTAATTATTTTATTTCAAAAATCAGTTAAGTTGAGAATAAATCACTTTATTTATTTATTAAATCATAATTATCCATGTGCACATTCAAGGACCAGTTAAACTCAAATTAGAAAATCAATGCAAGTTGTTAGCTTTTTGAAACTCAACATCTTTTTGAGTTTTAAAGTTGATCTAAACTTCTAATTCGAGTTGAACTGTGCTTTTGCATGATTTTTGTGACTTAATTATTTTTATTTAAAAATAACTGAAAAATCAACCTGAGTTATTTGAGTGATTTATGACTTTCTTCCATGCACCTCCAAAGCCCTGGATTTCTATAAAAATAAGGCTCAGCTCTTCATAATTCATCTCTCAAATTTGCATCCATAAATTTGCACAATCACGCTAGAGAATTGGAATTGAGAAAATCAAAGCTCTTGCGAATCAACACTTTTGTGAGATCAATCTTGTTTTGCATTCATTTAGATTCATATTTCATATCATTGTTAGCATAGATTCATATCAATTTTTATCATTATCATTGCATAGAAAATATCAAAAATATAGATTAATTGCATTCATATTTCATATTATTTTTGCAAACAAATCCTTCATTTAGGTGTCGTCTAGGTCACTGATCTTGATAACAATCTGAGAACATTAATCTCGCACCTACTAGAAGGCAGTAAATCGCTTGGTTAAATTACATTTCAATTTTGCACGATTTTGATTTTGCTAACCTCTAATATTTTACTGAAGTGTTGTGACTACAGATCAGGTATAATTTTCACACACACATTTTTGGCGCCCACCGTGGGGCCACCCACCTTTGCATGCTAGTTTTAATTTTTTTTGGGTAGCTAAAACCCAAAAGTTTTAAAGATTTAATTTTATCTCCGAAAAGGCCTAGATTTTTGGTCTGAAATTTTTTTTTTCAAGTTGGTGACATATCAGGGAAGCTACAGTAAAAAATTTAGAATTTTCTGAGATGTGAATTTTTAATAATTTTTTCTTTAAATTCCAGAAAAAATTAATATCTGACCCAAATCAGCATATTTTTCAGAAATTTTTATATTTTCAGAAATTTTTTTAAATTCTACAAGGGGTCCATTCTTTGTATTTTAAATTTGGATGTAATATAATAGCTTAAATAGTCAATTTACAAAAACTAGTCTGTTTTGATAAAATGGGTTTCTAGGGCACAAATGATGAGATTTTTTTAAAATTTTTACATTTTTGGAAAGATCTCTATTTTTTAGTAGGGTTCTCTATTCTAAATTTCTATTTTTGTGGCCAAAATTATATCAAAAAAATTAGATCTTTTTGACTAGGTCAAATGCAGCAAAAAAAAAAAGTTTTGTGATGGGTATGCACTTATTTTTTTTACATGGTTCAATGAATGATATGAGTTGTCATTTAGGTTAATTGCTGGTTATTATTGTTGATAATAATTGATTTTTAGAGCTAACCCTATGGTTTTCATAAGTTGAATATATTTTGCATATCTTGTTTGCTTGTTTGCTTGTTGGAAAGTTTGTCACTTGCTTGCATGGAAAAGCTCAACAAGAATTGCTAAAAATTAGGTAAAATCTACTAAGCGTGTTGCAAGGATCCCAGGTATTCTTCTTCATCTAATAACATTTCAATTTGGCCTTAAAATAAATCTCTCATGTGTCTGGCTTGTGTGCATCTTTTCATGCTTTTGTCTATTTCTACACACTTGCATAATTGATACTAGGTTGTGACACCTTAGGTATTTATTTAGCAGTCTTAGATACTTGTGATTGATCTAGATTGCTATCTTGGGTTATTGGACTCGCTAAATCTGTTAGCCCCTCATTCCACCCTGTGGTTGCAATCTCAGTGCCATAAAGAGGAGGGGTCTACAGGAGAGAAGCGTTAATTGTTCCACCAGGGAACCCTTTTGTGCTTTTTGGAACTCACTTGTTTTCTAAGTTGGGGACTCATTTTTAGCTTGTGTGAGGTGTTAAGTGTTCCACCTTGTGGACTCATCTCATATTTTCTTTAAGCGTTAAGTGTTCCTCTTTCTACTTTTTGGATACTTTTGGTAGATTTGCTTTTGGAAACATACATCTGTACTCACATAGTAATTAGGTCCCATGAACACTATTTGTGGATCTTGAGAGAGTGGGTTCCTAGCGAAACCCTTCTCAACGAGGGATCCCTTGTAGGTGGGGAGGATACTTAGTGCATTTCACATTCAACTTGGTTAGTGCATCTTCTCTTATTGATCGATACATTCTCTCCCAGGAGAGGTTGATAGATCACGTGGGGTAGACATCACGAGCTTTGGTGAATCAAAATTGGTTAGTGCATCTTCTCTTATTAATTGATACATTCTCTCTCCAGAGGGGTTGATAGATCACATGGGGTTGATATCATAGACCTTGGTGAGACAAACTTTGTCTTAGTGTGTCGGATTAATCTGCTTGCTTTGTTTGGGTTAAAAGTGAAGAGGTATCAAAACCTTGGATCTGGAGCCAAGTCCCCTTGTGGTATCATACTGTGAGTCACCTTTAGAGAGGGTTAACCATAGTGGACAATCCCTTCACAAGGCAAACTACGTTGACGGAACCTCAAGCGGTAATAGCCATTTTCATCGTGGTAGTGACAGCCACTATATAAATATCCTTGTGGAAGAAATCTCCATGGGTATGGTTCATTGTTGGGTTGTCAGATCTCCCTAGTAGCTCCTGAAGATTAAGTTCTCAGACTGTGTCAAAACCCTAGTGCATCGGGATTGGAGTTCACCCCTTTGGATCATAAAAGTTGTAGAGTCAAACCATTACTAAAAGCCCCAGCGAGGCCAAATTTTCATTTTATAGGGTATATGTGTGTTATTGCAAAACATTTTTGGGACATACATAATTAGCACTTCTGAGGATTAGAACAAATAAGTCACTTGATTGTTCATGTGCAAGGTTGCTTTTTCCCTTGTTCATTATTTTCAAACATGCTTGAAATCACGTGCTTGCTATTTTGCATGCTTGTTTATCTATCTGGTTATTGAAAATGAACAAATCTATTACAATCCTCAAATCAAGACATTAAAATTTGCAAACAATTCAAATCTGAAAACTCAAAATTTGCAAAATCTCAAGTAAAATTCTTTTCTGGAGTCAAAAGTCATCTCAGGAAGTCAAAAAGTCATACAAGTTTCTATCAAGTGTTGTTTCATTACAACCCATCTGTCGTATGATTGAGTACCCAGTGTCGTACGAGTTTCCATGCCATCAAATTCTCAAAGTCAAAATCTTGCAACTGTTGTATGAGATTTTCAATTATCATTTCATTGCTACCCAACTATCGTACAAGTTTTTCAATTGTCATTTCATTGCTACCCAACTGTCATACAATTTTTGCAACTATCATTTCATAGCATACCCACTGTCGTACGAGTCTGTAGAGTGTCATTTGGGAAAATTTAGAAGCATTGTTAGAAAATTGTCAGAATTGCCAGGTATTTAGCTTTTTCAGCCTATTTTCGGAATCTGTCGAACAAATCACTATGTCAGGAATAGAGTAGTAGCTATTGAGAATTAGTACACATGTCTCAAAGAATCAGTACACAAGAGGAGGAAGCTCTAATCACCACTATGATGAAGTAGCTACAAGCTATGCAAGTTGAACTTAACAATCTTAAGAAAGAGAAGGAACCCAAGGAATTCTCTACGGAAGCTTTATGCCCTTTTCCATTTGATAAAGACTTGTACATGTCACCATGCCTCCAGACAGAATGTGAGCAACGTGACAACCCTTATGATACCTCTTTCATGGAGAGTGACACATCCAGCTTTGGAGACTATGATAACTATGATGATAGACAATGTAATGATACCTATGACACCTCTATTCCAAAGAATCCTCATCATCATTCATTCCTACTTACTACAAATGGGCCATCACATTGGATAGCTTATGATGGTGATCCATATGATTCTGATTTTGAAAAAAACTTTGATGTTTTTTGTGAATAATACCTTGATTATGATCCATCTACTACTGCTGAGGACTATAAAATGCATCGTACTAGCTTGAAGCATCAATATTATAAGAATCCTTCTCCTAAGGACTCTCCTGCTGAAAATAAAGATTATCTTCTCAAGAAAGATCATGTTAATGCTGAACCTTTGTTTGGTGATGGTTTCCTTCCATCCCCTACTTCCTCCAATACCTGTACATTTCCTAAAGCTTCTGAGTCTTTCAAATCTTTCACAGAACCTTCATCCGACACAAGGCCTGATACTTTTCATGCGGTTCCCTATAGTTATCCTCTAGGGCTACCTCTTAAAGAAACTCAAGCTAACCTTCACTTGGCTACAAATAATTTCAATAATGATAAACCTAAAGAGCCTAAGCCTTCATATGCTATAATCTCTACTTTAGCTAGTCCTCCACCATCTCTTCCAAAGTCATCCATACAATCCCAACATGCTTCCTTGTCCTTAAAAGTGGCTCCATGTCAAGAGGACTCTAAAAATGATGAAGAAAAGAACATAAAGAAAGATCAAGATCAAGAACCCTCCATGTCATCCACTCCTTTTCTTGATGTCTCTTATCTGCTTCATGGTTCTTTTGATCCTATAGACCCTTTTTCATGCATTCCACCATGTCTTAAGTCTTCTCCTAAGCAAGATCAAGCTACTACTTACACTATTGAGCTTATTGACAATCAAAATGACCTTGCTACACTTGCGCTTTCCAAAGATGATACTTCCATTAAGGTTGGTAAAAATGGTGTTGTTACTTCCAAAGTTAAGCCTATTGAAAATCAAGAGAAAAATTATGTGTTTATGCTATCCAAAGATCCTTGTCAAGATCAAAGTCTTCCATTTCTTGTTCTACCATTCCATATTTTCTTCCACTTTCTACTCTTCCTAAGTCTTTGCAAGCTTTGAACAATCCTATCAAAGAAGGTGCTCATATTCAAGATGTCCATGATTCTATTGAAAATTCTAATGCTCACTCTAAAGATGCTGATATCCTTGGTTGTCATATAGATGTTGATGAACTTATTGATTATCCTTTTGCGTCTTCCACTTCCATCCTTGGACCTCTTCCACCACTACTAAGAGCTTTATGTCTGCCTTCCATCTTGGGTCCTTATGTCCCTTCACTTTCCCCTCCTAACTCTCCTAATTCACCATCCATCTTGGGTCCCTACGTACCTCCATCTCCTATCTTTCTTCAAGATCAACATAGATGCACACCCTTGAATCTTTTTCATCCACCCACCCATCTAAACTAGTCATATCCTCCTTCTTCTTCCACAAGTCCCAAATCTTTTGGAAGTAACTTGAATTTTCAATACAAGAAAAAGAAGCAATACAAGAATCCATCAAAAAAAGAAGATCACCATGTCTCCTCTAATAGACATGGAAACATAAAGTCAAAAGAGATATCTAAGAAAAAAACTACAAGACAAGTATGGGTTCCAAAATCCATCATTGAAGATATTCTCTCTAGATCATCAAAAGGAAATAAAAAGCCTATGGCTATATGGATTCCAAAGTCTCTCTTGAAAGAGTCTAGTGTTGAGTAAAAAGTGAAATTGACATTCAAGCTTCCAAAAGCTTCCACTTCATTTCCCTCCAAAAATATTCTTCCATTTCATGCGCCTAAACCTCAACCTCTGCTATCCATTCACCATATTCCTTCACGTATTCCTTCATTCACATTTCCTCCATCCTCTCGTCACCCTTCAAGGTGTGTTGATGTTGATCTTGCCTTCCTTTCCATCTACCCTTTCACAATCCTTCCATTCATTATCCTTCTACCTTCTATCTTTTTTTCTCATTTGCCTATTCTTCCTATCTTCCAACCTCACTCACTTTACATAAAACTTTATCCTCCATTTTTCTCTTCCATCTCCCTTTCCATATCAGCATCTTTGAGCGTATCATTTTGAATCCTTGGCATATCATGGTTTATCCTTTCAAGGAGCATTATCTAAAAAGCTTGCCTTCTTCCAAAAAAATAAAAAAATAAAATAAAATTAAAAATGTGCCTTGGTGAAAACCTGGAAACAGGCACCTTGGTAGCAAAAGTAAAGAGAAATAAATTCATCCTATGGTGAAAACCACTCCCTTGTGGCGCCTTGGATAAGTACCATGATGAAAACCTAGCAATTAGGCATCATGCATAGTTCTTCTACATATTTCATCTATTTCATCTTCTCTCTTTGATCTTGACAAGGTTGACCTATACACAAACATTTGGCTATCTTGTGAGCTATCTTACGATGATCTTTCTTTCATTCCATTCATGTTTCACCTTCATTTTTATTTTTTTTCCTCATTAATTTTCACCTATCACTATCCTTTTCCCCTTTGGTCTTGATCTAATAAAAAAGAAAGAAAGAGTAAAACACAGTGCTATGAAGCCTCTTGACATGTCTACTCCTTTGGAATGCATCCTTTCCTATTCTTGCATTACACTTTTGTGACTTATCCTATACTAGCTTTTTATTGCTTGTCCAAATGCACTTTACATGACAATTTTTCCCTAGCTTGGGTATTTTTGAGGAGTTTTCCCTTGAAGATTTCTTCCCTTCATTCTCCTTCATTCTCTTGTCTTCCATCTCTTCCACCAGCTTGCCAATCCCTCTTGTTCTCCACCTTGCTAGACATTGGGACCGCATGATATGATATTGCTTGGGAGTTTGCAATGGAAAAAGATGCTATCAAGTATACCAAGTATCAAAACCAATATCAGAATCAGTATCAGAACCAATATTAGAACAATTATCATATTAGAATCAGTATCAGAACTAGTATCAGAACAAGTATCAAAATGAGTGTCAGAACAAGTATTAGAACACCTACTGGAGCTACACCTTTTGCTTTAGTTTATGGGTCTGAAGTGATACTACCTATTGAGGTTGAAATCTCATCACTAATAATCAGAATGCATGGTCTAGTAACTGATGATGACTACAGAGTGTCTAGGTTGCAAGAACTTGAACTACTAGATGAGCATAGACAAGCAACGTATGATCATCTCAGAGTATATCAGAAGAGAATGTCTAGAGGCTACAACAAGAAAGTTAGACACAAAGAATTTTAGGTTGGCGATCTAGTTTTGAGAGGGAATCCTAAAAATCAATCACATCAAGAACACAAGGGGAAGTTCAAACCCAATTGGCTGGGTCCCTTTGTCATCACTGCTACTTTTGGCTTTGGTGCCTATCAACTCTCAATGATTGAAGGAGAACAGCTCTGAGAACCAATCAACATTCTCTATCTGAAGAAATTCTACGCCTAAGGCATTCAGTCTATGGTTAAATATCCTGAAAAAAAATAAAAAAATATCAAAAATTCAAAAAAATTGAAAAAAAAAAATGAAAAATATAAAAAAAAAAGAAAAAGAAAAAGTGCCTTGGTGAAAACCTGGAAACAGGCGCCTTGGTAGCAAAAATAGAATCTCTGCCAAGATGGTGAAAACCTAGAAAATGGGTGCCACTTCTTCCGAATGCTCCATTTATCAGTGCAATCTTGGTCTTTCCTAGCTTTCAGTCTTGCTTTAGTTTGTACATATCTCCCGGTTTGTTTTTGCATTTCCAGTTTTCAATAAGTCGGTCTGTACACCAATCAGCTCAAGTGTCTATATCCTATCAATGTTTAACACTTGGAGGCAATCAATGTTATATCCTATGGTCTCCCATGTATCTTAGATGGATCATATCTAGTCAGAGTCCTTTGAAGCTTCATGTGAGTCAGTCAGTCAGTCTTGTATCCAGAAAGGATTTTGCATCTACAACAACGCAATCAAACATCAAAACTCAACTGAAAACAATCTATGCTTTTTACATGCTTTTATCTCCTTGTATGCTTACTGATTCGCATTGAGATTTTTGCATATTGTGTCCCTTCGAGCTCTTCGATGATGTCCTTTATAAGATTTAGAGAGTGATAACTGGGGGCATAATCTTTTCTTTATCTTCTGCTTGTATGTGAAAATCTAACAACTTTGGAAATTCTAGATTGAAATGGTGTCCGACTATAAGAGCCTTTATCTCGAATTGGATGGCCATGCGTACCTCGATCATTGATACCCAGACAATTCAAGGAAGTTTGATCTAACTATTGTCTTTTTTAGTAAGTTCTTTCTCCTACTGTGGAACGCGATCTTGCCTAAGGATGTGAATGATAAAGGGTCACTATGGGTAATTCACATTGGATTTAGAATGATCTCTTGACTGTTTGATGTGTTTGCAATGCAAGGCGTATTTAGGTCATCATGAAATTTATGTTTTGATGCTTATACAAATTGCTATATCAAAATGGACATGATATTTAGTTCATCTTGGCGTTTGTGCCTTGGTGCTTATATCTAATCCGACATTCAAAAAATAAAATCAATATTCATATATCCATGGTTGTTGACCAATGGGTGTTGTATTGATTCTTGCGCATACAAATTGATATTCATATGTCTATGGTTTCATAGCTAGTGGGCATTGTATTGATTTATCTGGTTACCTAAAAGTTCAATGATGATAACAAATTGACACATGATCAGTGACTAGGTCCTAGGTCTTAGGTTACATTTCATTTTGCATGTCTCTTTGCATTTTGCATGTTGCATGATCTCACAATGACTAAACAAACTTCAAAGCTTAAACAATTCTTCAAATCTAACAAGAGTTGAATCTCACACGAAGGTTCCTCCAACGAAGTAGCATGTGGAATCCTTTTTCAGGATCAAAATTCAAATCTGAGATCATTCATATTATTAACTACTTGCATAATTGACCTTCAATCATCACAAAAATCTAGTATTCAAATTAACTGATTATCTAACATTAGACTATCAAAATTTCAACTTGGTCAACCATGGTCAAACCTAGTCAAACTTAGTCTCTAAGACCTCTAAACGATGCAGAATGCATTCTTGAACGTGTACAACCACTTCTCAAATCAATTTACATGCTTCGAAACCATTTAACGCTGACTTCTCTTGTCAGATTTAAATTTTAATCCCGAAGGGGGCATGGTATTGCACATCATTCAAAGTCTGTAAATCAAATTCAATCATATCTTCCTCAGTAATCAAGACAAACAATCACATCTAGTTATTGATTCATCAAAAGTCCTCATCACTTGGGGCAAATCTATCATCACTTGGGGCATATCAGATTCATCGATCCGTATCAATCTGGTATCCTCCTAATCTTGTAAACTATATTAGTTTTTGCAACCATCAGATCATAGTGTTCTTTCCTTGGTTCTTCGGCAACTAAAGGATTCGGATATGATACCTGCTAATTCTGCTAAGACAATCGAGTCTAGAACCGGTCACTCACTTCTTAGCAATTCTAAGGTTTGGAATTAGGTGTTTTGACAATTTTTCGCAATCATAGGTTCATTTTCTGTTATAGTGAACATTATCTTTGGTCATTCAGGACCTATTATCTCCATATCAATTCAATACCAATCAGCTTCTATCTCATATCAATTATCAATTTCAAACATCAGTTTCATATCTTTATCAAACACAAACTTTCTTTGAACCACTCGGCTTCGTACAATAATTCAAAGAGGGGCAAAATGTAATACCCCAAAAATGGGCTATAAGTTCATTAATCTCTAAACATCATCAAATCAAATGAAATCGACATCAAAGTCCTAACCTAAGGCACATCTAAACATCATCGAATCCTAATTGATTATCTTAAATTCTGCATCGGGGAATATTCCTAGCAATATTCCTAATTATCTTAATTATCTTTAATTTAAGGATTATTTGACGATAAATCACATTTATCCTAAGTTTAATTAATTGAATATTTTCATATTTAATTAATTAGATTTAATATCTTGCCAAATTAATTATGTAATTAAATTTAATTCTATCTATTATTAATTGTATTATTTAATTTTGACAATAAATCTAATATCTTATGAATAATTGATTAAATTCTTATTTAATTGATTAAAGCAAGTTGTCATTATTTAATAATATAGTTTTTAATAAAAGTTTGATAAAATAGTTAATTAACCCATAAATTAATTATTTTATTTCAAAAATCAGTTAAGTTGAGAATAAATCACTTTATTTATTTATTAAATCATAATTATCCATGTGCACATTCAAGGACCAGTTAAACTCAAATTAGAAAATCAATGCAAGTTGTTAGCTTTTCGAAACTCAACATATTTTTGAGTTTTAAAGCTGATCTAAACTTCTAATTCGAGTTGAACTGTGCTTTTGCATGATTTTTGTGACTTAATTATTTTTTTTTAAAAGAACTGAAAAATCAACCTGAGTTATTTGAGTGATTTATGGCTTTCTTCCATGCACCTCCAAAGCCCTGGATTTCTATAAAAACAGGGCTCAACCCTTCATAATTCATCTCTCAAATTTGCATCCATAAATTTGCACAATCACGCTGGAGAATTGGAATTGGGAAAATCAAAAGCTCATGCGGATCGACACCTTTGTGAGATCAATCATGTTTTGCATTCATTTAGATTCATATTTCATATCATTGTTAACATAGATTCATATTAGTTTTTATCATTATCATTGCATAGAAAATATCAAAAATATAGATTAATTGCATTCATATTTCATATCATTTTTGCATACAAATCCTTCGTTTAGGTGTCGTCTAGCTCACTGATCTCGATAACAATCTGAGAACATTAATCTCGCACCTACTAGAAGATAGTAAATCACTTGGTTAAATTAGATTTCAATTTTGCACGATTTTGATTTTGCTAACTTCTAATGTTTTACTAAAGTGTTGTGTCTACAGATTAGGTACAATTTTCACACACATAATGGGGACTCCCTTGGGGTGTTAGTACATCTTATCATGCGTTACGACCCCTAGGGAGTCCCCATGACCACTTTTGACACATTTGAATGCTTAAGTGTGTCTTAAGGGGTCTTAGGACCCCTTCGGAAACACTTGAGTGTTTGAATGTGTCAAAAGGGGTCATGGGGACTCCCTAGGGGTCCTACTATGCCTTATCACTTATTAGGACCCCTAGAGAGTCCCCATGACCCCTTTTGACACATTTGCACCATCAAGTGTGTTGTAAGGGGTCTCAGGATCCCTTTGGACACACTTGAGTGTTCAAATGTCTCAAAAGGGGTCATGGGGACTCCCTACAGATCCTAGTACACCTCATAATGCGTTAGGACCCCAACGGAGTCCCTGCGACCCCTTTTGACACATTGGAATGATCAACTATGCCTTAAGGTGTCTTAGGACTCCTTCAGACACACATGACCATTTGAATGTGTCAAAAGGGGTCATGGGGACACCCTAGGGGTTCTAGTACACCTTATCACATGTTAGGATTCCGAGGGAGTCCCCATGACCCCTTTTGACACATTGGAATAGGACCCCTTCAAACACACTTGAGTGTTCGAATGTGTCAAAAGGGTTCATGGGGACTACCTAGGGGTCCTAGTATGCATTATCACATGTTAGGACCCCTAGGGAATCCCCAAGACCCCTTTCGAAACATTTGAATGCTCAAGTGTGTCTTAAGGGGTCTTAGGACCCCTCTGGACACACTTGAGAGTTTGAATATGTCAAAAAGGGTGATGGGGACTCCCTAGGGGTCCTAATACACTTTATCACATGTTAAGACCCCTAGGGAGTCCCCATGACCCCTTTTGAGACATTTGAACACTTAAGTGTGTCTTAAGGGATCTTAGGACCACTTCAGACACACTTGAGCTTTTGAATGTGTCAAAGAGGGTCATGGGGACTCCCTAGGGGTCCTAGTATGCCTTATCACATGTTAGGACCCCTAGGGAGCCGCCATGACCCCTTTTGATATATTTGAACACTAAAGTGTGTCTTAAGGGGTCTTAGGACCCCTTCAGACACACTTGAGCATTCGAATGTGTCAAAAGGGGTTATGGGTACTCCCTAGGGGTCCTAATATGCCATATCATGTGTTACAACCCCTAGGGAGTCCCCATGACCCCTTTTGGCACATTTGAATGCTGAAGTGTTTCTTAAGGGGTCTTAGGACCCCTTCGGACACACTTGAGAATTCCAATGTGTTAAAAGGGGTGACGAGGACTCCCTTGGGGTCCTAACATTTTATAAGGCATACTAGGACCTGTAGGGAGTTCCCATAAACCTTTTTGAGACATTTGAAAACTAAAGTGTGTCCAAAGGGCTCCTAAGACCCCTTACGAGACACTTGACCCTGAAAATGTGTCAAAAGGGGTCATGGGGACTCCCTAGGGGTCCTAACATGTGATAAGGTGTACTAGGACCCTTAGGGAGTCCCCATGACCTCTTTTGACACATTCAAACACTCAAGTGTGTCCAGAGGGGTCCTAAGACCCCTTAAGACACACTTGAGCATTCAAATGTGTCAAAAGGGGTCATGGGTACTCCCTAGGGGTCCTGATGCCTGATAAGGCAAACTAACACCCCAAGGGAGTCCCCATGATCCCTTTTGAAAAATTCAAATGCTAAAGAGCATCTGAAGGGGTCCTAAGACCCCTTAAGACACACTTGAGCATTCAAATGTGTCAAAAGGGGTCATGGGGACTCCCTAGGGGTCCTAACATGTGATAAGGCATACTACGACCCCTAAGGAGACCCCATGAACCCTTTTGACACATTCAAATGCTCCAGTGTGTCCAAAGGGGTTCGAAGACCCCTTAAGAAAGACTTCAACATTCAAATGTGCCAAAAGGGGTCATGGGGACTCCCTAGGGGTTGTAACATGTGATAAGGCATACTAGGACCCCTAGGGAGTACCCATAACCTCTTTTGACATATTCGAATGCTCAAGTGTGTCTGAAGGGGTCCTAAGACCCCTTAAGACACACTTTAGTGTTCAAATATATCAAAAGGGGTCATGGCGGCTCCCTAGGGGTCCTAACATGTGATAAGGTGTACTAGGACCCCTAGGGAGTCCCCATGACCCCTTTTGACACATTTGAAAGCTCAAGTGTGTCTGAAGTGGTCCTAAGACCCCTTAAGACACACTTAAGTGTTAAAATGTCTCAAATGGGGTCATGGGGACTCCCTAGGGGTCCTAACATGTGATAAAGTGTACTAGGACCCCTAGGGAGTCCCCATCACCCCTTTTGACATATTCAAACTCTCAAGTGTCTCCAGAGAGGTCCTAAGACCCCTTAAGAAACACTTGAGCATTCAAATGTGTCGAAAGGGGTCTTGGGGATTCCCTAGGGGTCTTAAGATGTGATAATACATACTAGGACCCCTAGGTAGTCCCCATGAACTCTTTTGACACATTCGAATGCTCAAGTGTGTTTGAAGGGGTCCTAAGACCCCTTAAAAGACACTTGGCCATTCCAATGTGTCAAAAGGGGTCATGGGGACTCCCTCGAAATCTTAACATGTGATAAGGTGTACTAGAACCCCTAGGGTGTCCCCATGACCCCTTTTGACACATTCAAATGGTCACATGTGTCTAAAGGAGTCCTAAGACACCTTAAGGCATAGTTGATCATTCCAATGTGTCAAAAGGGGTCGCGGGGACTCCGTTGGGGTCCTAACGCATTATGAGGTGTACTAGGATCTATAGGGAGTCCCCATGACCCCTTTTGAGACATTTGAACACTCAAGTGTGTCCAAAGGGGTCCTGAGACCCCTTACAACACACTTGACAGTGAAAATGTGTCAAAAGGGGTCATGGGGACTCCCTACGGGTCCTAATAAGTGATAAGGCATAGTAGGACCCCTAGGGAGTCCCCATGATCCCTTTTGACACATTCAAACACTCAAGTGTCTCCGAAGGGGTCCCAAGACCCCTTAAGACACACTTAAGCATTCAAATGTGTCAAAAGTGGTCATGGGGACTCCCTAGGGGTCCTAATGCATGATAAGATGTAATAACACCCCAAGGGAGTCCCCATTGTGTGTGTGAAAATTGTACCTAATGTATAGACACAACACTTTAGTAAAACATTAGAGGTTAGCAAAATCAAAATCATGCAAAATTGAAATCTAATTTAACCAAGCGATTTACTATCTTCTAGTAGGTGTGAGATTAATGTTCTCAGATTGTTATCAAGATCAGTGGCCTAAATGACACCTAAACAAAGGATTTGTATGCAAAAATGAGCATTTGAATGTGTCAAAAGGTGTCATGGGGACTCCCTAGGGGTCCTAGTACACCTTATCTTATGTTAGGACTCTGAGGGAGTCCCCATGACCTATTTTGACACATTAGAATGCTCAAGTGTCTCTTAAGGGGTCTTAGGACCCCTTTAGACACACTTGAGCATTCAAATGTTTCAAAAAGGTTCATGGGGACTCCCTACAGGTCCTAGTATGCCTTATCACATGTTAGGACCCCTATAGAGTCCCGATGACCCCTTTTGAGACATTTGAATTCTAAAGTGTGTCTTAAGAGGTTTTAGGATCCCTTCGGACACAATTGAGCATTCGAATGTGTCAAAAGGGGTCATGGGGACTGCCTCGGTGTCCTAGTATGCTTTCTCATGTGTTACAACCTCTAGGGAGTCCGCATGATGCCTTTTGACACATTGGAACACTCAAGTGTGTCTTAAGGGGTCTTAGGACCCCTTCGGACAGACTTGAGCATTCAAATGTGTCAAAAGGGGTCATGGGGGCTCCCTAGGGGTCTGAGTACACCTTATCAGTCATTGGGACCCCTAGGGAGACCCCATGACCCCTTTTGACACATTTGAATGCTCAAGTGTGTCTTAAGGGGTTTAGGACCCCTACGGACACACTTGAGCATTCGTATGTATGAAAAGGGGTCATGGGGACTCCCTAGGGGTCCTAGTATGCCTTATCATGCATTAGGATCTAGAGGGAGTCCCCATGACCACTTTTGACACATCTAAATGCTCAAGTGTGTCTAAAGGGGTTTTAGGACCCCTTTGGATACACTTGAGTGTTCCAATGTGTCAAAAGGGGTCATGGGGACTCCCTAGGGGTCCTATTATGCCTCATTGCGTGTCAGGACCCCTAGGGAGTCCCCATGACCCCTTTTGACACATTTAAATTCTCAAGTGTCTTAAGGTGTCTTAGGACCCCTTCAGACACACTTGAGCATTCCAATGTTTCAAAAGGTGTGATGGGGGCTCTTGAGGGTTCCAAGTATGGCTTATCATGTGTTAGGATGCCTAGGGACTCCCCATGACCCATTTTGACACATTTGAAGGCTTAGGTGTGTCTTAAGGGATGTTAAGATCCCTTACGACACACTTGAGCATTCAGATGTGTCAAAAAGGGTCATGGGGGCTCCCTCGGGGTCCTAGTATGGTTTATCATGCATTAGGACCCCTAGGGAGTCCGCATGACCCCTTTTGACACATTTGAACACTCAAGTTTTTCTTAAGGGGGCATAGGACCCCTTAAGACACAGTTGAGCATTTAAATGTATCAAAATGGGTCATGGGGACTCCCTAGGGGTCCTAGTATGCCTTATCATGTGTATGGACCCCTAGGGAGTCCCCATGACCCCTTTTGACACATTTGAACACTCAAGTGTTTCTTAAAGGGTCTTAGGATTGCTTCAGAAACACTTGAGCATTCAAATGTGTCAAAAGGGGTCATGGGGGCTCCCTAGGTGTCCTAGTATGCCTTATCATGTGGTAGGGCCCCTAGGGCATCCCCATGACCCATTTTGACACATTTGAATGCTCAAATGTTTCGTATTGTGTCTTAGGACCCCTTGGGACACACTTGAGCATTCAAATGTGTCAAAAGGGGTCATGGGGACTCCCTAGGGGTCCTAGTACTCCTTATCATGCATTAGTATCCCTAGGGAGTCTCGATGACCCCTTTTGACACATTTGAATGCTCAAGTGTTTCTTAAAGTGTCTTAGGACCCCTTCGGACACATTTGAGCATTCGAATGTGTCAAAAGAGGTCATGGGGACTCCCTATGGGTCCTAGTACACCTTATCACTCAAAAATGGTAGAGAAAGAAAATGAGATAAACCATATTTATTAAATTCTTGCAATCCGCAGCTTCTCTCTGAGTGCAAAATGACAATCCATAGAGCAAAAATTACGGTGAAAATTAAATTCTTGAAGTAAGTCATTCAGAAACATGTAGAATACTATAACACATGATGATTTATAGAGAATTTATGATGGACTATGCTGTGCAAAATCCCACAATCCCTGCCATATCTTAGAGTACTGATGAGAAGCAATGGTGAAAGTCTGAGATAGAGGTGGTGTCGGCATTGAAGCAGCAAGACATTCTTCATAATATCGGGGTGGCACCATCGAAATGGCAAGACTTTCCTCATAATGTCGTGCCCCCTCTAATCTCTTCTTTAAATTTATTAATGTGGTCGGTTCTACGATGCTTGCATAATTTCCAGTACAGCTGCTCATTTTACCAAACCCTTCCTCACTCTCCATAATCTTCGACCGGTTCAAAGATCCATCTGGTTGTTCTTGTTTAACCTCCCAATGACTCTGCTGAGTTGCCAGATTATCAACAGGTGTGGTACAATTGTCCTGTTCAACCAGAATCTATTTCAAGAAGCCTTGCAATTTAGCGTTCTGGTTGAAAGAGTAGGGAAAGATACCATTTCATAGCCATAGGCGGTGGAAACAGTGTGATTCTCTTGCCCTTTGCTTCTATAATCTACCTCCAGTGAACTATTCTTCAAAGCCTCCATTTCTGCGTAGCTAGGGTTTATGACACCTATAAAAGGCACAACTATGCCCCTATAGGGACTCTTGCTCGTGCTCAGAATCATATTATTTTCATGCATTCCCTAACATTTAATACAAATATTTATCCAGTCACCTTTAAAGACATAGAAGAAATGAAAAATAAAAATTAGGACAAAAATACATATCGCATTTCTGTATGTAGTACCGTCAGCTTCAACAATCCAGTCAGCTTCCCCTGCTAAGGCATGAAGAACTTCATTAATGTCTACTTTGGGAGGAAGATTCGTATACAAAAGCATCATACAAGAAAAATGACAAAAAAATAATAGCTAAAAGGTAAAATTTATCATTAACGCTGGTAGTACCAAGGTCATATCCACTGTCAAATCCTGGCCTATGATGTGCAAAATGAGAAAACCAAGTGAAATGTAAGGGAAGGATTGATTAAATAGCGAAGGTGCATCAAATCAGATCTGTTGGCACTCTCTAAAATCTTTGAGATGCCATGATTCAAAACTTGTTATAGTGCCTGTTTCTAATTCAAGGGGATGCATATACTGAGTGATTCCTAAGCCCTATCATGCCAGTGAAGTGTTTTACACTCTACATAATCATTTAGTCACCTGGAATCATCAATTTGATATTTGCATCACGTTTGTAGGATCTCATTCTTATGCAGTTTGTAGTTTTGGAATTTGCCTAAGTGTCAAATTGATTTGGAGGGCCTAGTTTAAGGATGAATATCTGATGCCCTGATAAGTGTCACGGAAAACTGAGTGGTGAGTGTCTTTAGTATACATCAGATCACTTAAGTTTTAGTTTTCAGCTCCCTACAATCAGATTTGATCTATTTTGCACCTGCCCATTTGCAGGTCTTTCATATAAATCTACCTGTTACACTTTTCACAGTTTGTCGCAGGCCCTATTTGGAGGTCTCCAATTCATGGATAGAGATTGATCAATTAAAAAGAATCATTCCATTGGATTTTAGACAACTTTTTCTATCAGCCTATCCATTTTCAGCTCTTAACGAATCCATTTGATCAGTTTTTAGGATCAAATCTGTTTGCAAGCTTCATATTTTGGATAGAGTGCATTCAGTTATCCTTTCCAGATGGCCTACTTTGCAGTTGATTAACTTTTGGCCAATTGATCCGATGAGCTTCCTGATTGCTGCCTCACTTTTTAATCCTGACAGAGAACTTACGTTTTCAGTTTGAAATCTTGATCAATCCGTTAAGTCAGTTTTCATAAGCCGTTCTATACGCAGTTTCCTTTTGTTTTTTGAGTGTACCTGAGATCTTTTCCCGGAGGTCAACTTTGCGCATTAATATCTTTCGACTAGTTAAGGGTCTTGAAGAGTTTCTTGTTGCATTATATTGTAGAGTTGACATACTATCTCCAGTCTTAGTTTGGGTCTTCTGCCAATCTACTAACTCGATTTTCTAGGCCCATTCTATTTGCAATTTTCATAAATCTGTCAGTCATTTGCAAGCGGCAGTTTGAAAGTGCCATTTTCAACAATTAAAATTTCTCAGTTCTGATACAGTCAGGAGACGTTGTTCAGGGAGATGATTTCATATACATCATAGAGTATCCCTGTCAAGTGGCCAGATCAGATCAGATGTTTTCATCAGTTTTGGAGACCACTTCCTGAGCCCTCTGGCATAGTTTTGACACTTAACAAAAATAATGTTTTTGAGGCATTCGGTGATGCGGGTTTGATTGAATTTTGGTCTTGAAGCATGTTGAAGATGTACAGAGCCATAATCAGGGTTAGGTACATGAAATTGAAATTTTTTTTAGCTAGGCCCGCTTCTAGACCTGGCTAACCTCATCAAGTGTTTCTAGTTCGAGATGGACTTTTGTGTTTAATTTTTCAAATCTTCACGGTTATTAATATTAACATAAAAGTGTGAATGAAAGGAAGGCAAGGCAGCTCATGGAAGATGTTTGTGATGAATTGGCAAGGGAGATTTGAAATCTTTTATAAATTCAAGAATGGTATCTCAAGGAAATGGTTTTGTACATGATGCCTCTGCAGATGTACGAGATGCTAAATTGCTCTGGGAGGCTAATTGTTCAATAGAAGAAATCTTGAAAGAAGGATTAGATATATCCTATGACGAATCTCTCAAGAAAGATGTAGAAAATTCAAAGGCATATTAACAAGAGCAACAACTTCTAGAGAGTGATTGAGATGGTTTTACAAAAACTAAAAAGGGAATGATTTCAATCGAGAGGATGCCATCGTTTGAGAAAAATGGGGGTTACTAGTAGATTGAAGAGGCCAGCATAGGATTGAAGCTTCCTATCCATTGCAATAGAAAACACCAGCATGTGAAGTGAGGGATGTCAGGGTTTGAAAAAGAAGCTAGCCAATATAAGGAACTAGAGCATGATAAGTAATGCCAGCATATAATATTGTGGTCTACTATGTATAAGAAAAGGAGTCGTCTAAGTTTTTAAAAAACTATATTTGGAGAAGTGCATTTCACAAAGCAACAAATATGTGGAGAGTTTAAGGGAGGGCATTTATAAGCTTCCCCTTATGCCCCTTTTAATGAGGATTGAGCGCATATTTTAAAGAACCCCATGCACCAAATTTATAGACTGTATGCACCGTATAATATTTCATATGTGCCATCTTTGTAATGCATGCATCCTTCACCAAACTAAGCATACATCTTATGTATGTTGGACACATCAAAAGACCCAGGCGTGCTCCTTCATGATGCTAGCATATAAGAAATAAAAAGCCAGTGTTCGAAATAGATGCCAAGGATGTTGCGCAAGTGCCAAAATTTGTAGGCACATTTTTGGTGAAAATGAGAATGGGTTGTATCAGACTTGCAGGTCCACTGCTACTATGGTAGTCGTGGCACTAACTATTTTTGCAGGGTTTCATTTTGCTAGAGGAAAATAATAATAGATGCCAACATTTGAATTAAGATAAGCATCACATTAGCATCAATCAAAATACCAGCATAAGCAATATGGGCACCTGCGTGAGGAGTTTAAGATGCTAGCGTAAAAGAAGACCAATGTTTTGAAATGATAATTTTCTGTGTATACACCAAATGAAGCGCTGAGTGCATTTTTGGTTTGTGAGAACCTTTAATCTCTATGTGTACCTTGTTCTATGTCTCACGACCCAAATGAAATGCGTGTTGGCTATGCACGTGCCTTCCAAAGGTAAAAGTTTGCAGGCTTTATGTGAATGTTTCCAAAGTTGTTGTGTAAGCTTCCCCCATTTTTGTGTTGCATACGTTAAGAAGAGGAGTGGAGCTATGCGCGTATATAAATATGAGAAGTGATGTTTAGTCTTCCCTCATGCACTATGTGATGATAGTCCATGCAAAGGAAGGTGTGGGCCAAGCAAGGAAGTGAAGATGAGAGGCTGCAAATGGTCGGTCATTGTATGGGGTAATATCCCACATTCACTCGGTTCAAGCTATCAAGAAGTTTTAAATGCAAGAACACTTGACATCAATGGTAAAGTGAAGCAAAGGTGGATAGTCTTTCTATTTCGTGTGGGTCCAGCTTGGGCACATGTCACGTGGAGGATATTTTGAAGGGAATGAAAACCTTTTCATGCGAGCAAAGATTTAGATGCCCAGTTGGCACTAATTGAAAATTTCCTAGTAGGTGGGCCCCATGAAAAGGTAAGCTATTTTTGACAAAGTTGTTATTGTGCAGGTTCATCAGTGCCTCAAGATTTGTGCGGTAATCTAAGGGTGGTTGCATGATCTCATGGGCCATTTCTGGCCCATGCGATCATGCGACAAGGTGCCATGTGGCACTCTAGTGAGGTTGCAAATGTAAAACATGGCGTCCATGTGGTGATGAGGTGGTTGACCAGATGAATTATATTTTGACATGTGGTACTTGTGGGACCCACCCATTTTAAATCTATAAAAATCAAGTTTAAGTAAATCAAATATTAAAGTGCAGGCTATAGTCAAATTTCAAAAATGAAAATCTGATATGCACGAGAGTGGGAAGATTTGATTCAGTGGTTGGGAGATTAGATTTTATCCAAAATATGAAGTAATATATATCACCGGAACCGGCTCGAGATGAGGAATCAAATTTTGAGATCAGATTCGATGTTGGTCAATCTTGGTGGACACAGTTTGGTCAAGAAAGAAAGGATAGTTGAAGGTTATAAAAGATCAAATTTGGGGAAGAAGATGGACAACTGCCACTAATGAGAAATGACCCAATTTCTTGTCTCTTCTTCTATTTAGCCTCCCTTTTCAATCTTTCTTAGGGTTCTAAAACTTTTCTCTCTAAGGAGATCTACAAGTTCTCAGCTTCCATAGTTTTGTTTTCTCTGATTTTCATGTCTATGATGAGGATTTGCTTTTATCTCTTATAATGGGTTTCAATCTTTTCACCTGTAATAAACAACAATAGGGTTTCACAACTTATCCATCTTGGAATGAGTTTTGTTTCATCATAGTTGTCTCCATACTTATGTTTGTTTCCATATGAATTCAGTCTATTTGTTGAGTTCATCTTCACAGCTTGTTTCTTTTGTGTGATGCAAATGTTTTGTGCATAGGCTTCTTTCCAGTAAAGAATCAAAGTCCTTTGTCATTCACTTGTGGATTCAGGTATACGATTGGATAATGATAAGAATCACTAATGAAATGGCCTATTGTTTGAATGATTTTCAGTTGAATGTTTGACTCCTTGCCCAGGGATAAGACATTGATCTGTCATAGCTTGATGCATATTTGCAGAACACATATTATTAAAAACTGTTGAATCATCTGTTTGTAAGTGTCCTACCTATGATAATGGAAAGACCCTATGAGTATTAGGTTGATACTTAAATCTTCTTATCATTTATTTGTTATTTAAGGTCCAAAAGAGAAAGATAATACCTTGGACTAGGTAAACCCACCTTGGTTTTGCAATGCCAGAAGTAGAAGAGGGCATACTAAGACCCTATAGTTGGTCCAATAATTTGAACTACAATTACTTAAGACTAACCATCTTCAAGGTCCTGTTTCAGTTTCATTGATTGTCTGTTAGAACATAACTCTCATTTTGGGGAAACAACAAAATGGTGACTCTGCTAGGGAGTAGCATCATAAATCTTACAAATGATGTAGGTACAAGTTGAGCTGGACTCCTAGCCTTCCCATTTGTCATATCCAGTAAGTTTGTCCATTGAAATTGCATAGAGTTGTATTGATTTCAGTCTGGAGTATAGAAGGATATTGTTTTGTCTTTGAGGTAAAATCTTTCATCTAAAAGTGTCTTGTTGAGGAAAGAATTGGTGTTTACATTGTTGAAGCTTTGTGAGTGTTCCTTGCAAAACTTTATATTTTTCCCAATCTTATTTGGGTGGCAACTCTGTCTTTGCACCAGTGCTGCAGATTTTTTTCTGTCTATTTTGAAAATGTATTCACTGAAGAAATGATATGAGACATCAAGTGATTCAGCATCCTTGCTTTTCAGTTTGTGGGTGAGTTTCAGTTTTAAGATGAGCAAAAGGATCCAAGGCAGTCAGTGCTCCTCTAGTGTGAAAGTTAAAGGTATGAGATGCAATATATTTTTTAGTTTATGCATGTTCCTTATTGGGTGAAGAAAGTCACCAAGAAAAGGATAAAACATATTTTTATGCTTACTTCTTTGCTGGGATTTTAGTTTCATTTCAGTTTTGAGTATGTATGTTTCAAGAACTTTGTAACCACATCTTTGTGAAGAAATCATAAAATCACATTAAAAAAAATGGATCCCACTGAAGATGTGAGTTGGTGTGATTTGAATGAGGAGTTCATATTTGAATCAAACTCAACGGTCTTGGAAGAAGTTCTTGAGGAAGTTGAGGATTTGGAAACAAGGCTTGAGGAGCAGATCCTCATTTATATCAGAGATAAAATGAAAGGGGATAGGGGAGAAACTCTTGTCTCGTGTTGTAGAAGATTCATTGATTCAATCATAGACATTCCCCTTTCTCTCAGACTCAAGGAATCCTCGTGGCCTAAATTATTTTGTAGCATTTACATGCCCAAGTCAGTTGATTGGCCTGTGGATTTAAGATTTTTGGCTGCTGTAAAAATAAACAAGTTGCTGAAAGATGCTTGTGGTGTTAAGTCTGAAAAAAATTATTGTTTTGAGTTTTATGATGCTGACAATGAAGAGAATGAAAGTTGGGATGAAGGAGATACATCATTAAGTGATAAGGCTCTTCATGATTCTGAAGATCATTTGTTTTCAATGCATGAAAAGATGAATATGTGTAACACTTGGATGGAAGACAATTTTATCAATGAAGGGTACTTTCAGGACAACACTAAGGGGGATGTAAATGAGTTCCATGAAAATGGTTATAATGCATCTGATGAAGATTATGCTCTTGTTCAAGCTTTTCAAGTTTCAACTTCTAGTTATGAAAGAGATACATGTGATGAAAACGTGTCTGTATGTTCAGATTTTGTTATTAATGAAGAAGAAACTGAATGTTCTCATGATCAGTCATGTAATCCATAGGAAAGTATGATTGATGAAGATGAAGTTGTATTGAACAGTGATCAGATTTCAAAACTCTTGGCTGTTGATTTTCAGCAGTATGCACCAGCAAGCACCTCTTCATTTTTGTTTGTAGCGGATAAAAATTTTGATATTGATCTTCTTGAGTGTGAGAAGGTTGAAATGGTTGCTGTTGAGTGTAATAGCGCTATCCCTATTCTTGAATCAAGTTGTCCACTAAGAGATAGTATATGTGAGACTAAAGATGAATGCACTGATGTCATTTATGATGAATATGAAGACTCATGTTTTGATCAGATTTCAGATTATAGTTTGCCTTGTGTGGAAGATTTGGAATCAAGCTATGATGGTGAGGGGGACAGTAAATTTGATTTTACTTCTTTAAGTGTGCAGCTCTCAAGTGAACTGTTATCTCTTAGTGATTCATTTTCAAAAGTCCATAGTACTGATGAATGTTTTCTTCAGTATGAAAGTGTCCAGTCTGAATTTTACTTGGATGCATTTCATCATAGTAAGCGGGCTCTTGTTGAAAATGAAGTTTCATTCATGCAAACTAGTGATAAAAGTATGCTTGTCAATTTCGGTTTTCATCTTGAATCATTTTCCTTCTATTTTCAGTTTAGTGATGATTTGAAAGTCAATGAAAAGCATTTTTAGTTTGATATTAGTGATCAGATGTTTGGTATTGAAAGTGTTGACCGAGTTTGCAAGCTGATGAGAAAGGAACATAGATTGAATCAGGCGGATACGAGTGATATTTTCAGCTTGCCTCTAGTTGAAGGAAAGGAAAATTGAGTATATGACAGAGGTAAGTTTTTAGTTCAGTTTTGATGGCCTGCGGTCATGTGTCCAATTTGTGCAATTGCTTTCAGTTGTTTGCTTCAGTTTGTATAGTTGTTTCAGTTTGTTTCAAGCTTTCTTTCTTTAGTAGTTTGCTTTCAAAGTTAAGAGCCTGTGGAGCCCGAAGGGAAAATTGTAAGAGTGAAGAAGTGAAGGTTATGTTTTTGAGGTGGTCTACTTCTACCAGTGATTCTAGGATCTTGTTGTGCCCATAGGGGCACACATCCCCAGATAGAGCCACTGTTGGCACTCTCAAAAATCTTTGAGATGCCATGATTCAAAACTTGTTATAGTGCCTATTTTTGATTCAAGGGGATGCATATAGTGAGTGATTCCTAAGCCCTACCATGCAAGTGAAGTGTTTTACACTCTAAATAAACATCATTCAGTCACCTAGAATCATCAATTTGATATTTGCATCACATTTGTAGGATCTCATTCTTAGGCGGTTTGTAGTTTTGGAATTTGCCTGTGTCAAATTGATTCGAAGGGCCTAGTTTAAGGATGGATATCTGATGCCCTGATAAGTGTCATGGAAAACTGAGTGGTGAGTGTCTTTAGTATACATCAAATCACTTAAGTTTCAATTTTCAGCTCCCTATAGTCAGATTTGATCTATTTTGCACCTGCCCATTCGGGGTCTTTTGTATAAATCCGCCTGTTACACTTTTCACAGTTTTGTCAGAGGCCCTATTTGGAGGTCTGCAATTCATGGATAGAGATTGATCAATTAAAAAGAATCATTCCATTGGATTGTAGACAAGTTTTTCTATCAGCCTATCCATTTTCAGCTCTTAACGAATCCATTTGATCAATTTTCAGGATCAAATCCATTTGCAAGCTTCGTATTTTGGATGGAGTGCATTCAGTTATCTTTTCCAGATGGCCTACTTTGCAGTTGATTAAATTTTGGCCAATTGATCCGATGAGCTTTCTGATTGCTATCTCGCTTTGTAATCTTGACAGACAACTTATGTTTTCAGTTTGAAATCTTGATCAATCCGTTAAGTCAGTTTTCATAAGCCATTTTATTCATAGTTTCCTTTTGTTTTCTGAGTGTACCTGAGATCTTTTCCCAGAGGTCAACTTTGTGCATTAATATCTTTTGACTAGTTAAGGGTCTTGAAGAGTTTCTTGTTGCATTGTATTGTAGAGTTGACATACTGTCTCCAGTCTCAATTTGGGTCTTCTGCCAATCTACTAACTCAGTTTGCCAGGCCCATTCTGTTTGCAATTTTCGTAAATCTATCAGTCATTTGCAAGTAGCAGTTTGAAAGTGCCATTTTCAACAATTAAAATCTCTCAGTTCTGATACAGTCAGGAGACACTTTTTGGGGAGATGATTGCATATACATCATAGAGTATCCCTGTCAGGTGGCCAAATCAAATCAGATGTTTTCATCAGTTTTGGAGACCACTTCCTGAGCCCTCTGGCATAGTTTTGACACTTAACAAAAATAATGTTTTTGAGGCATTTAGTGATGCGAGTTTGATTGAATTTTGGTCTTGAAGCATGTTGAAGATGTACAGAGCCATAATCAGGGTTAGGTACATGAAATTGAAATTTTTTTTAGCTAGGCCCGCTTCTGGACCCGACTAACCTCATCAAGTGTTTCTAGTTCAAAATGGACTTTTGTGTTTAATTTTTCAAATCTTCATGGTTATTAATATTAACATAAAAGTGTGAATGAAAGGAAAGGAAGGAAGCTCATGGAAGATGTTTGTGATGAATTGGCAAGGGAGATTTGGAAGCTTTTATAAATTCAAGAATGGTATCTCAAGGCAATGGTTTTGTACATGATGCCACTGCAGATGTACGAGATGCTAAATTGCTCCGGGAGGCTACTTGTTCAATAGAAGAAGTCTTGAAAGAAGGATTGCATATATCCTATGACGAATCTCTCAAGCAAGATGTAGAAAATTCAGAGGTATATTAACAAGAGCAACAACTTTTAGAGAGTGATTGAGATGGTTTTACAGAAACTAAAAAGGGAATGATTTCAGTTGAGAGGATGCCATCGTTTGAGAAAAATGGGGGTTACCAGTAGATTGAAGATGCCAGCGTAGGATTGAAGCTTCCTGTCCATTGCAATAGAAAACACCAGCATGTGAAGTGAGGGATGTTAGGGTTTGAAAAAGAAGCCAACCAATATAAGGAACCAGAGCATGATAAGTAATGCCAGCATATAAGATTGTGGTCTACTATGTATAAGAAAAGGAGTCATCTAAGTTTTTAATAAACTATATTTGGAGAAGTGCATTGCACAAAGCAACAAATATGTGGAGAGTTTAAGGGAGGGCATTTCCAAGCTTCCCCTTATGCGCCTTTTAATGAGGATTGAGTGCATATTTTAAAGAACCCCACACACCAAATTTATAGACTGTATGCACCATATAATATTTCATATGCACCATCTTTGTAATGCATGCATCCTTCACCAAACTAAGCATACATCTTATGTATGTTGGACACATCAAAAGACCCAGGCGTGCTCCTTCATGATGCTAGCATATAAGAAATAAAAAGCCAGTGTTCGAAATAGATGCCAAGGATGTTGCGCAAGTGCCAAAATTTGTAGGCACATTTTTGGTGAAAATGAGAATGGGTTGTATCAGACTTTCAGGTCCGCTACTGCTATGGTAGTCGTGGCACTAACTATTTTTGCAAGGTTTCATTTTGCTAGAGGAAAATAATAATAGATGCCGACATTTGAATTAAGATAAGCATCACATTAGCATCAATCAAAATGCCACCATAAGCAATATGGGCACCTGCATGAGGAGTTTAAGATGCTAGTGTAAAGGAAGACCAATGTTTTGAAATGATAATTTACTATGTATACACCAAATGAAGCGCTGAGTGCATTTTTGGTTTGTGAGCACCTTTAATCTCTATGCATACCTTGTTCTATGTCTCATGACCCAAATGAAATGGGTGTTGGCTGTGCACGTTCCTTCCAAAGGTAAGAGGTTGTAGGCTTTGTGTGAATCCTTCCAAAGTTGCTGTGTAAGCTTCCCCCATTTTTGTGTTGCATACGTTAAGAAGAGGAGTGGAGCTGTGCACGTATATAAATATGAGAAGTGATGTTTAGTCTTCCCTCACGCACTATGTGATGACATTCCATGCAAAGGAAGGTGCGGGCCAAGCAAGGAAGTGAAGATGAGAGGCTGCAAATGGTCGGTCGTTGTATGGGGTAATATCCCACATTCAACCGATTCAAGCTATGAAGAAGTTTTAAATGCAAGAACACTTGATATCAATGGTAAAGTGAAGCAAAGGTGGATAGTCTTTCTGTTTCATGTGGGCCTAGCTTGGGCGCATGTCACATGGAGGATATTTTGAAGGGAATGAAAACCATCTCACGCGAGCAAAGATTTAGATTCCCAGTTGACACTAGTTGGCAATTTCCTGGCAGGTGGGCCTCGCGAAAAGGTAAGCTATTTTTGACAAAGTTGTGATTGTGCAGGTTCATCGGTGCCTCGAGTTTTGTGCGGTAATCTAAGGGTGGTCGCATGATCTCATGGGCCATTTGTGCTCCATGCGATCATGCGACAAGGTGCCATGTGGTGCTCCAGTGAGGTGGCAAATGTAAAATGTGGTGTCCATGTGGTGATGAGGTGGTTGACTAGGTGAATCAGATTTTGACATGTGGTACTTGTGGGACCCACCCATTTTAAATCTGTAAAAATCAAGTTTAAGTAAATCAAATATTAAAGTGCAGGCTATAGTCAAATTTCAAAAATGAAAATCTAATATGCACGACAGTGGGAAGATTTGATTCAATGGTTGGTGTGTGTGTGAAAATTTTACCTAATCTGTAGACACAACACTTCAGTAAAACATTAGAGGTTAGCAAAAATTATGCAAAATTGAAATCTAATCTAACCAAGCCATCTACTGCCTTCTAATAGGTGCGAGATTGATGTTCTCAGATTGTAATCAAGATCAATGACCTAGACGACACCTAAATGAAGGATTTGAAAGCAAAATTGATATGAAATATGAATGCAATTAATCTATTATTTTTTTAAGATATTTTCGATGCAATGATATGAAAACTTGATATGAATCTATGATATGTAAAAACTAATCTATGATATGCTAATCTAGAAACAATATGATATGAATAAAAACCAAATTGATCTCACAATAGCCTTGATTCGCAATAAGCTTTGATTCTCCCAATTCCAATTCTCCAACGTGATTGTGCAAAAATATGAGATGCTTTGAGATGAGCTGAGGCTTTAATTTTATAGAAATCCAAGGCTTTCGAGGTGCATGGAAAAAAGCCATAAATCACTCAGATTAACTCAGCTTGATTTTTGAGTTATCTAATAATAAAGATAATTTAATTCACAAAAACATGCAAATCATGCAAAAACAACTTTTTAACTAAAATTAGAGTTTAGATCAACTTTAAAACTCAGAAATGATGTTGAGTTCCAAAAAGTCAACAACTTGCATTGATTTTCTGATTTGGAGTTAACTACTTTTTGATTGTGCACATGGATAATTATGAATTAATAAATAAATAAAGTGATTTATTCTCAACTTAATTGATTTTTGAAAAATAATTGATTTATGGGTTAATCAATCATTTAATCAAACTTTTATTAAAAACTATATTATTAAATAATGACAACTTGCTTTAATTAATTAAATAAAAATTTAATCAATTATTCATAGGATATTGGATTTATTGTCAAAATTAAATAATACAATTAATAATAGATAGAATTAAATTTAATTACACAATTAAGTGGCAAGATATTAAATCTAATTAATTAAATATGAAAATATTCAATTAATCAAACTTAGGATAAATGTGATTTATCGCCAAATAATCATTAAATTAAAGATAATTAAGATAATTAGGAATATTACTAGGAATATTCCCCAATGCAGAATTTAAGATAATCAATTATGATTCGATGATGTTTAGATGTGCCTTAGATTAGGACTTTGATGTTGATTTCGTTCGATTTGTAGATGTAGGAGGTTAATGAACTTATAGCCCATTTTTGGGGTATTACATTTTGCCCCTCTTTGAATTACTGTGCGAAGCGCAGTGGTTCAAAGATAGTCTGTGTTTGATAGAGATATGAAACTGATTCAAAATTGATAATTGATATGAGATAGAAGCTAACTGATATTGATTTGATATGAAGATAATAGGTCTTGAATGACCAAAGATAATGTTCACTGTAGTAGCGATGAACCCAGGATTGCGAAAAAAAAGTGTTGAAATGCCTGATTCCGAACCTTATGATTGCGAAGAAGTGAGTGACTGGTTCTAGACTCGATTGTCTTAGCAGAACTAGCAGGTATCACATCTGAACCCTTCAGTTGCCAAAGAACCAAGGAAATAACACTGATGAACTGATTGTTGCAAAAAGCCGATACAGATTACAAGATTAGGAGGATACTAGATTGATATGGATCGACGAATCTGATATGCCCCAAGTGATGATAGATTTACCCCGAGCGATGAGGACTTTTGATGAATCAGAAACTAGATGTGGTTGTTGTCTTGATCACTGATGAAAGATAACAGATTCCAAATAAAATTAGATTTACAGACTTGAATGATGTGCAATACCATGCCCCCTTCGGGATTGAAATTGAAATCTGACAAGAAAAGTCAGTGTTGATAGTTTAGAAGCATGTTAATTGATTTGAGAAGTGGTTAAACATGTCCAGGAATGTATTCTGCATCCTTTAGAGGTCTAGACGACCAAGTTTGACTAGGTTTGACCATGAGTTGACCATGGTTGACCAAGTTGAAATTTTGATAGTTTGATGGAAGATAATCAGTTAAGTTGAAAAATGGATTTCTACTATGATTGAAGGTTGATTATGCAAGTAGTTAATAATATAAACAATCTCAAATTTTGATTTTGATCCCGAAAAAGGATTCTACTTGTTGTTTCATTGGAGGAACCTTCATGTGAGATTCAGGTCTTATTAGATTTGAAGAGACAAGTGGAGAATTGTCTTAGCATTGAAGTTCATTTAGCCATTGTGAGATCATGCAACATGCAAAATGCAAAGAGACATGCAAAATGAAATGCAACCTAAGACCTAGGACCTAGTCACTGATCATGTGTCAATTTGTTATCATCATTGAACTTTTAGGTAACCAGATAAATCAATACAATGCCCACTAGCTATGAAACCATGGACATATGAATATCGATTTGTAATGCTCAAGAACCAATACAACACCCACTGGTCCAAAACAACCATGGACATATGAATATTGGTTTTGTTTTCGGAATGTCAGATTAGATATAAGCACCAAGGCACAAGTGCTAGGATGACCTGAATATCACATCCATTTTGATATAGAAATTTGTATAAGCATCAAAACATGAACATCGTGATGACTTGAATACGCCTTGCATGACAAACACATCAAACAGCCAAGAGATCATTCTAAATCCAATGTGAATTACCCATAGTGACCCTTTATCATTCACATCCTTAGGTAAGATGACATTTCACAGTAGGAGAAAGAACTCACTCAAAAAGACAATAGTTAGATCAATACTTCTTTGAATCATCCGGGTAGCAATGGTCGAGGTACGCATGGCCATACAATTCGAGATAGAGGCTCTTACAGTCGGACACCATTTCAATCCAGAATTTCCAAAGTTGTTAAATTTTCACATACAAGAAGAAGACAAAGAAAAGATTATGCCCCCAGTCATCACTCTCTAAATCCTGTAAAGGACATCATCGAAGGGCTCGAAGGGACACAATATGCAAAAATCTCAATGTGAATCAGTAAGCATACAAGGAGAAGACAAAGAAAAGATTATGTCCCTAGTCATCACTCTCTAAATCTTGTAAAGGACATCATCGAAGGGCTCGAAGGGACACAATATGAAAAAATCTCAATGCGAATCAGTAAGCATACAAGGAGATAAAAGCATGTAAAAAAAGCATAGATTGTTTTCAGTTTTCAGTTTGATGTTGATTGCATTGTTGTAGATGCAAAATCCTTTCGGGAGACAAGACTGACTGACTGACTCACATGAAGCTTCAAAATGACTTTGACTAGATATGATACATCTAAGATACACCAGAGACCATAGGATATGACATTGATTGCCCCCAAGTTTGAACATTGATAGGATATAGACACTTGAGTAGATTGGTGGACAAACTGACCTATTGAAAACTGGAAATGCAAAAACAAACCGAGAGATATGTACAAACTAAAGCAAGACTAAAAGCTAGGAAAGACCAAGATTGCATTGATAGATGAAGCATTTTGAAACAAGTGGTGCCCATTTGCCAGGTTTTCACCATCTTGGAAAGGATTCTATTTTTGCTACCAAGGCACCTGTTTCCAAGTTTTCACCAAGACACTTTTTTTTTTTTCATTTTTCAATTTTTTTTTGGAAGAAGGAAAGCTTTTTAGATAGTGCTCCTTGAAAGGATAAACCATGATATGCCAAGGATTCAAAATGATATGCTCAAAGATGCTGATAGGGAAAGGGAGATGGAAGAGAAAAATGGAGGATAAGGTTTTATGTAAAGCGAGTGAGGTTGAAAGATAGGAGGAATAGGCAAATGAGGAAAAAGGATAGAAGGTAGAAGGATAATGAATGGAAGGATTGTGGAAGGGTAGATGGAAAGGAAGGCAAAATCAACATCAACACACACCTTGAAGGGTGGTGAGAGGATGGAGGAAATGTGAATGAAGGAATACGTGAAGGAATATGGTGAATGGATAGCAAAGGTTGCGGTTTAGGCACATGGAATGGAAGAATATTTTTGGAAGAAGATGAAGTGGAAGTCTTTGGAAGCTTGAATGCCAACTTCACTTTTTTCTCAACACCAGACTCTTTCAAGAGAGACTTTGGAATCCATATAGCTATAGGCTTTTCATTTCTTTTTGATGATCTAGAGAGAATATCTTTAATAATGGATTTTGGAACCCATACTTGTCTTGTAGTTTTTTTCTTAGATATCTCTTTTGACTTTATGCCTCCACATCATTTAGAGGAGGCATGGTGATCTTCTCTTTTTGATGGATTCTTGTATTGCTTCTTTTTCTTGTATTGAACATTCAAGTTACTTCCAAAAGACTTGGGACTTGTGGAAGAAGAAGGAGGATATGACTGGTTTAGATGGGTGGGTGGATGAAAAGGATTCAAGGGTGTGCATCTATGTTGATCTTGAGGAAAGATGGGAGATGGAGGGATGTAAGGACCCAAGATGGATGGAAAGTTAGGAGAGTTAGGAGGGGAAAGTGAAGGGACATAAGGACCCAAGATGGAAGGCATACATGAAGCTCTTAGTAGTGGTAGAAGAGGTCCAAGGATGGAAGTGGAAGACACAAGAGGATAATCAATAAGTTCATCAGCAACTATATGACAACCAAGGATATCAGCATCTTTAGAGTGAGCATTAGAATTTTCAATAGAATCATGGACATCATGAATATGAGCACCTTATTTGATAGGATTGTTCAAAGCTTGTAAAGACTTAGGAAGAGTAGAAAGTGGAAGCAAACATGGAATGGTAGAACAAGAAGATGGAAGACTTTGATCTTGACAAGGATCTTTGGATAGCATAAGCGCATAATTTTTCTCTTGATTTTCAATAGGCTTAACATTGGAAGTAACAACACCATTTTTACCAACCTTAATGGAAGTATCATCTTTGGAAAGTGCAAGTGTAGTAAGGTCATTTTGATTGTCAATAAGCTCAATAGTGTAAGTAGTAGCTTGATCTTGCTTAGGAGAAGACTTAAGACATGGTGGAACACATGAAAAAGGATGTGTAGGATCAAAAGAACCCTGAGGTGGATAAGAGACATCGTGAAAAGGAGTGGACAACATGGAGGTTTCTTGATCTTGATATTTTTTTATGTTCTTTTCTTTATCATTTTTAGAGTCCTCTTGACATGGAGCCACTTCTAAGGACAAGGAAGCATGTTGGGATTGTATGGAAGACTTTGGAAGAGATGGTGGAGGACTAGCTAAAGTAGGCATTGTAGCATATGAAGGCATAGGCTCTTTAGGTTTAGCATTATTGAAAGTATTTGTAGCCAAGTGAAGGTTAGCTTGAGTTTCTTTAAGAGGTAGCCCTGGAGGATAACTATAGGGAACTGCATGAAAAGTATCAAGGCTTGTGTCGGATGAAGGTTCTGTGAAAGATTTGAAAGACTTAGAAGCTTTAAGAAATGTACGAGTATTGGAGGAAGTAGGGGATGGAAGGGAACCATCACGAGATAAAGATCCAACATTAACATGATCTTGCTTGAGAATTTAATCTTTATTTTCAGCCTGAGGGTTCTTAGAGGAGAGATCCTTATAGTATTGACATTTCAAATCAGCACGGTACATTTTATATTCCTCAATAGAAGTAGATGTATCATCTAGATATTGTCCACAAAAGCCATCAAATTTTCTTTCAAAATTAGAATCATATGGATCACCATCATGATATATCCAATGTGACGGCCCATTTGTAGTAAGTAGGAACACATGACAAGGAGGACTCTTAGGAACAGAGGTGTCATAGGTATCATTACATTGTCTATCGTCATAGTCATCATAGTCTCCAAAGCTGGATGTGTCACTCTCTATGGAAGAGATATCATAAGGGTTATCACATTGCTCAAATTCTATCCGGGGGCATGGTGACATGTACAAGTCTTTATCAAATGGAAAAGGGCATAGAGCTTCCATGGATAACTCTTTAGGTTCCTTTTCTTTCTCAAGTTTGTTAATCTTGACTTGCATAGCATGCATCTATTTCATCATGGCCCTCATTAGAGTTTCTTCCTCATGTGTACTAATTATCAATGGCTACTACTCTATTCTTGACATAGTGACTTGTATGACAGATTCTGGAACTAGGCTAAAAAAGCTGGGTATCTGGCAATTCTGACAACTTTTCAAAATTTTCCCAAACAACACTCTGTAGACTTGTATGACAGTTGAAAAACTTGTACGATAGTGGGTAGGCAATGAAATGACAGTTGAAAAACTAGTATGACAATTGTAGGTAGGATTTTGACATTTCAAATTTTTTGGCATCAAAAGTCGTACGACACTGGGTTGGTTATCATACGATAGTTGGGTATCAATGAAATGACAGTTGGGAATCTCATACGATAGTTGCAAGTAGGATTGACTTTGACAATTTTTTGGCATGAAAACTTGTATGACACTGGGTACTCAATCATACAATAGATGGGTTGTAATGAAATGACACTTGGAAAAACTCATATGACTTTTGACTTCCTGAAATGATTTTTGACTCAAGAAAGGATTTCATGTCAATTTTTGCAAAATTTTGAGTTTGCAAATTTGGATTGTTTGCAAATTTCAATGTCCAGATTTGAGGATTGTAATAGATTTGTTCATTTTCAGTAACCAGATAGATAAACAAATACACAAAATAGCAAGCAAGTGATTTCAAGCATGTCTGAAAATAATGCACAAGGGTAAAAGTAACCTTGTGCATAAACAATCAAGTGACTTATTTGTTCTAATCCTTAGAAGTGTTAATTGTGTACATTCCAAAATGTTTTGCAATAATGCACATATACCCTAAAAAATGAAACTTTGGCCTCACTAGGGTTTTTAGTAATGGTTTGACTCCACAACTTTTATGATCCAAAGGGGTGAACTCCAATCCCGGTGCACTAGGGTTTTGACATAGTCTGAGAACTTAATCTTTAGGAGCTGCTAGGGAGATCTGAAAACCCAATAATGAACCATACCTATGGAGATTTCTTCCACAAGGACATTTATATAGTGGCTGTCACTACCATGGTGAAAATGGTTATTACCGCTTGAGGTTCCATCAATGCAGTTTTCTCTATGAAGGGAGTGTCTGCTACGGTTAACCCTCTCTCAAGGTGACTCACAATAGTATACCACAAGGGGACTTGGCTCCAGATCCAAGGTTTTGATGCCTCTTTACTTTTAACCCAAACAAAGCAAGCAGATTAATCTGACACGCTAAGACAAAGTTTGTCTCACCAAGGTCTATGATATCAACCGCATGTGATCTATCAACCTCTCCGGAGAGAGAATGTATCAATCAATAAGGGAAGACGCATGAACCAAGTAGAATGTGAGATGCACTAAGTATCCTCCCCACCTACAAGGGATCCCTCATTGAGAAGGGTTTCACTAGGAACCCACTCTCTCAAGATCCACAAATAGTGTTCATGGGGCCTAATTACTATGTGAGTACAGATATATTTCAGAAAGCAAATTTATCCAAAAGTATTCAAAAGCACAAGGTGGTACACTTAATGCTTAAACAAAATATGAGGTGAGTCCACAAAGTGGAGCACTTAACCCCTCACACAAGCTAGAAATGAGTCCACAACTTAGAAAACAAGTGAGTTCCAAAAAGCACAAAAGGGTTGCCTGGTGGAACACTTAATGCTTCTTTCCTGTAGACCCCTCCCCTTTAATGTGGCACTGATATTGCAACCATGGGGTGAAAATGAGGGGCCAGTGGATTTAGCAAGTCCAATAACCCAAGATAGCAATCTAGATCAATCACAAGTAATCTAAGACTGCCAATAAATACCTAAGGTGTCACAACCTAGTATTCAATTATGCAAATTCATAGAAAAAACATGCAAAGAAACACTCAAGCTAAACACATGAGAGATTTATTTTAAGGCCAAATTGAAATGTTATTAGATGAAGGAGAATACTTGGGATCCTTGCAATGTTCTTAGTAGATTTTACCTGATTTTTAGCAATTCTTGTTGAGCTTTTCCATGCAAGCAAGTGACGAACTCTCCAACAAGCAAACAAACAAACAAGATATGCAAAATATATTCAACTTATGAAAACCATAGGGTTAGCTCTAAAAATAAATTATTATCAGCAATAATAACCAGCAATTAACCCAAATGACAACTCATATCATTCATTGAACCATGTAAAAAAAATAAGTGCATACCCATCACAAAACTTTTTTTTTTTTGTTGCATTTCACCTAGTCAACAAGATCTAATTTTTTTGATATGATTTTGGCCACAAAAATAGAAATTCATAATAGAGACCCCTGCTAAAAATAAAGAGCTTTCCAAAAATGTAAAAAATTTAGAAAAATCTCTTCATTTGTGCCCTAGAGACCCATTTTATCAAAAAGACCAGTTTTTGTAAATTGACTATTTGAGCTATTATATTGTGTCCAAATTTAAAAAACAAAGAATGGACTCCCTATAGAATTTAAAGATCTTTCCGAAAATATAAAAATTTCTAAAAAATATGCTGATTTGCGTTAGATATTAATTTTCCCTGGAATTTCAAGAAAAAAATATTAAAAATTCAAAACATCTTAGAAAATTCTAAATTTTTTACTGTAGCTTCTCTGATATATGTCCAATTTGCAAAAAAAATTCAGAGCAAAAATCCAAGCCATTTGAGAGATAAAATTAAATCTTTGAAACTTTAGGGCTTTAGCTCCAAAAAAAAATTAAAACCAGCATGTAAAGGTGGGTTGCCCCACGGTGGGTGCCAGAAATGTGTGTGTGAAAATTGTACCTAATCTGTAGACACAACACTTTATTAAAACATTAGAGGTTAGCAAAAATCATGCAAAATTGAAATCTAATCTAACCAAGCGATCTACTACCTTCTAATAGGTGCGAGATTGATGTTCTCAGATTGTAATCGAGATCGGTGACCTAGACAACACCTAAACAAAGGATTTGAATGCAAAACTAATATGAAATATGAATGCAATTAATCTATTATTATTTTTAGATATTTTCTATGCAATGATATGAAAACTTGATATGAATCTATGATATGTAAAAACTGATCTATGATATGCTAATCTAGAAACATTATGATATGAATAAAAACTAAATTGATCTCACAATAGCCTTGATTCGCAATAAGCTTTGATTCTCCCAATTCCAATTCTCCAACGTGATTGTGCAAAAATATGAGATGCTTTGAGATGAGCTGAGGCTTTAATTTTATAGAAATCCAAGGCTTTGGAGGTGCATGGAAAAAAACCATAAATCACTCAGATTAACTCAGCTTGATTTTTGAGTTATCTGATAATAAAGATAATTTAATTCACATAAACATGCAAATCATGCAAAAATAGCTTTTTCACTCAAATTAGAGTTTAGATCAACTTTAAAACTCAGAAATGATGTTGAGTTCTAAAAAGTCAACAACTTGCATTGATTTTCTGATTTAGAGTTAACTGCTTTTTTATTGTGCACATGGATAATTATGAATTAATAAATAAATAAAGTGATTTATTCTCAACTTAACTGATTTTTTAAAAATAATTGATTTATGGGTTAATCAATCATTTAATCAAACTTTCATTAAAAACTATATTATTAAATAATGACAACTTGCTTTAATTAATTAAATAAAAATTTAATCAATTATTCATAGGATATTGGATTTATTGTCAAAATTAAATAATACAATTAATAATAGATAGAATTAAATTTAATTACATAATTAAGTGGCAAGATATTAAATCTAATTAATTAAATATGATAATATATAATTAATCAAACTTAGGATAAATGTGATTTATCACCAAATAATCATTAAATTAAAGATAATTAAGATAATTAGGAATATTGCTAGGAATATTTCCTGATGCAGAATTTAAGATAATCAATTATGATTCGATAATGTTTAGATGTGCCTTAGATTAGGACTTCGATGTTGATTTCATTTGATTTGTAGATGTAGGAGGTTAATGAACTTATAGCCCATTTTTGGGGTATTACAGTTGGGAGATCAGATTTTATCCAAAATATGAAGTATTATATATCATCGAAACTGGCTCAAGATGAGGAATTAGATTTTGAGATCAGATTTGATGTTGGTCAATCTTGGTGGAAGTAGTTCTGTCAAGAAAGAAAGGACAGTTGAAGGTTATAAAAGATCAGATTTGGGGAAGAAGATGGACAGATACCAGTAATGAGAAATGACCAAATTTCTTGTCTCTTCTTCTATTTAGCCTCCCTTTTCAGTCTTTCTTAGGGTTCTAAAACTTTTCTCTCTAAGGAGATCTACAGGTTCTCAGCTTCCACTATTTTGTTTTCTCTGATTTTCATGTCTATGATGAGGATTTGCTTTTATCTCTTGTAATGGGTTTCAATCTTTTCACCTGTAATAAATAGCAACAGGGTTTGGTAACTTATCCATCTTGGAATGAGTTTTGTTTCATCATATTTGTCTCCATACTTATGTTTGTTTCCATATGAATTCAGTCTATTTGTTGAGTTCATCTTCACAACTTGTTTCTTTTGTGTGATGCAAATGTTTTGTGCATAGGCTTCTTTCCAGTAAAGAATCAAAGTCCTTTGTCAATCACTTGTGGATTCGGGTATACAGTTGGATAATGATAAGAATCACTAGTGAAATGGCCTATTGTTTGAATGATTTTCAGTTGAATGTTTGACTCCTTGCCCTGGGATAAGGCACTGATATGTCATAGCTTGATGCAGATTTGTAGAACACATATTATTAAAAACCATTGAATCATCTATTTGTAAGTGTCCTACCTATGATAATGGAAAGACCCTATGAGTATTAGGTTGATACTTAAATCTTCTTATCATTTATCTGTTATTTAAGGTCCAAAAGAGAAAGAGAATACCTTGGACCAGGTAAACCTGCCTTGGTTTTGTAGAGCTAGAAGCAAAAGAGGGCATACTAAGACCCTATACTTGGTCCAATAATCTGAACTACAATTACTTAAGACTAACCATCTTCAAGGTCCTATTTCAGATTCATTGGTTGTCTGTTAGAACATAACTCCCATTTTGGGGAACCAACGGGATCAATATCATAATAAATGCAAAAAATACTGTTATGGGCAAAAATATTTGCATATTAATTTGTTACACCTTTGCCGAGCTTTTGTACCTTGCTACATGATTAGACATTTTTGTTAGCAGAACTGAATTTTTAGGTTAAGTTTTACAGATCATCTTTTTGATCCAAAGGACATAGATCAGCTACTGTATCCTTCTTAGATAGTTTCCCAAAGAATATCGACAATTCATATACAAAATCATCATACAGGAAAATGAGAAAAAAATAATAGCTAAAAGGTAATATTATATATAATATATTAGTATACATTAGTACATATAATACATTAGTATATTATAATACATTAGTATATATATAATATATACATTATATATATCATATGCCTCTTTTATATATATATATTATATACATTAATATATGTAAAAGTTCAATTTTTTTCATTTGCTCCTGCCCTTTTTTTAATCTACCTGGGAATATCAGGTACCCGATATGAAATCAGATACCCAATTTTGGATAGGTAATATTTGACCAAAATATTCCCTGTCCCGACAAACCAGACAATCATGAGATTTTATACTTTTTTCACGCGTTGTAGAAAAAAAAAAGTGATTTGGGGCCCATTGTTTGATTTTTGTCGACTTGTGGTCTCACCATGGGAAGCAACAGTCGTCGAAAGGCTAAACACAAGATGAAGCTAACAGATGAAAAATTCAAGCATATAGGGAAAAGGATAAGGAAAATCACTGAAGGAGAGAAGGTATGTTAAACATTAATCAATCAGACCCCGTAAATGTAGTTGTAAGTGAAGAGAATGTTGAATTTGAAAATGTACAGATGGAGATTGAAAATGTAGACTTGGGGAATGAAAATGTTGCACAAGAACCACATGAACGTTACACATCTCCAAATTATATGCGAAATTAAGTCCCTTTCAATAAAGATAATCAAACTTCAAATTCAGGGCTTTCAAGAAGACCTAAATGGTTAATTGAAATTTATGAGAACATTATGAATAATTGGGAAGGAAAGAGGTCACATAGAACCGTTAGGTTGTGGGCTTCAAGACTTTATGATCAATTTTTTTGAAACAAGACATTGGTTGAGCAATGCCAAATTTTTGTGCAGTTGTTAAAGATGCAAAAGATGAGACCTGTGCTTGTGAAATTGAAGATTCATGTGAACAAAAAAATGGAGAGAAATGTCATTATTGTGAAGAATCTTTTCAATGCTCTCAATAGCATTGGGAAGACTAGCAAAGAAAAATACAAGAGAGTTTCTCGGAGGATTATTACACCCTCCTTAGTAAGTCATCAGTTGAGAAAGGCTCGTTTGATCAGACAAACTTGTGTTGACTTCAATATAGACCATAAAACTTTGCATAGAGCATTTGCAAGAAGAGAAAGACTTGATGATCCACTTCAAATTGATAGATGGGCTTATGGTGGGAGACTTCCACATTTTGATAAGAAGCTAACAAACATTGTCAAGGATGAAATTCAATAATTTTGGGATGCTAACTCAAGAGTGTCACCAAATGTGAAGGATGTCTTGAAGTTGAGAGTTGGCAATCGAGACCGCACTCCACATCCTAAACATTATGTGGAGGTAAGTCAAACAATGTTGTATAAAAAATTTTGTGAGACACATCCAAAATTGAAAATATCACAAAGGTCTTTTGAATTCGTGAAGCCATTTTATTGTGTACCCCTTAAGATTCGGAATACATGTTGTTGCAAATATCATGTTGAGTTTTCAATGCATCATGAATTATTACAGTCCGTTTATTCTACTTTTCATACTAATGAAATGCTAGAGGATTTTGGTTCAAGTGGTCTTCCCGAATCATCAAGAGACTTGCTAGATCAATTTTTATGTCATAGAGATGATGGTTGTTTATTTTATAAAAAGATTGCTTAAATGCCAAGTGCTTAGAATGTGGTGGGTTGTCCAAGTTTAGAACATGTTTTCATGAGGGTTTGGAACACAATTTTGGAAAGACACTCATCCAAAAAAAGGTATATGAAATGGTGAAATATACATTGAAGAGTGGAGGTGAAGGCTCTAGATGTGAGTTATAGTTGCAAAAGAATACAATGTTGCTGATTTTATCTCAGATTTCAAGACAAATATTTTTTACAAGTATGCAAGGCATAGTCACAAGTCTCAATGGTTGGATAAAAAATTTAGGACATGTAAGGACACTTTCCCCATTGGAACTATTATATCCATTGTAGACTTTGTGGAGAACTATACATTGAAGCCCCAAAATGAGACTCAAGCTCAATATTACAATTCCATTCAGGTTGCTATTTTTGTACACATCACATATAGACATTCCCTTGATAGCACAAAAGATGAGTGAAAGATAATCAGAGAGTACCATTTTTATATGAGTGATGATAGGTCTCACTCTCATGAGTTTGTTCAACATTGTTTCCAGAACTATTTTGACTTCTTGCAAGAAAATGGTATTGCTATGGATAGGCATCTCATTTGGTCAGATAATTGCACCAGTCAATTTAAGAATGCCAAAATGTTTTATTGGTTGTGTAGAATGCATGTGGAGAGAGGTGTACCTCATATTTGGAGTTTTTTTGAGTCAGGGCATGGGAAAGGGGAGCATGACGGAGTAGGTGCGTGTGTGAAGAGAGCTCTAGTTAAGGAGAAATTGAGGATTTTAGGTGTTGTACTTCTTGATGCTCATTCTATTGTTGATTGGTGTACTTTAGCATTTTCATAGGGGGGGACTCTTGATTCTACAGTGCATAGATTCTTTTGGTTGGTTGAGGAGGGAACTATAGGAGATAGATTGGATTGTCAAATAGTGAAAGACTCTTAAAAAATGCATTCATTCTGAAGCTCCAATAGTAGTACATGGACCATTTGGACATGAGAGTTGGCTTGTTTTTGCCCCATGTGTTTTTAGTATGATTGGGATCATTGCGAGTCAAGTGAGTGGGTGGATACATGGGTTCCATAGTATCTAACTCCTTTATCTTTGACACTCTCTATAAGAAATGATGACATGGACACTTTAGTTGACTATGACCATCTTTCAGATCTTCCGAAGCCAGGAAATGTTTTTGCATGGGATGCACTATAGGGGAATGATGAGAGGTCAAATTATTGGTTAGCACATTGTGTACAAGGTAAACATAAGCTTGTACAACTGATGATAGATGGTGATGGGTTCACATATCCTACTAGTTCATTTATTGTTGCAGCAACATGGCTACGAACATACATGATTAGGAAGAATGGAATTCCCACATTTGAAGACTATGAGAAGCACAAAACTATTCTCATGTATTCACACCTTGTTATAGCAACAAATGTCAAGTTTTCAAAGCATCAAGGAAGAACAAAGACAAAATAACTTTGGACTATTAGTACTGTTGATCATGAAGCACTATTGGAGACCCTAAAGAAAAGAGATGACACTTCAGGAACACTTGACTAGGTAATAAGTTAACTTAGTGCATTGTTTTCTAAGTTTGTTAAGCTTAATTTCAATACATTAATTTCACCTTTCTTAGATTGTATTTTGAGTCAATAAACTTGGTTTTGTATGTGGATTGTAACTTGTGTAGGAGCACCTATGAAGATGCCTATGGTCACCATGGATCCAATTAGAGATAGAAGGACAAAAGGATCCTTAATGGTTAATTGAGATCTTTTGAAGCCTATAATGGTAATTTGTAACAATCAATTTGATTTAAAAGTTAAATGTCCAAAAACTTTTGATAAGGACTTATGACCAAAATCATGTATGGGTGGCCAATAGTGCCAAGAAGGGATCTTACATGTCATTTACTTATGTCATTTGCATGGTTTGAATTCTTACATGTTTGATTGTTGTTTATAATGCTTTAAGGATATTATTTTTTATCATTTCAAACAATTTATAAAAGTTAAACCTCAAACATAATAAGCTTCATAGTTCAAATTTCACAAGCTTAATCATGATTAGTTTCACAGTTCAAATTTCAAACATACCACTAATAGTCAGTTGAAAGTGGCTCAGCAGCGTATCTTTCAAACCATCTGACCTGGCATCAAACCATCTACTCCATCAACTTCAGTTGGCCAAGTAAATGCCAGTGACAACCCTATTCCACCCACGGAGTCACGGGAATGCTCATGGCCACGCTCGACCCAAGTGACCCCAAGGTGCACTAAGCATGATTGGGAAGTGATATTCTGGGGCTCGTATCTTAGAGTTCATGAGAGGAATAAAAAAACCATTAGGGGCTATGAGATTGTGTTTTTGAGGTCTACAATAACCTCTCTCAATCTTGGGTGATTCAATTTCATTTGCATTTGGCAGGGCAATCTCAGTCGATGCCGAAACTTGCAGTGAGGGTCAGCTGAAAGTGACTCAGCAGCATATATTTCAAACCATCTAACCTGGCATTGAACTATCTACTCCATCAGCTTCAGTTGGCTAGGTAAATGCCAGTGACAACCTCGTTCTGTCCACAGAGTCACGAGAACACTAGCAACCATGCTCGACCCAAGTGACCCCAAGGTGCACTAAGCATGATTGGGCGGTGATCTTCTGGGGCTCATATCTTGGAGCTTGTGAGAGGTATTGATAAACCATTAGGGGCTATGGGATATTGTTTCCAAGGTCTACAATAACCTTTTTTAGTTTTGGGCGATTCAACTTCATTTGCATTTGGCAGGGCAATCTCAGTTGATGCCAAAACTTGCAGTGAGGGTCAGTTGAAAGTGGCTCAGTAGCATATCTTTCAAACCATCTTCTCCATTAGCTCTGATTGTTAGGGTAAACACTAGTGACAACCTCATTCCACCCATGGAGTCACAGGAATGCTCATGACCACGCTCGACCTAAGTGACCCCAAGGTGCACTAAGCATGATTGGGCAACGATCTTTTAGGGCTCATATCTCAGAGCTTGTTAGAGGTATCAACAAACTATTAGGTGCTATGGGATTGTGTTTTCAAAGTCTACAATAACATCTCTTAGTTTTGGGTGATTCAACTTTGTTTACATTTGGCAAAGCGATCTTAGTTGATGCCAAAACTTGCAGTGAGGGTCAGTTGAAAGTGGCTCAGCAACATATCTTTCAAACCGTTTGACCTGGCATCAAACCATCTACTCCATCAGCTCTGGTTGGCTGGGTAAATTCTAGTGACAACCCCATTTTTCCCATGAAATCATGGGAATTCTCACAACCACGCTCGACCCAAGTGACCCCAAGGTGCACTAAGTATGATTGGGCAATGATCTTCCAGGGCTTGTATCTCAGAGCTCATGAGAGGTATTGACAAAATTTAAGGGGCTACAAAATCATTTTTTTGAGGTCTACAATAACCTCTCTTAGTTTTGGGCGATTCGACTTCATTGGCATTTGGTAGGACAATCTTAGTCAATGCCAAAACTTGTAGTGAGGGTCAGTTGAAAGTGGCTTAGCAACATATGTTTCAAACCATCTGACCTGGCATCAAACCATCTACTCCATCAGCTCTAGTTGGCTATCTAAACTCTAGTGACAACCCCGTTTCACCCACAGAGTCACGGGAATGCTCGTGACCATGCTCGACCCAAGTGACCCCAAGGTGCACTAAGCATGATTGGGCAGAAATCTTCTAGGGCTCATATCTCAGAGCTCATGAGAGGTATTGACAAACCATTAGGGGCTAAGAGATCATGTTTTTGAGGTTTATAATAACCTCTCTCATTTTTAGATGATTCGACTTCATTTGCATTTGGCATGGCAATCTCAGTTGATGCCAAAACTTGCAATGAGGGTTAGCTGAATGCGGCTCAGTAGCATATCTTTCAAACCATCTAAATTGGCATCTAACCGTCTACTCCATCAGCTCCAATTGGCTGGATAAACACCAATGAAAGCCTCATTCCATCCATGGAGTCATCGGAACACTCGCGACCACGCTCGACCCAAGTGACCCCAAGGTGCACTAAGCACGATTGGGTAATGATCTTCTAGGGCTCGTATCTCAGAGCTCATCATAGGTATTGACAAAATATCAGGGGATATGTGATTATGTTTCTAAGGTCTACAATACCCTCTCTTTGTTTTGGGCGATTCGACTTCATTTGCATTTGGCAAGGTGATCTCAATCGATGCAAAAACTTGTAGTGAGGGTCAGTTGAAAGTGGCTCAGCAACATATCTTTCAAACCGTCTGACCTAGCATTGAACTATCTACTCCATCAACTCCAGTTGGCCAGGAAAATTCTAGTGATAACCCCATTCCATCCATGGAGTCAAGGGAAAGCTTGCGACCACACTCGACCCAAGTGACCCCAAGGTGCACTAAGCATGATTGGGAAAAGATCTTCTGGGGCTCGTATCTTAGAGCTCGTGAGAGGTATCAACAAACCATTAGGGGCTATGGGATTGTGTTTTTGATGTCTACAATAACCTCTCTTAGTTTTGGGCGATTTGACTTCATTTGCATTTGGCAAGGCGATCTCAGTCGATGCCAAAACTTGTAATGAGGGTCAGTTGAAAGCGGCTCAACAGCGTATGTTTTAAACCGTCTAACCTAGCATCAAACCTTCTACTCCATTGGCTCCAGTTGGCCAGGTAAACACTAGTAAAAACCCCATTCCACCCATGGAGTCACGAGAAAGCTCGCGACCATGCTCGACCCAAGTGACCCCAAGGTGCACTAAGCACAATTAGGCAGAAATCTTCTAGGGCTCATATCTTAGAGCTTGTGAGAGGTATCAACAAACCATTAGGTGCTACGAGATCAAGTTTCTAAGGTCTACTATAACCTCTCTCAGTTTTGGGTGATTCATCTTTGTTTGCATTTGGCAAGGTGATCTCAGTTGATGCCAAAACTTGCAGTGAGGGTCAGTTGAAAGCGGCTCAGCAGCATATCTTTCAAACCATCTGACATGGCATCAAACCATCTACAACATCATCTCTAGTTGGCCTAGTAAACGCTAGTGACAACCCCATTCCACTCACGGAGTCATGGGAAAGCTCGCGACCTGTCATGAGCCATAATCAATGTATGTACAAATATATTATTATCTAATGTGTATGTATAATTGATGCAAATGAATCTTAAATAGGTGTCATATATATTAATCCATATATAATTAATATCATTATTAGAAATAATGATATAATGTATTATTAGACTATTATTAAATAAATTAATAAATAATTTATATATTAAAATAATTATTATTATTTAATTTTAAATTAATAATTAAATGTGTCTCTTCTATTATCTCCTATTAATATTAATTATATTAATAAATTATTAGATTCCCTATATTAATAATTAAAATAGTTTCCTAATTAATAAATAATTAACATTAAAGTCTCCTACATTGTAAATAAGGGGAAAGTTATAATTTACAAATATCACCCATGAATAATTATAATTGATAATAATACCACCAATAAAGAGTTTTATAATAATAAAATATAAATTGTTAATACTAATACTATAATTCAAAAGATGTGACTAGTCATGTTTATATATATATTGAATGGGAAAAGACATTATATCACGGAGGGAAAAGGAATAAATATAAAGAAATAATATGGAAAAGTTGGGAGATAGTAATATAGGAGAAAATGAAGGAGAAAATATAGGAGAAAATAAAGGAGAAAAATAAGTAGGAAATGTAGGAGGAACTCAAGGGAAGAAAATAAATAAGTATATTAAGAGAAAAGATGAATAGTCATGGAATGAAAGATAAAATAATATTATAATATAAAATGAATAGCTTCAAAAGACTAAGTAATATATATTATATCAAGGAGGGAATACTATATATAAGAAATGGACTAGAGAAACTTATATACTTCAATAATGAAATAATATGTAGGATGTAGATTTATATACATAAATATTAAAATCATACAATTATTTATGTTGTATAATAAATATATTTAAAGTAAAATTTATGTATTTTGAATATGTTTAATTATTAACAATGAGAATTCTATATTTATTTTATTATTGATAATCGAAATTATATATATAGTTTATATATGTTAATAAGAATGAAATTATCTATCAGTTGTGTTATATATATATATATATATATATATATATATATATATATATATATATATATATATATATATATATATATATATATATTTGTGTAATATAAAATATTAATGCCCTAAAAGGTGAATTTTAGCACAAATCAAGGGTCCTAATAGGGATCATTACACGACCAGACTTGACCCAAGTGACCCCAAGGTGCACTAAGCACGATTGGGTAGTGATCTTCCAGGGCTTGTATCTCGGAGCTCGTGAGAGGTATCGATAAATCATCAGGGGCTACGAGATTGTGTTTCTAAGTTCTACAATAGCCTCTCTCAACTTTGGGTGATTCGACTTTGTTTACATTTGGCAAGGTGATCTCAGTTGATGCCAAAACTTGTAGCGAGGGTTAGTTGAAAGTGGCTTAGCAGCATATCTTTCAAACCGTCTGACCTGGCATCAAACCATCTGCTCCATCAACTCTGGTTGGTTGGGTAAATTCCAGTGAAAACTTTTTACTTCCCATGGAGTCACGGGAATGCTCGTGACCACGCTTGACCCAAGTGACCCCAAGGTGCACTAAGCACGATTGGGCAGTGATCTTTCGGGGCTCGTATCTCAGAGCTCATGAGAGGTATCAAAAAAATGTTAGGTGCTACAGGATCATGTTTCTAATGTCTACTATAACCTCTCTTAGTTTTGGATGATTCGACTTCACTTGCATTTGGTAAGGTGATCTCAGTCGATGCCAAAACTTGCACCGAGGGTCAATTGAAAGCGGCTCAGCAGCATATCTTTCAAACCATCTGACTTGGCATCAAAATGTCTACTCCATCAACTTTGGTTGGCTGGGTAAATGCTAGTGACAACCCCATTCGGCCCACAGAGTCACAGGAATGCTCGCGACACGCTCGACCCAAGTGACCCCAAGGTGCACTAAGCATGATTGGGCATCAATCTTCAAGGGATCATATCTTGGAGCTCGTGAGAGGTATTGAAAAACTGTCAGGGGCTATAATATCATGTTTCTGAGGTCTACTATAACCTCTCTCTATTTAGGGTGATTTGACTTTGTTTGTATTTGGCAAGGTGATCTCAGTTGATGCCAAAACTTGTAGTGAGGGTCAGTTGAAAGAGGCTCAGTAGCATATCTTTCAAACCATCCTATGTGGCATCGAACTATCTACTTTGGTTGGTTGGGTAAATGCTAGTGACAACATTGTTCCACCCATGGAGTCATGGGAACGCTCGCGACCACGCTCGACCCAAGTGACCCCAAGGTGCACTAAGCATGATTTTGTAGAAATATTTCATGGCTCATATCTCGAAGCTCGTCAGAGGTATCAAAAAATCATTAGAGGCTATGAGATCATGTTTTCAAGGTCTACTATAACCTCTCTTAGTTTTGGGTGATTCAACTTCATTTGCATTTGGCAAGGCGATCTCAGTCGATGCCAAAACTTGTAGTGAGGGTTAGTTGAAAGCGGCTCAGTAGCGTATCTTTCAAACTGTCCAACCTAGCATCAAACCATCTACTCCATCAGCTCTAGTTGGTAGGGTAAACACCAATGACAACCCGATTTCACCCATGGAGTCACGGGAACACTCGTAACCACACTCAACCCAAGTGACCCCAAGGTGCACTAAGCATGATTGGGCGGTGATCTTCTATGGATCATATCTTAGAGCTCATGAGAGGTATTAAAAAACTACTAGGGGCTACGAGATCATGTTTCTAAGGTCTATAATAACCTCTCTTGGTTTTGGGTGATTCAACTTTGTTTGCATTTGGCAAGACGAGCTCAGTCGATGCCAAAACTTGTAGTGAGGGTCAGTTGAAAGTGGTTCAGTAGCATTTCTTTCAAACCATCCGACATTGCATCGAACCATCTACTCCATCAGCTCTGGTTGGCCAGGTAAATGTCAGTGACAACCTCCATGGAGTCACTATAATGCTCATGAACACGCTCAATCCAAGTGACCACAAGGTGCACTAAGCACGATTGGGCAGCGATCTTTCATGGCTCAAGTGACCTCAATATGATGAGTTATATACATAGTGAGTATATACATAGTATTCAAACAATGTAGTACTAAGTGGCTCAAGTGAGTATATATAATGGTATGAAACATAAGAACATAGGAAATCTATAGAAGTTAAACCTCAAACATAATAAACTCCATGAACAGGGTATTCTAGAGTAAAGAAAAACAAATGTAACTTCGACAAGGTATAATTTCAATCATAATGATAATCATAGTCAAGATATAACTTCACCATTCAATTCCATAAACATGAATAATAAATATGTATATACAAAAGATGATGCAAATATAACATATAAATGAACATGTTCTATATATACAAAGTATCAAATGTATCAAAAGTATCTCCATATACAAATATGGCACATGCCATTTCAAAATGTCTACAAAATCAATGTTTTAAGGTGTACAATGTGGCATATATGCCATCTCAAAATGTCCCAAGTGGCATCTCTAAATGACCACAAAACTAAAACTACATCCTATGCCATAGGGGGATCATCAAAATGTAGCCTCTTTGAAGAAGTGTTGGGCTCTGATTGATCCTTTATAAAAAATGAGTTCAAACCCAAGTTACATTGCTTACTTTATATGATTTGTACATATATATATATATATATATATATATATATATATATATATATATATATATAGTTCATAATTCAAACACTAATTTAATTAAAATTATAACTGAATACAAATATCTATACCTGGTCTCTTGGTTTCCTACCACGATCAGGTGTCCTAGCATAAGTCCTGGGCAGCGAAGGGACCATGCCAACAATACCAACTATGACCTATAAATATATATTTGAAATAATGAGATTAGTAGAGTGGTGCAACATAGAGTAATAAATCTACAAAATAGGATGATAGCATAATAAAATTACAAATTGATTGAACTAAAATTAAAACTTACATTTGATGATCCCTCCTCTGGAATGGTGGGCTGGGTCAAAAAAGATATGAAAGATTCTTATGGGCCCTCCCTCACACTCGAAGTAACCTATGAGAGTAAAAAGATTGTCAATTATATATAAATGTACTTCATCATAGCAACCTTGGTTACAAAATACAAATAACAATATGTAAAAGTCTACGTACAATTGGGCTATCACTCCGAATCAAGATGCCTGTAACCCTATGCTACCAAAAAGCTATCGGGACATCATCAATAGCCACACCCTATACAATAAAGTGCAAGTAAAATATTTATTACTACACACAAGTGGCATACATGTGCATGCATAATTAATATTAAACAATTAACTACCTTTCCTTTGTCGACACCTAATGAAGGAACCCCCTCATGCCCCCCACTAACATCGGTTGTACCCTGCAAGAACACAATCAGATGACAATATATAAGTAAATGTATGAATTTTATTACTCTAATTGATAGAGATTTAATCATTTACACCTAATGATATAAAAAATAACTGAGTACATAATTTATAATATACCATATAGTCATCAAGGCCAAATGAAATCGCCGAAAGTGTGGACTCATCCACCTATCTCACCTCCTCTTGTGTCATCGACTGAACATAAATGGAAAAAATATATATACGTAAGTGCATGCAATCATTAAAAATAATCTAAATAAATAAATTATTTTTAAATTAAATAAGTCATGTGACAAATTTATTTATAATGTTTACTCTTACCGTATCAATAGGAGTCAATGGCTCTACGTACACCTCCTGAGCACTCTCATGAGATGTAGATGCTCCATGAGGTGTTGCAGCCTCTACAGTTGCATCTCTTGTATCCTCCTCATCAATAACATGTAACTGATATATATCAGCATTAGTAAGCGGTCTGAGGCACATATTCTTGCATATAATGCAAATATGGGGCTACCATACATGTGAACTCCAATGAGATGTCGATGCACCAACATCATCCACACCAGGAGGTAACACTGACCTAGTCTGCGTGATCAACTGATCACTTAGTAAATGAATGGCCCTAATAGTCTGTGAGGTAGCCTATATAATTATATCGAGATGCTGCACTTGAGGAGGGGGTGTGACATTAGTGGGGGGACAAAGTTAGTGGTCTTTTTGCACTGGGAAGATGGCCTAGTCTGAGGAGCTCCTCTACCTATGTCCATGTTGGGCCTCATACTCCAATAATCAACATGGTGACCAAGCAAAAAATTAGCATACAATTTTTTTATGAAATAAAATGGGACCTCCAAATTTCTATGGGGTGGTTTATCAAAAACCATCCACCAGGGATCCCAAAAGTTTGTGTGCATTGCTTCATTTGTGCAAGGCTAGGATAGACTAGCTAGTCTATGCCCTGATCCTTACCCAAGGACCCAAGTGTACTACTAACACCTATGAATGGTCTATAGGATACCTTACACATCCAAGGACCCCTTGACCTACCTAGCCTGACCACCAAGTTTATCTACTTCTTCTGGCAAAATTCCAAGCTCTAGTTTCTAGTCTCATCGCTTACATAGGCTTATAAGGGTCTGCTAGGGTTCCAATCCCTTCCCAAGCTCTAAAAGAGGATTATAAGAGTTTCAATGTGTTTTTAGGGCATTTGACACATTTTCATTTCTTTAGCAAGGTTGGGTAATCACCTGATTTGAGGGTTTCTTTGAAATTTAGGGCTACAAGGAAGAGGCCTAATTAGCCCTCCTTCTGGTTTTATAGTGTATTTGACACCTTTCCCTCAAGGATTCAAAAATCCTATTCTAAAGAACATCTACTATAGATGACCCACTCTCAAGGATTTTTGGGGTCTCAAGCCTCCATCCATCCGTACAACACTTGTGCCAAATATGAGGGTTTTAAGGGCTTTTTGGTCTCTTCACTATCACCTGGTGAACTAGTCTCCAACAACACCTTTCCAAGTTTGTTTAGACCCTCTCCTTCATATAACTATGCCTTCATATATGTGTCTTTCATCCCTCCAAAGATCATGCCATGAAACTCTTTCCTCTACTCTCAAGAGCTCTTTGTCTGTTGACTACTCCTAGCCGGGCACTGTCAAGCTCGCCTAGGGCTTCCTCAAACAAATGCTTGATTCTACTTGCTGGGCCCTTGCTTCCATATAAATACAAGTTATGGTCTATGTTCTTAGAATCCAAAATCCCATGGTGTGTCCATGGTGGAAACAAGAACTACAACCCCATATATACAAATCTCTCCAAACTGGCGGAGCACTGTCAAATGAAAGAACTAAAACAAAATGCACACAAAAAACCTTAAAGAACCTAAAATAATATGCACATATGTAAGCTAAACATACAAAAACAAATTATCTTGCAAAGATGCACTCAAAACTTCATATATTCACATGACAACAGTCTAAAATAGTGACTGTTCCTCTTCGGCAGCGTTCAGACTAGTGTTTCCATACTAGCACCGTACAATAAGATTTCCAACCCTTGGTTTAGGGTTCTAAAGGTCTTAAATAGCTATCTCCTTGGTAAGTGTGTGGTGTTAGGGCTTATTAGCCACTTAAGTTAGGTTAGGCTATTACAAGGAAAAAGTTGCTTAGCAACTTTTGAAAAGTTGCTGACAACTTTTAAGCAACTTTTTGTTGCACAAACAACTTTGCTCTCATACTTCAAGACCATTATTTAAGCCCTCCTAGAGAACTCACATGTGCTCAAACATCTACCAAACCTAACCTAAGACTTCAAACCTCATAGCAAATCACTGATCTCAGGATGACAACATTCCCTGAATCATTGTGCCATTCACATTGAAAAGACCAACTGAACTTCTAGGACCTAGCCCAGGCCTAGACACACAAAATGAGCTTAAGCTCTTATTTTAATTACATGCTTCATCTATGAATATTAACACACCAAAAATGTGAAGGTGGGATCCCTTAGAAGGGTTCTCCTTCACCATACTCCCCCTTAGCACAACTAAGGAACTTTGGGGTCAAGAAGAGCCAAGTCAATCCCAAACTTCTTGAACTATCCTTCCTCAATCCAGGTGGCTTTAGATTCAAGCTGATACATCCATTTGATCAGGTGTTCCATGTAAACTTGATGCCTTATAGTCTTCTTCACTCTATATTCCAAGACCTTCTTTGCTTTGGATGGCTTCTTCTTGGGCATTGCATTGGTGTCCATGTCTTGTAGCACCTTTGGTGGGGTTGTACCTTACTGACTAAGATCTCCTTTGAATATAACTAGGTCTACAACATTGAACACTAGTGAGATGGCTAAGTCTGATGGAAAGTCCACTTTGTAGGCATTCTCTCCATATTTGGCTAGAATCTTACATGGGCCTAGTCTCCTCATTCATAGCTTGGTAGGCATGCCCTTTTTCATCCTTGCTTTGCTAAGATGGACCATGACATAGTCCCCAATCTAAAAATGTACTTATTTCCTCTTTTCATCCACTTTAGCCTTGAGTCTCTGAGTAGACTCCAAAATGGACTTCTTCACTTGCTCTTGCACCTCCTTGATGGTTTGAGTGAAATCTTTAGCTTCTCCACTCTTCAACTCCATGGAACCTAAGTCTCTCAACTCACACACTCCTCTAGGGTGTCTTCCATATACTATCTCAAAAGGACTTCTTCCTGTGGTCCTATTTACACTATCATTATAAGCATATTCAACCTGAGATATAACTGTTGGAAATATAGATGTAGTAACTGAGAGGGGGGGTGAATCATTTAACCATAAATTTAGTTCCATAGATCCCTTAGATGTTTTATTAAATCATTTTTTGCTGTTGTTCGGCAAACATACAAAGAAATGCTGAAACTCGGTTATTGCAATGAGTATTAATTATAACTATTCTTAGGCATTCATTAGTGATTAACATACATGAATAAATAAAATAACATGAACACAAGAGACACCAGATTTAATGTGGAAACCCAATATGGGAAAAACCACCAATGTAACTAGTTACTATTTTTCACTCTTCTGAAGTGATGCCCTGTTAGGAGCCAACCTGGTAAAAGGTTACAAAACACACTGTTAGGTGTGACCTTGTTAGAGGATTTAATCACCCTGTTAGGAGTGGCCTTGTAAGAGGTCTTGAAACAATTCAATAGAACTGTCACCTTGTTAGAGGATTTACAAAATGGCTATTAAACCAACTCGGTTAGGAGATTTTGAAATCACTGCTACAATGGTAAGAAAGTAACAATGAAATGACCTGAATAATGATGCAACTAAATTGCTGAATACAGATCTATGTTCTACTTCACTAGATCCTTCCTAATCAAAATATATCTCTACTTCTCCTCAAGGATATCTAATCATCCTTCAAAATTCGCTCACACTTTCCTTCTTTTTCACTTCCACACTTTAAATTCACAACTTGACCTTCTATATATACCTTTCGAATTGTCCATTCAGATTGTCAAGTCAGCACTAATAACATTACTAATCATTACAACAGTTAGCTGGAATAATCAAACTTTATTTCTCAAATTAACAAAATCCTTTACTGGGCTGACCTTGCTCGGTAAACACTAATCCGAAAAGATTTCCTTTGGTGACCAAGAGAACTCGGTAAGCACTACAAATTTTGCAACATCCTTTGGAGACTAAGTGAACTCAGTAAACACTAACTTTCCTTTGTTAACCATGGAAGCTCGGTTAACACTATTTTCTGCCATACTTTTCTTTGACACTCAAGATATCTCAGTAGACACTAAAAACTGCTTGCTAACCGACTAAGCTCGGTAAATACTAGGAACTACTTTGTTGACTGACTGAGCTTGATAAATAAAATGACATTTGTGTGACATCAATGACAACACACAATTAATCCAACAATCTCCCTCTTTGGCATTGATGGCAACACAATATGTCATAGCACAATGAAATTTCATAGAAAACATAGAGTACGGAACATATCCTTAGCTTCATTCTAATTCTCAACTATGAGAACTCCCTCTGTCAGAAAACTTCACTTTTTGACTGAAAAAATCTCCCTCTTAGAAATCTAAAGAAATTTCTTGAAATATGATAGCAAACTCTCCCTCTTTGACAACACATGCCAAAGATAACACATACCAGGTGAATAGCAATGTACCTTGAGTACTGATTCATATGCAATGATTCCTTGACTAAGCTACATCAACTGACTGATCTTTAATATGCTCTGGTTTATGCATTACTCAAACTTCATTTAGTGAGCCTCGGATAGGGGAATGACCCCTAACTTACCTCTTACATACAAGAATGCATCCTTAGGTAGTGGCTTGGTGAATATATTTGCAATCTGTTCTTTTGTATGAATATATTCCAATTTTATTTCCTTGTCCTACACCAATTCTCTGACAAAGTGATATTTTATAGCAATGTGTTTGGTTTTGGAATGCATTACTGGATTCTTTGAAATATTTATTGCACTTGTATTATCACAAAATATAACAACTGGTTCTTTGATCTCAACCTTCATGCCTTCCAATAACTGTTTGAACCAAACAATATTAGAGTAGTTTACTACTGCAACAACATATTCTACTTCTGCTGTGGATTGGGATGTGCAATTTTGCTTTTTACTGGTCCAAGATACCAACCTCTTGCCAAGAAAGAATGCTCCACCACTTGTACTTTTTTTGTCATCAATGTTTCCTACCTAATCAGCATCAGTAAACACTTTTAAGTCCAGATTGCCTCCAAATTTATACCACAAGCCATAATCTTTAGTTCCTTTCAAGTATCTCAAGATTCTTTTGATTGCCATCATATGATTTTCTCTTGGTTTTTCTGAGAATCTTGCTACTATACCAATTGCTAAGGCAATATCAGGCCTTGTATGAACTACATACTGTAATTTTCCAATCATTGATCTATATAAGGTCTGATCTACTTCTTTTGAATTATCATTTTTGGTAAGCTTCAGTCCAGTACACATGGGGGTACCAATTGGTTTTGCATCTTCCATACCAAACTTCTTAAGTATTTATTTGATGTATTTAGACTAAGTAATGTAGATACCGTTCTTTCTCTACTGAATTTGAAGACCAACAAAAAACTTTATCTGACCAAACATAGACATTTCAAATTCTTTGTTCATTTTCTCTAAAAATTCTTTGCACTGATCATCATTACCTATAAACACAGTATCATCCACAAATATTTCTACCAAAACAATTCTATTATGTGGTCCTTCCTTGATGTACAAACTACTATTATCATTAGCTCTTTTGAAACCAATTTGAATAACATAGTTATGTAATCTTTCATACCATGCTCTAGGGGCTTGTTTTAGACCATACAATGCTTTATGTAACTTGTAGACCATATCCTTTTTGTCTGGATCAAAAAAACCTTCAGGTTGCTCAATGTAGACTTCTTCATCAAGAATACCATTGAGAAATGCAGATTTTACATCCATTTGATATAACTTAAATCCTTTATGTGCCGCATATGCAAGTAGAGTTCTTACACCTTCTAATCTTGCAACAGGAGCAAAAGTCTCTCCATAATCTATACCTTCTCCTTGAGAATACCCTTTACACACTAATCTAGCTTTGTTTCTAGATACTTGACCATCTTCATTCAGCTTGTTCCTGAATACCCATTTTGTTCCAATTACATTTTTGTCTTTAGGCCTAGGTACAAGAGTCCATGTCTTGTTTTTCTCTATTTGTTCTATTTCTTCATTCATAGCCTCAATCCAACTTTCATTTTCCAATGCATTTTTAACATTTTTAGGTTCAAAGTCAACAAGTAAACATGTACCTTTTAGTTTACTTCTTGTCATAGTACCATCTGATTTGTTTCCAATAATCTAATCTGGTGTATGATGCTTCCTAACATACTTGGCCAATACAGGTTCCTTGCTTCTTGAATGAGTTACATTGTCATCTTCTTGGATTTCATCTTTAAGTTTAGTTTTCTCAAGCTCGGTATGTTAGAAAGTAAAGATCCCCAAGATAATTGAGAGGGGGGGGTGGATCAGTTATCAGATAATTTATCCATTCAATAGCTTTAAACAATATAATCAATGTACTAATCAACCATAGAAAGATAACCATACACAATTGCACAATAACACAAGATATGTTAACTAGGGAACCTCTTGAAAAGAGTAAACCCCGGTGGGAATGATGCCCACAAAATGATGCACTAATATGAAAGTTCCTTGTTAGAGGATGGACCCTGTTAGTCCAGTCTTATGAAATAAATTTAGTACATATAAATCCCTATTAGGAGATTTTGAATCCCTGTTAAAAGATTCTAACCCGGTTAAGAGTTTATGGAAGACAGAAGGACCCACTGCCCAAATAACTTAAGGGCAAGATCTCTAAACCCACTGTGCAAAAGATCTTTGAATTATTTAATAGAATAATATGAAATATATTACCTCCTTCACATTGTTCCAATACTACACTCTCTACTACACAAGATCGCAATTCTAGATCTCTGTACTCACAAGTCTTCCTTCATCAATGAATTAGCTCTTTTCTTCACTTCATGCATATATTCACATCTCAATCTTTATAGTACTCATTAAAATAAGGAAAAAATTCCTTCTTATATACCAAACTCAAATAATTACAAATGATTTGGTCCTCAATTACAAAATAATAAATTCTACACGCTACACAAAAAATTCACATAAAACTATCGGCTTCCAGTTACTGTAACTTTCTCCAAACATATCCTCAAAGTTTGCACTATGAAACATGTCATCATTAATGAGTCTCCAACATCCCTTTAACTACACAAAATTAGATTCCATCCTAGCTAAGAGATATCCTCTGATTTCTGAACATCGCTACACAGAAACACTGTCTAAACACTGCTCTCACCAAAATGCTCATAACTCTTACAAATGAATGAATTTATTTTTGTGCTATTAACCATAGGTTAATAACACACCAAAGAACATACCATAAATTGTGCAAAATCCAATCTGCAATACAACATGTGCGCGAAACAAAACTATACCTGCTTTCCTACTAAAATCTAGAATATCACTGTGTTGACATCAATGACAATCCAAGTCATGAATGCAACAACAATTGCTACAGAATGACTGCCAAAACACTTTGCATTTATTCCTAAAAATCTCCCCCATTGGCATTGATGGAAACATAGATGAAAAACATCCAATGTTCCAAAAATCCAATACTGTAACATCACTGCAAACTATCAAATCAAATCTTGCTTCGTTTTCCTATTCAGCTCTCTCATACAATCCACAATGTTTTTCATGTATATCTCTCCCCCATTAACATCAATGAAAAAAATTCCATCACTAAGTCAACAACAACTTAATGTCAATAGAAACTTTTCAGAAGAATACAATAACAAGAGTCCTCATGACTCAGCTCATAAACTCCCCCATAGAGGAAGTTCCAACATCTAATCCAGAAGAAAGATAGGGCTCATATACCACTGGATGGATGCAATCATCTGCATCAATTCTCAAAAATAGGTTGGGGCATAACCCCAAGCATACCTCTTAGATATACAAATGTATCCTTAGGTAAAGGCTTTGTAAATATATCTGCTATCTGCTCCTTTGTACTTATGTACTCTAATCTTACCTCTTTTTCTACAACTTTCTCTCTTACAACATGATACTTGATCTCAATATGTTTAGTCTTAGAATGTAAAACAAGATTTTTTGACATACTCACTGTACTGGTGTTATCACAATGTATAACAATAGGCTCATCAAACTTTATTTCAATATCTTTCAACATCTACTTCATCCAAATAATCTGATTATAATTATTTGCTGCTGCAACATATTCTACTTTTGTTGTGCTTTGTGAAGTACAATTCTACTACTTACTTAGCCAAGAGACCAATTTACCTCCAAGAAAAAAGGCTCCACCACTAGTGCTTTTCTTGTCATCAACGCTGCCTCCCCAATCTGCATCAGTATAGGCACATAAGGTAAAATCATCAAAATTCTCATACCATAATCCATAATCCATTGTTCCTTTTAGATATCTCAGTATCCTCTTTACTGCTGCATAATGTGATTCTCTAGGTTCTGCTTGAAATCTTGCTACAATCCCCATTGAATGTGCTATATTAGGTCTTGTATGTGTCAAGTACTGCAATCCTCTAATCATAGATCTGTACTTTTTCTGCTCAACTGCTGGTGTCTCATCTTTGCTAGATAACTTATGTCCAGTTACCATAGGTGTTCCACTAGGTTTAGAATCTTCCATTCCAAATATTTTCAATAATTCATTTAAATACTTAGTCTGACTTACAAACATACCTTCCTTACTTTGTGTTATCTGTAATCCCAAGAAATATTTCATTTCTCCAATCATGCTCATCTCAAATTCAGTCTTCATTTCATCTGCAAATTTGTCACTAGCTTCATCTTCTCCTCCAAAGATAATATCATCAACAAATATAACTATAAACAAAAAACCATTCTCAATTTCTTTTGTGTATAAGTTACTATTTGCTGTTCCTTTTATAAATCCCTATTTCAATAAATACTTATCCAATCTTGCATACCAGGTTCTAGGTGCTTGTTTTAATCCATATAAAGCTTTCTTTAACTTACATACCATATCTCCTTCTTGTGTCAAAGGAAAACCTTTAGGCTGCTCAATGTAGACTTCTTCCAATTCACCATTCAAAAATGTTGACTTCACATCCATCTAATACACTCTGAATTTCTTGTAAGTTGCATATGCTAGAAACATTCTCACTGCTTCAAGTCTGGCCACAGGTGCAAAAGTTTCTTCATAGTCAATTCCTTCTTGTTGTGAACATCCTTTACATACCAATCTTGCTTTATTTCTTATCACTTCTCCTTGTTCATTCATCTTGTTTCTGAATACCCACTTTGTTCCAATCACATTCTTGTCTTCAGTTCTAGGGACCAATTCCCATGTTTTGTTTCTTTCAATCTGCTCTAGTTCTTCTTTCATAGCATTGATCCAATGTTCATCTTCACAAGCTTCATTAGTAGTCTTAGGTTCAATTTGAGAAATCAAATATAAATGTACCTTATTTTGTGTCAAAAATCCTCTATCTAAACTTCCAATAACTTTCTCAACAGGGTGATGTCTTGAAGTATACCTGTTAGGTGTCATAGTTACTGATCTTGTTCCGACTGTAGATTCTTCTATACTTTCTTCTCTATTTTCTTCTATGTTTTCTTCTCTGTCTTCTTTAGTATGACTTTCATTCAGCAAATCACTGTTAGTTTCAAAAAATAATTTTGCATTTTCAATGTTAGGTTGAGGTTGTGCTTCTCCATCAGATTCATAATCAAGCATTCTTTCCTAAATTTTAAACTTCTCATCAACTTTTACATTTGCACTTTCAACAATAGTCTTAGTTCTTTTGTTATAACATCTATATGCTTTGCTTTTTAAAGAATATCCAAGAAATATTCCTTCATCACTTCTAGGATCAAACTTTCCTATATCATCATCTCTCTTTATATAACATTTACTTCCAAAAATTCTAAAATACTTAACTGAGGGTGTATGTCCAAACCATGATTCATAAGGTGTCTTGTTTGTATCTGCTCTGATTTGTACTCTGTTCATAGTGTATACTGCTATGTTCACTGCTTCTCTCCAAAAAATTTTAGCCAAATCATTTTCAAACAACATAGCTCTTGCTGCTTTAGTTATTGACTTGTTCCTTCTTTCTGCAATACCATTTTGTTCTGGTGTTTTAGTGGCTAAAAGTTGTCTCTTAATACCATTCAGTTCACAAAAGGTGTTAAACTCTCTAGATGTAAATTCACCACCTCTATCAAATCTTAGACACTTAATCTTCATTCCAGATTCATTCTCAATTTTTCTTTTCATGATCTTAAATTTATCAAATGCTTCAGATTTTTCTTTCAAAAATGCAATCCACATCATTCTTGTAAAATCATCAACAAGAATCATAAAATACCTTTCACCATAGAATCCTCTAGTCCTAGTAGGACCACTCAAGTGTGTATGAACAATCTCCAACTTCCCTACTGATGTGAACTTCTTATTGGGAAATGAACTCCTTTTCTTCTTTTCCATCATACATTCTTTGCCAATCATGTTAGTAGGTTTCATAATTCTAGGTAAATCTCTTACCGCAAGTGTACTGCTCACCTTGACAATATTATCAAAGTTTATATGACAAAACCTTTTATGCCATAACCAACTATCATCAATCCTAGTTATCAAACATGTCATCTCAGTAGGATTCAACTGAAATACATTACCTCTGGTTCTGGATCCTTTTCCAATCAGATTTCCATCTTTATCTTTTATCACAAAAGTTTTCTCTGAAAACCAAACTTGATAACCCTTATTAGCCAATTGTCCAATGCTTAGTAGATTATGTGTTAGTCCATCAACAAATTAAACATCATCAGTGTTGGTCTTTCCATCAAGAGTAATAGATCCTATACCCTTAATCAAACAAGGTGTATTGTTACCAACCCTAACAATTCCTCCATCATAATTATCTAACTTAACAAACTTTCTTTTATCTCCAGTCATATGATGTGAACAACCACTGTCTATAATCCAATCAGATTTCTTTTCAACTTGTGAAACTAATGCTTTTTCTTCCCTTTTATCAAATTCAAAACTTTCTTCTTTAATTGCCACAAATCGTATTTCCTCAAAGTTATCATTATCACTGTCACTTAAATGTTTTTCAATTCCTGGTTCAAAATCTTCATCATTTGCATAATAACATTCTTTAGATCTCCTAGGTTTAAAGTTGCTTCTATACTTCTTAACTCTTTTAGGACATTTAGATGCAAAATGACCATATTCTTGACAAGTCCAACATTTAAAGATTTTCTTACCATCTGGTTCTCTTTTTACAAGTAATGCAATACCTTCTTCAATCTTCTTATCTTCCTCAGATCTACTACTACTGGCATAATCTCCATTCACACTAGTACTTCTTGTAGGTCTAATGCTAAGAGCACTGAATGTTGTTTCCATTCTAGGTAGCTCTCCTGATAATCTCAAGTTCATCTTTGATGTTTCTAATCTTCCAAGAAGAGTCTCTCTTGAAAATTTTGATGTACAAGGTATCACTTGTTCAATCATCTATGTTGTCTGCTTGAATACTGGTGTCAAAGTTCTCAGAATTTTCCATATCACTTCATTCTCTATCTTATCACCCCCACTAGACTTTATTCCTATCACAATCTCAGACATCCTACCAATATAACTTCTAATAGATTCATCTTCCATCATTCTGATATCTTCAAATGCACAAATGCAATTATGTTATCTAGCCTTCTTTGCATGTTCATCACCTTCAAAAGTAGAATGTAAAGCTTTCCAAATTGCATGAGATGTTTTCAAACATCTTACCTAACTATATTCATTCTCTGGTAGTGCTGATAAAAGTTCTTCTCTTGCAAGTATGTTACACATGAATAGATCTAGTTCATCTTTAGTTCCCGCCTCTAGATTTTCTTCCTCAATGATAGTCTTCTCATTCTTTGTAATTAACCAATAACTTGGTCCTAAAAACAATAGATGTGTCTTCATCTTTTCTTTCTGGCTGTCAAAATTTACTCCATCAAACTTAGGGCTTTCTTTTCTAAAATTCACCATGGATCTCCTTAAGTTGTTAAACTTTTCTTTCAAGGACCTGCTGCTCTGATACCAATTGTTAGAAAGTAAAGATCCCCAAGATAACTAAGAGGGGGGGGGGGGGTGAATTAGTTATCAGATAATTTATCCATTCAATAGCTTTAAACAATATAATCAATGTACTAATCAACCATAGAAAGATAACCATACACAATTGCACAATAACACAAGATATGTTAACTAGGGAACCTCTTGAAAAGAGTAAACCCTGGTGGGAATGATGCCCACAAAATGATGCACTAATATGAAATTTCCTTGTTAGAGGATGGACCCTATTAGGAGTCTTATGAAATACATTCAGTACATATAAATCCCTGTTAGGAGATTTTGAATCCCTGTTAAAAGATTCTAACCCGGTTAAGAGTTTATGGAAGACAGAAGGACCCACTGCCCAAACAACTTCAAGGCAAGATCTCTGAACCCACTGTCCAAAAGATCTTAGAATTATTCAATAGAATGATATGAAATATATTACCTCCTTCACAATGTGCCAAAACTACACTCTCTGCTACACAAGATCACAATTCCAGATCTCTGTACTCACAAGTCTTCCTTCATCACTGAATTAGCTCTTTTCTTCACTTCATGCATATATTCACATCTCAATCTTCATAGTACTCATTACAATAAGGAAAAAATTCCTTCTTATATACCAAACTCAAATAATTACAAATGAGTCGGTCCTCAATTACAAAATAATAAATTCTACACGCTACACACAGAATTCACATAAAACTGTTGGCTTCCAGTTACTGTAACTTTCTCCAAACATATCCTCGAATTTTTTTCTATGAACCACATCATCATTAATGAGTCTCCAAAATCCCTTTAACTTTTCAAAATTAGATTCCATCCCAGCTAAGATTTATCCTTTGATTTTTGAACATCGCTACACAGAAACACTGTCTAAACACTGCTTTCACCAAAATGCTCATAACTCTTACAAATGAATGAATTTATTTTTGTGTTGTTAACCATAGGTTAATAACACAAAAAAGAACATACCATCAACTAAAAAAAATCCAATCTACAATATCAACATGTGCGCAAAACAAAACTATACCTACTTTCCTGCTAAAATCTAGAATATCACTGTGTTGACATCAATGACAATCCAAGTCATGAATGCAACAACAACTGCTACAGAATGACTGCCAAAATACTTTGCATTCAATCCTAACATGGTAGATATTTTCTCGGTAGCTTCAGGCTAAGACTTGGTTTCTTGTGACTTGGTTTGAATTTCTTCTTGTGACTTGGTTACTATACTGGGCTCGTTAGATGCAGTTTCCTTATTGACAGATGTGTCTGGCAATGTATCAGGTTCAATGTAAACAAATCTTTTGTAATCCTTTGGTTCCTTTTTTCTTTCTTCTTCAGTCTTTTATGCAAACTCATCAACTTTCACATGTGCACTTTCGATGATTTTGTGAGTAGAAAAATTCAGACATCTATATGCTCTACTTTTGCAAGAATATCCCAAAAAATTCCTTCATCACTTTTTACATCAAATTTTCCTTTTCTAGATTTATTTAAGATGTAACATTTACTACCAATTACTTTCAGGTAACTTACATTGGGTTTATAGCCATACCATAACTCATAAGGAGTTTTGAATGTGTCTTTCCTCAACTGTACTCAGTTCAAGGTATGAACTATAGTGCTAATAGCTTCCTTCCAGTATTTCATAGCAATGTTCTTTTCAATCATTAGAGTCCTTGCACAATCCATGATAGATCTGTTCCTTCTTTCAGCTATTCCATTCTACTTAGGAGTTCTTGGGGCTGATACCTGTCTTTTGATTCCTCTTTCAATGCAAAAATTGTTGAATTCATGGGAGATGAATTCACCACCTCTGTCTGATCTCAAGCACTTCATTCTTTTTCCTATTTCCTTTTCTACTCTTTCCAGATACCATTTGAATTTCTCAAATGCTTCTGACTTTTCTCTTAAATACATAACAGTCATCATTCTAGAGTAATCATCAACAAAGAGAATAAAGAATTTTTCTCTACTATAGCTTTCAACTCCAATAGGTCCATATAAATTAGTTTGCACAATATCCAAAATATCTTTAGATTGATAGTTTTTACTTTTAAAGCTAGTCTTTCCCATTTTACCAATCTAACAATTCTTGCATAGACCAACATCAAGTTTCTTCAAAGTAGGAATACCTCTTACTTTCTTGAATTTACTTATTTTCACCATATTATCAAAATTTACATGACATAACCTTTTGTGCCATAACCAACTTTCTTCAATTTGAGCAATAAAACATGAGCATTCACCAAGATCAAGATAAAATAGGTTACCTTTGGTTTGTTTGCCTAAACCAATCAATTTTCCTTTGTCATCCAGTAGTCTTTCTTTGCCATCCATGAATTCAACCTTGAATCCAATGTTGATTAGTTGTGCTACACTTAGAAGATTATGCTTTAGTCCTTCAACCCAATATGCATTATCACATACAAGTTCTTTGGTTAATGAAATTCATCCTCTTCCTTTTAGACAACAAGGTTCATTGTTTCCAAACCTTACATTACCACCATCATAGTCTTCAAGTGTTCAAACTTTGTTCTATCACCAGTCATATGATGTGAGCATCCACTATCTATAATCCATGTATCATTTTTGCTTATATGAGAGTTAAGTGCCATCTCATCTTCATCATCATCTTCATCATCTTTTACAACAATGAAGACAATTTCTTCTTCACTATCATCATAATCCTTAGCCAAAAAACATGTTTTCTTACCTTTATCCTTGAATGACTTGAAATTCTTCTTCCATTATACTTGTGACCTTTCTTCTCATCCTTGCTTTGCTTGTTTGGGCACCTAGCTACAATATGACCAATTTCTTCACATGAGAAACAGATTAAAGGAGTTTTACCTTTGTATTTACCTCTGCCTCTAGTATATTTCTTTGCAAGTAATGCTTCAATAACTTCAAGATCACTATCTGAACTTTCCTCTGATTCTTCTTCACTTTCTGACTGGATTTTCTTTCCCTTCTTAAGTGAAAGTTTGGCTTCAAATGCTGATTCAATATTTTTAGAAGTTGGAACATAGTTGTCATAGTTATCCAATTCAAAAGTTGTCAATCTTCCAACTAAGGCATCCAAAGTTATATTGTGATTTTGTTCACATCTTCTATCTTGAATAGCAGATACTCTTATTGCATAGATAGGAAGCAATGTTCTAAGAACCTTACTTATAACAGTTTCATCATCAATTTTTCCTCTAGAAGCTCTGATTGCTCTAACACTCACCTTGATTCTTTCAACATATTTTGCAATGTTTTCATCTTCTTTCATCTTCATCTGATCAAACTTTCCTCTTAGGCTTTCTGCTTTGGCTCTCTTCACATTGTCATCACCACCATTAATTTTATTCATCTTGTTCCACATTTCATAAGCAGTTGTGCAGTCTTTGATCTCATCAAATTCTTTATAGTTAAGAGCTGATGCAAGGTCTATCATCATGGTGTTATGGTTCTTTTTCTCTACAATGTCTTCAATAGTTAATGTGCCAGTAGGAACTGTATATTCTTGATCAATATATTTGCATCCTGAGTCACCAATGGAAGCCAGATGAAGTCTCATGAGACCTTGCCATGTTGAAAAGTTATCTTTGTTAAGCCTTGGAATTTCTCTCTTGTAAGACATCTTGATCTTTATCTTAGGTCCTTGAAACCCTTCTTGCAAGCACCAAAAGCTCTGATACCAATTATTGGAAATATAGATGTAGTAACTGAGAGGGGGGCTGAATCAATTAACCATAAATCTACTTCCATAGATCCCTTAGATGTTTTATTAAATCATTTGTTGCTGTTGCTCGGCAAACATATAGAGAAATGCTAAAACTTGGTTATTGCAGTGAGTATTAATTATAACTATTCTTAAGCATTCATCAGTGATTAACATACATGAATAAAGAAAATAACATGAACACAAGAGACACCAGATTTAACGTGGAAACCAAATATGGGAAAAACCACCAATGTAACTAGTTACTATTTTTCACTCTTCTGAAGTGATGCCCTGTTAGGAGCCAACTCAGTAAAAGGTTACAAAACACACTGTTAGGTGTGACCTTGTTAGAGGATTTAATCACCCTATTAGGAGTGACCTTGTAAGAGGTCTTGAAAAAATTCAATAGAACTATCACCTTGTTAGAGGATTTACAAAATGGCTATTAAACCAACTCGGTTGGGAGATTTTGAAATCACTACTACAATGGTAAGAAAGTAACAATGAAATGACCTGAATAATGATGCAACTGAATTGTTGAATACAGATCTCTATTCTGCTTCACTAGATCCTTCCTGATCAAAATATATCTCTACTGCTCCTCAAGGATATCTAATCATCCTTCAAAATTCGCTCACACTTTCCTTCTTTTTCACTTCCACACTTTTAATTCACAACTTGACCTTCTATATATACCATTTGGATTGTCCATTTAGATTGTCAAGTTGGCACTAATAACATTACGAATCATTACAACAGTCGGCTAGAATAATCAAACTTTATTTCTCAAATTAACAAAATCTTTTACTGGGCCGACCTTGCTCGGTAAACACTAATCCAAAAAGATTTCCTTTGGTGACCGATAGAACTTAGTAAGCACTATGAATTCTACAACATCCTTTGGAGACCGAGTGAACTCGGTAAACACTAACTTTCTTTTGTTAACCATGGAAGCTCGGTTAACACTATTTTCTGCCATACTTTTCTTTAACACTCAAGATATCTCGGTAGACACTAAAAACCACCTACTGATCGATTGAGATCACTAAATAATGGGACTTCTTTGCTGACCGACCGAGCTTGATAAATAATATGACATTTTTGTGACATCAAAGACAACACACAATTAATCCAACAATAACAAGATCCCAAGTTTGCCCATACTCCTTTGTCAAACAACTTAGCAAGTTGCCAAGCACCCTGTTGATGACCTCAGTTTGAGGATGGTATGCTAAACTAAAAGAGAGATTAGTTCCTAGCTTTTTCCATTGGGGTTGCCAAAAATTACCCATGAACTTTCTATCTCTATCGAACACAATACTCAGAGGGAGTCCATGAATCCTAACTATCTCTTTGAAGAAGAGATGTGCTACATAGCTTGCATCATGAGTAGTTTTGCATGGAATGAAATGACTCGTTTTAGAGAACCTGTCAACTACAACATAGATTCTATCCATACCTAATTTGGTTTTAGGGAGTCCAACCACAAAGTCCATACTTACACACTCCCAAGGCCTATTTGGAATGGGTAAAGGCTGATAAAGTCTTGCATTGCTTGAACCACCTTTAGCTCTCTGGCAGACTTCACACTGCTCAACATATCTCCTCACATCCCTTTCTAGCTTAGGCCAAAAGTAGTATCTCTGTACTAACTCCAATGTCTTATTTATACCAAAATGACCACTAAGACTGCCATTATGCTTCTATTGAATCGGATTTTCCCTCATGGATCCTCTAGGTACACAAAGCTGATTACCTTTGAACAATAATCCATTTTGAATGGTGTAATTTGCAAAATCACCATGGAAATGGTTCTCAAACTCTAGGCACACCTTTTAGGCTTGTGAGAAGTCTTCATCCTCCTCATATAAGTTTTTAAAACCTTTTATTCCAATGCTTTGCAGCTATACTTCTTGGATAGTCAATAGCTTTCTACTCAAGGCATCTGCTACCTTGTTGAGCTGTCCCTTCTTGTGCTTGATTGTGAAAGTAAAGGATTGGAGATACTCCATCCACTTCAAATGCCTATTACTAAGCTTCTCTTGGGTTTTTATGTAGCTTAAAGCCTAATTATCAATAAAGACAACAAATTCTTTGGGTAGGACGTAATGCCTCCACCTCTTGAGACATTGTACCAATGCATACAACTCCAAGTCATAGGCTAAATACTTCTTTGCCTCATTGAGTTTTTCACTAAAGAATGCCATAGGCCTTCCTTCTTGACTCAATACACCCCCTACTATTACACCGCTTGCATCACATTCTATGGTGAACAACTTATCAAAAGTTGGCAAGAGTAAGATAGGTTTTGTGGCTACCTCTTGTTTCAATGTTTGAAATGCTTTCTCAGCTACCTCAGTCCATTTGAACTTTGTTTTGAGTCCTCCTTTGATGGTGTCAAGAAATGGTGCACATATCCTACTAAAGTTCCTCAAAAAAATTCTATAAAATTGTGCCAAGCCATGAAAACTTCTAACTTCAGTCCCTATTTTAGGGGCAGGCCAATTCAAGATTGCCTCCACCTTACTTGGGTCCATTTTCAGATTACCCTTGGACACTACAAAGCCCAAATAAACCAGCTCTTTCTGCATGAACTCATGATTTTCTAGGTTGATAGCTAATTTCTCTTCATGGAGTCTCTTCATGACCAACCTCAAATGCTCAAGATGCTCTGCTTTTGTTTTTCTATAGATGAGTATATCATCTAGATACACCACTACAAATCTACCTGTGAAGTCCTTCAAGACCTCATTCATTAACCTCCTAAAGGTGCTTGGGGCATTGGTAAGCCTAAATGGGATCACAAGCCATTCATAAAAACCATCTGTGGTTTGAAAAGCAGTCTTCCACTCATCACCCTCCTTAATTCTGATTTGGTGATAACCACTCTTTAAATCCAACTTAGTGAAGTACATAGCACCACCTAAGAAATCCATCAAGTCTTCTATTCTTGGAATTTGGAACCTATACCTAATAGTGATCCTTTTGATAGCCCTTGAGTCTATGCAAAGTCTCCATTTTCCTCCTTTCTTGGATGCCAAGACCATTGGGACTACACATGGACTAATACTCTTCTTAATTAGCCCTTGATCCAATAGTTCTTGCACTTGTCTTGCCACTTCCTTATTCTGATCTAGGGTAAGCTTGTAGGCTGCTTTGTTAGGTAGAGATGGACTGGGTACAAAGTCAATTTGATGAATTATAGCTCTTCTTGTAGGTAAGGTGGCAGGGGTTCCATCACTTACTATATCTCTGAATTCTTCTAGCATTTTCTACACTTCCACTGGTGTTTCTACCTTCAACTTCTTGTCTTCCTCCTTGGGCTTCACCATGATAGCACATCCTATGGTCTCCTCATCATGTAGTGCAAGTAAGAACTCCTTACCACTACTAAGCAACACACTAGGTGTCTTTGAAGTCCCCTCTTCATTCTCTATTAAGGACTGAATCTTAAAAATCCTCCCATCCTTCTTGAAAGAAATGGAGTTTTCCTCTCCATCATAGATCACCTTTCTATCAAATTTCTAGGGTCTTCCCAATAGAAGATGGCATGCATCCATGGGAAAGACATCACAAAGCACTTTGTCTTTATAGCCTCCAATTGAAAACTCCACCCATGTCTTCTCATCAACTATCACACTTTGCTCCTGGTTCAACCAAGTCACCTTGTATGGATTTGCATGGGGAACCTTTGTGAGTTTGAGCTTCTTTGTTGCTTCCTCTACTATGATGTTATTAGTGGACCCTGAATCCACAATAACCTTGCAAAATTTTTCTTGTACTTTTCACCTGACTCTAAAAAGAGCCCTCCTTTGCTTGGGTTCACCTTGATTAGGTTGCCTTATGAGTACTCTTTGGAACATCAAGTTCTCACCCATTTCTGATTCTAACTTGCTGACCTCATTGGTACATGAGCTACTACTATCCTCTTGGGTATAGGCTACCCTCTTCTCATTACTTGAGGCTGATGGCTTATTAGGACACCTTTAGGTAGGGTGTCCAAGCTATCCACATTGATAGCATTTCATTGTGGCAAAGTAGGAGCTGCTTCTTCCTCCTCCTCTTCCTCTATTTCCTTGAGAACCTCTTCCTCTACCAAAAGATCCTCTTGTACCAATTTATGAACTTTGTTCCAAAATTTTGCTCTCTCCTTGGCTTCTTGAGTCACCACCTCTACTAGGGCCTCCTCTTTGACCCCCTCTAGAGTCTCTACCTCTTCCCCTATTCTTGGAGTTAGGTTCTTGCTTTCTTCTTTGTTTATCTTCAATCTTTTGTGCCATATGCTGACATCCAAGTATTGTGGTGGGAGTAAAAAAAATCATTTCCTCTGCTATGCTCCATTTCAAACCACTTAGGTACCTTTCCACTTTGATACTTTCATCTTCTTTGATCTTGGACCTTAAGCTCAACTTGTGGAACTCTTCAGTGTAGGTGGCTACATCCATCTCCTTTTTTCTAAGGTTCAATCTCCTCCTATGCTGCTAGATTTTATAATCTACTGGTAGGTATGCTTCCCTAACTTTATTAACCATTGCTTTCCAATTAGAGATTGGGTTCTTTCCCTCTTTCTCCCTTTCATCTTGCAAGTAGTTCCACCAGGTTCAAGCTTTTCCTCTCAACCTAGATTTGGCCACTTTGACCTTCTATGCCTCTGAGATCTCTTCACATTTGAAGTGATTCTCCATGCCTTCAATCCATTGCATCACAAGCTCTGTATCCATCCTACCAGTCAGTAATGGGACACCTTCAAGTGCCTTGCCAATGATAGCCTTTAAAGCTTTAAGAAATTGCTCATCTTGGATTGGAGGATTAGGTGTAGGCACATCATCATCAATGGTTTTCTCTTTCCCTTTGGCATCCTACTCCTCCATCCTATCTTTCACCTTATCTGCTTTTTCTTGGACATCATCCAAGAGTTGCTCCATTTGCATCAATCTTTCCTGCAGGAGTCTATTAGCTTCCTCTTGATCTTCCACCTTCTTAGAAAGCTCTACATTAGTCACCATTTTCTTCTTGTGTGATGATCCCATTGACTCAACTAATGGTTGAAACATCCACTTTCCACTTCCCAAGCCTTAAGAGGCTCTGATACCAATCTGATGGGGAGGCTAGGATAGACTAGCTAGTCTATGCTTTGATCCTTACCCAAGGACCCAAGTGTACTATTGACACCTATGAATGGTCTATAGGATACCTTACACATCCAAGGACCCCCTGACCTACCTAGCCTAACCACCAAGTTTAGCTACTTCTTTTGGCAACATTCTAAGCTCTAGTTTCTAGTCTCATCCCTTACATAGGCTTATAAGGGTCTTCTAGGGTTCCACTCCCTTCCCAAGCACTAATAGAGGATTTCAAGAGTTCCAATGTGTTTTAAGGGAATTTGACACATTTTCATTACTTTAGCAAGGTTGGGTAATCACTGGATTTGAGGGTTTCTTTGAAATTTAGGGCTACAAGGAAGAGGCCTAATTAGCCCTCCTTCTGGTTTTATAGGGTATTTGACACCTTTCCCTCAAGGATTCAAAAATCCTATTCTAAAGACCATCTACTAAAAATGACCCACTCTCAAGGATTTTTGGGGTCTCAAGCCTCCATCCATCCGTACAACACCTGTGCCAAATATGAGGGTTTTAAGGGCTTTTTGGTCTCTTCACTATCACCTGGTGAACTAGTCTCCAACAACACCTTTCCAAGTTTGTTTAGACCCTCTCCTTCATAGAACTAGGCCTTCATATAGGTGTCTTTCATCCCTCCAAAGATCATGCCATGAAACTCTTTCCTCTGCTCTCAAGAGCTCTTTGTTTGCTGACTACTCCTAGTCGGGCACTGTCAAGCTTGCCTAGGGTTTCCTCAAAAAAATGCTTGATTCTACTTGCTGGGCCCCTACTTCCATAGAAATACAAGTTAGGGTCTATGTTCTTAGAATCCAAAGTCCCATGGTGTGTCCATGATGGAAACAAGAACTACAACCCCATATATACAAAGCTCTCCAAACTGGTAGAGCACTATCAAATGAAAGAACTAAAACAAAATGCACATGAAAAATCTTAAAGAACCTAAACTAATACACACATATGTAAGATAAACACACAAAAACAAATGCTCTTGCAAAGATGCACTCAAAACTTCATATATTCACATGACAATAGTCAAAATAGTGATTGTTCCTCTCCAGCAACGTTCATACTGTTGTTTCCGTATTAGCATCGTACAATAAGATTGTCAACCCTTGGTTTAGGGTTCCATAGGTCTTTGTAGACATGGAAAATTGGCCAAAGGCTTAAATCAATCAAAAGGTGCATCAAATCATCAAAATAGCATGAAAAATCAATAAAATGGAACAAAGGCAATTCAAATCAAAGGAAAATTCAATTAAATGATTAAATGATTAAATAAAGCTTGAAAAGGGGAAAAACACTATGAAATTGATTAAATTCAATTAATGACATAGTTGTTGAAAGAAAAAATCAAAATGAACCTCTTACCCTTAATGGCTAAATTTAATTACTTTAATTAATTAATAAATCATAATTTCCCTCAACAAAGAAAATTGGAGACAAAATGGACACAAATCACTCACTTTTGTTGAAATGGTCTAGCCTTTTGAAACCATTTAAATGATTGTTCCCTCCTTGTCCCCCCATTTATGGACAAAGCAAATCCAATTGACCTTACCCAAGCATAACCATGATCAACTCACTCTACCCCCCACCCTTGGGAAATTTCTATAAGAATGAGGCATTTTGGAGAGCATTTCCATCTTGGAAGTCATTTGCAAAAGCATTGTTACTATAGGCAAATTGAGCATTCTAAGAGCAATTGAAGCATTTGAGCATTTAGAGTTTATCATTTTATCATTTTATCATTGCATTGTTATCAAAATGGAGCTAGATTAAGCATGAATCTCTCTTAGATTAAGCATTTAAGAAGCATAGTAGCAACATTATTTCTCATTTTACAAGTGTCACTAGTGAGGATTTGTAGTTGAGAGCTCACTTACCACTTCTTTCTAGAGATCCATGAGATGTTATAGATTGTAGTTGCATTTTAGAGTAAATTTCCTTTGTATTTAGCTTAAATTATTGCTACTTGATCTTAATTTCATGAAGGTGAATAATATCATCACACAAATGGCACCCACCATGGGGCTTGAGCCTTAAATTCTAACAAATTTGTGATTTAAATCATCTTTGCATACATTTTTGTGTTGTTTCCGTGTGTTTTCTATAGGAATTTGCTAAATTCATGTGTACACAAGATTTACTCACACCTAGAAGTGTTTTTGTGTCGTGTCAATTGTCTGTTCTCACGCTTGCTAGCTGGAAACTCACACCTACAATAGCAAAGCATCCAACCTTTACGGGATAAAATCACGCCTTCGAGGCAGGAAGTATTGCTTACCTATTATTTACTGTTGCTTTAAGTATTTCTTTACCTTGCCTTTAAAGTTTAAATTCACGCTTTTGATAAATCTTTTATCGCTTGGAATAATGGATTGATATTGCATTTAAAGTTCAAAGTTGTGCGTTTGATGATTTCTTTATCACTTTGAATTTGTGAAATATCGCTTTGCTCTTGTTATTTTCTGCCAATTTAAATTTTGTTCACGCTTACCATGAAATAGTTATCACCTGTGAAATTATTGATGTCACCTGTGTCACTGATAGGTGTCACAGCTAATCACTAAAGTCATGCCTGTGAGTAATTTGTTCATGCTTATTAGCTGGACGATGTCGCCTACGGTTTATTTTCTATTCTGGTCTTTAATTGGATAAATTTGAAAATCTAATTGTTTGTGTTTGTTGATTAATCAGTAAATGAGCAGACATCTGAGAGTGAAAAAGCCAGAAAGTAGGTTCAACAAGGAGGGAAAAGCATTGGAAAAGAAAATAAAGAAGGAGAATCAAGTGCATACAAAGGCTGTCCTTGAATCCACACTAGATGAGGATGTCAAGGTATATGAGAAGTATTTAGCTATGATTGAAGTTTACAAGCAAAAATTTGTGTCTCTAAATTGGATTTATGAACCTTGAGCTTAAAGTTTGTTTCATTTAAATCTTTTGATTGATTACATGCAAGTTTGGTTTCCCCTCATTGTGAATTGGTTGTGTTGGACTAACTTGTTGGAGGAGGGAGCTGGAGAAAATTGCCAAGGTGAGTAAGTGAAAAAAAAAATGAAAATCAATAACTCAAAAATGCCCCTAGCCTTTTGCTAGCTACAAGGAAAGGTATTCTACTCAAACAAGCTTGCATTCCCTTAACTTGTGGCATTGTCATTTAAATCTAGCTTTAATAGGGAGGAAATTGAACCACACATTTCAATTCTAAGAACCTCTTTGTCAAGAGGTTGAAAAAGAACTAAGTGTTTGAAGTGTTTGGGAATCAAAAGGAAAGTTAGGGATATGCTCTTCACCTTCTTGGAGAAACAAACTCCCAAAAACTTTACTTGAATTCCAATTTTCCTTGCAAAATGAACATGCTAGAGATTTAGTGGGCTCGCCTCCTGAATTTTCCTTAGTAAGGCTAGTGAGAGGGACAGCCCAAAGTGGGATACACTTGCTTTTGCCGCAAGAATCTAACCCACTATAAAATGAAATGCATGCATCCTTAACGGGGTACATGAAAAAGGGATTTTAATTTTCTCAAACTTCCTCTAGTAGTCCTTACGAATTGTGCAAAATCATGCCTTGGTGCATGTGGGAAGCCCCTTAACATACTTGGGGGATGAGAGATTTTAATTTGTTTGAATAGAATACTAATTAAATCCCAAGTAAATTAGAAAGGCCACCTTGTAGAGCCATGATTACAAGCCAATTTGACTCTAGGTAGGCTGTTTGGAATTCATTCTTGTGCTATACTTGTGAAACATTCCAAAATATACACATTAGATTGTTGTTTAGAGACATTTATGTGTGTGTTGTGCTTGTTCCTAATTTTCAAAATAAGAATTTACCAAAAATATCTGATCAAAACTTTTAAAAATTCAAAATTTTATACCCTGGTCAGAGAAGTGTTGCTTGGGCACATTTTAAACACGCCTATCAGGTGTTCAGTCATGCCTGTGACTAGTTTAAACACATGTGGACACATTAAAGTCTCACCTAATAGAGATTCAAACACACCTTTAAATATTGAAAACCCGCTTAACAGCAAGAAAAGTGTCGCCTATACATCTATAGAGTGCCGCCTATCAACAAACTAGTATACACCTACGTAGGTTTCAGACACGCCTGTGCTTGGTTTAGTCACGCCCAAAAAACAAAAAGGGCAAACAAAGAGTACTTCCAGGAAGAATAAAAAAAATTTGAATATCAATTTGAGTACCCTTTTTCAAGTTTTCACTGATTCAACTTATAGTCTAGTTGAAAATCCTATTTCACATATCTGTCAAAATTTTGCAAAGGATTAGACCCCAAGTAGTCTTGACTTGTATCCAAGGTTCATGCTTGCATTCATTAGATCATATTATATCAAGAAAACCTTGCAAGCTAACGAGACCTATTTGAGACAAGAGCTCCCTTATCCCGGAGATGAAACTACTCCTAGAGTACCACAAAAGTCACCCGAACAAGAAAAAGAAGACAACATGATGTATCATGGTAGTTTGGGTGGTAAGGATAATAGTGGTATTGATCTCACCAACCAAGGTAATGCCAATAGTGGAGGCATTGACATGAATAACTAGAGCAATATTAATAACCAAGGCAATACCAACAATGGAGGAGTAGATCAAAATGCTCAAGGAGTTGACCAAACTCATACTCAAACTAACACCGAACCAATAGCAGAAGATGCCATAGATGAAAAAGTTAGTGAGGCTATCCAATGTCCTTATTTTAGAAAGCTCGTGGAAAAGGCAATGGACAGAGATAGAGAAAAACATTTTATGGACTTAGTACAAAAAGGTCTCAAGCTCCCCTATGACTATGATGTCAACCAAATAAAAGGACTGGAAGTTGAGGAGAGTACCTTAGACATCATGAACAAGCAATTTAAGGAATTTCAAATGCAATTAGACAACATCAAGCAAAGCGGGGCTCCCAAGCCTTTCTCTATAGAAGCACTGTGTCCATTCCGATTTGATAAAAGCTTGGTTATGGTGCCATTCCCAATCAATGTTTTGTTTCCTAAATATGACAAGTACGAAGGAATGACAGATCCCCAAGATCACTTACGGGAGTTTTGTGCATTGAGCTTAGAGTTAATGCATGATACAACATATTTAATGAGATTATTTCCGCGAAGCTTAGGAGGCATGGCTATGGAGTGGTTTTCTAAGTTACCCTCTGACATTAAGACCTTCGAAGAGTTAGCTTCAAAATTCATGGCTCATTACTCATATAACATTAAACATGAGGTCATGATGATAATTTTATGCAACACAAAACAAAAAGATGGAGAGGCATTCCTCACTTTTCTACAAAGGTTGAGGACAATTTTTGCAAGATATCCTAGAAGTGTGCCTGAAAAAGAGAAGATGGATACCTTCATAAATAGTTTGAGTAACGAGTTAAACTACTGCTTACGAATGAAATGTCCAAAGACCTTCCAAGATCTAATTGAAAATGGAGTAACCATAGAGGAAGTGTTGGTCAAAAGTGGATAACTCAAACTATACAAAGATAATAAGAACAACTCCAACAGTGGCAACAATGGCAATAATCAGAAGAATAATTGGTTCAATAGTAACAGTCGTTATAAGAACAACAATAAGGGAATTGTGAATGATGGAGTAGTTGAATCTAGAAACTTGAAGGTGGTCCCCTTTTCTCTTACAAGGACACCTAATCAAGTGAATAATACCAATCAGAGTTCCAATGCACCATCCAACAACAACCACACCAATAATGGAAATCAAGGAGATAATTCAAGGAATACTAAATTTGATAAATATTTGAGGCCAACTCCTCCAAAGAACTTCACACCCTTGGGTGAACCCCTTGAAAAGGAATTAAAGACTCTCATGGCTAATAATGTCATTACTTTACCCAAAATTCAGCCTTATGAGCCAAATAATAAGCCTAGTTGGTGGAGTGCCGATAGCCATTGTGAGTATCATAGAATTTGAGGACACACAACAAATGAATGTCTGCAACTAAATAATGTAGTGCAAGATTTAATTGATAATGGCACGATCACCATTGATGGACCTCCAAACAATGAAGATCATATACCATTTAAACAACCTTTTTACAAACATGATAAGGGAGAGTCATCAAATAGCAAGAAGCAAAGCACCAATAATCTCAACTTTGCTCCACCTTATGATCATATTGTTAATGCTATAAGAGTCAATGAAAAACCTCAAAAGGAAGCATCAAATTTCATTACAAGAGGGTAGAATTCTAGAATGACCCTATAAGGGATAGCTCCTCAAAACACTAACATCCCGCAATCCAACATTGTGGTCAAATAGCCTTCTATAGCAGCAAGGCCTTATAGTTTGGTTGATCAATTGCAACGTACTCTAGCACAAATCTCTATCTTAGAGTTATTGAAGTTGTCACCAAACCATAAGGAGATTTTGGAAAAAGCTCTAGTAGAGACACATGTTCCTACTAACTTAGAGGTAGAAAAGTTTCAAAATATGGTAGGTCATCTTGTAGCACCTCATTGTCTTTCATTTTCCGATCAAGGTGACATGTCTATAACCCATCCTCAAAATCTACCATTGCATATAGAGGTCTTAATCAAAAGGCAAAGAGTCAAAAGAGCCCTCATTAATGGAGGGGCTGGTCTCAACATTTGCACATTAAGTCTTGTCAAGTCCTTAGGTCTATCTGAGTCTTGCATTGACCCTACAAAGAAAATCACCATTAAAGCTTATGATGAAGTTGAAAGAGCTTCTAAAGGCATGATTGTATTGCCCATCCAAGTGGGACCTATCAAGAAGGACACCAATTGCCAAGTGCTGGACATGAAATTAACTTATAATATTTTGTTGGGGAGACCATGGATCCACAAGATGCAAGCAGTCCCATCCATGTACCACCAATGCATAAAATTTTCATACATGGGTGAAGAAATCACAGTTGGAGGAGACTCTAACCCATTCCAATATTGTGATGCACTCAAACCTCCTCATGAGTTATACATTCCACATAACTAGGAGGGAATTATTCAAAGAACCACAATTGAAGATGTTATAATGAAAGAACTAACATTAGATGTTATTCAACACCCTCCTCAAGCTAGCTCAGCAACATCAACTAAGGGAAAGGAAAAAGTGAGCTATGAGGATCCAAATGTAATGGAAAGTTCATATCTAGCACCTAAATTGGAAATGGTAGTCTATAAACCTACCAAAGAAGAAAAGGAAAAAGCCAAGGAAGATCGTTACCAACACATGAGTGGAATGATGAATAACTTTGAAAAACAATGCAAGATTAGTTCAAAAGGAATAGGGGAATATTCTATTTCTCTATTTGACATGCCCACATCTCCAAAATCACATGGTAAACCATCAAAAGAACATCTTCCACATAAGTATAATTCCTATTTTGTAAGGGAAGATAAAAAAGAAACATGGGATAAGGAAGAAGATGACATCCTTCAATGGCTTTACCATGATGAGGAAGATACCTCCAACACTCCCAAGGAAAGAATTCAGCATGTAAAGATACAAACCAAGCAATATGGGAAAGGCTTTGATATAATGCAGAAGATGGGATACAAGGGAAGAGGACCCTTAGGCCAAAGAAATAGGGGGTTATTAGAACCTATTGAACCTATTTGGAGGGCAAGTCATGAAAAATCTGGAGTAGGTTTTCAATTCAAAGGAGAAAGTTCGAGCCCAATGCATGATTTTTATCCTCAAATAAATGCCTTAGAATCCGAAGGAGATAGTGATGATTCTCAAGATTATGAATGGGATACCTTATCGGATGAATCATGTCATGATAAGGAAGTGATTGCTATACATACTTATGCAAAAATCCCAAGGCAAGAAGCTCAAATTAGTGAAGAACCTCATATTCAAAGGCCTAATATAGAGAAAGTACCTACCAATGGAGCATGGATAGAAACATTTTGGATGCCTTCAGAGGAGGGAGATTCAAACATTAGTTTTAACCCACTTGTGGCTTTTCCCATGTTGTTTTCCATAGAGGTTGATGAGGACTCGTGTGAAGGGGACTTTGACCCTTCTTCCATGGATCATCTTGAGGAAGTGCACGTCATAGATCTAAATGATACAATGTACGAACCCTCAAATGAAGTCATGTCCATAACACCTATTGATGATATTTTACCCAATGAACCCTTACTTTTGATAAATTTGGACCTCATTAATTGGGACCAAACCGAACCAAATGACCTACTTTACTTTCCCAATGACCAAGCAATGAATCACTACCTTAATGCGGTTGAACCCTCTTTCACCAATGAATTCAATATGGACATAATGATAGCAGGAGGGGTCCAATCTCTTAGTCAAAAGAAAAAAATGAAACAAAATAATAAAAAAATGAAAATTTCTATTGGTGAAAACCCAACTGTGGCACCATTAGAACCAAATAAAATAAACATAAAAGATGTTTCTTTTGGTGAAAACCCAACTATGGCACCAAAGGAAGAGAGATTGGATACTTTTCTTGAACATGAAGAGGAAAGGTCACCTATACTCATAGAGCCAACAGAAAAAGTTAACATTGGCATGGAAGTGGATCCAAGGTTCATACACTTGGCAGCATCACTTACACCTCTAGAAAGAGAAGACTTCATCAAATTCTTCCAAGAACAACAAGTAAAATTTGCATGGTTATATGCTAACATGCTCAGATTAGATCTTGACTTTATAATGCATCATCTGAATGTTAGACCAGGGGTTAATCCCATTAAGCAAAGGTTGAGAAAAATGCACCCCCACATAGCTCTTTTGGTCAAGGCAGAATTGGAAAAATTGTTGAAAGTAGGATTCATAAGAGCAATAGCATATGCTGAATGGATCTCCAACATTGTACCGGTCACAAAGCATGATAAATCCATTTGTGTGTGTATGGATTTTAGAGATCTAAATCTTGCTTGCCCTAAAGATGATTTCCCAATTTCGAGTATAGATGCCATAGTGGATTTGATGGCAGGACACTTAATGTACTCATTAATGGATGGTTTTAACGGGTATAATAAGATCAAAATTGCACCCGAAGACCAAGAAAATATAGCATTTACTTGCCCTTGGGGCACTTTTTGTTGGAATGTCATGCCCTTCGATCTTAAAAATGCCAGAGCCACATATCAAAGGGCCATGACAACTATCTTCCACGACATGATGCACACATTTTTAGAAGACTATGTGGATGATATATTGGCAAAATACCACAAAAGAGAAGAACACCTCCACATTTTGAAAAAGATATTTGTTAGGTTGGAGAAATTGAAGGTCAGATTAAACACAAAGAAATGTGCCTTCAGAGTCCAATCCGGCAAGTTACTAGGTTATATAGTTTTTGCCAAAGGGATTGAAGTGGACCCCAAGAAAGTACAAGCTATAATGGACATGGAGATACCTAAGAACATCAGCCAAATGAGATCCTTGCAAGGCAAAATCCAATCCATAAGAAGGTTTATCTCTCAATTGGCCGAAAAATGTCATTCTTTCACCAGGTTGCTACATAAAGATACTATATTTATATGCGATGCTGAATGTGATCAAGCTTTTACATTGTTGAAGACCTATTTGATAAATCCACCCATTCTTATACCACCAATCAATGGAAAAGAACTACTTCTCTACATATCTACTATGGAAAGATCCCTAGGAGTACTTTTGGTGCAAGAGGATGAAAAAGGAAAGGAAAGAGCTATCTACTATTTGAGTAGAACATTGATAAAATATGAGCTTAATTACACATTTATGGAAAGAGCTTGTCTAGCAGTGGTGTTTGCATCTCAAAAGTTGAGACATTATAGGTTGATGCATAAGGTCAAGTTGATTGCCAAGATAGACCCTCTCAAGTATTTGTTAAGTAAAATAGCCTTAACAGGTAGAATAGCTAAATGGGTGATGATATTGAGTGAATTCGACATTGAATATGTCGATAGAAAGGAAATCAAAGGACAAGTGATAGCAGATCACTTAGCTGAAAATCCCATGACTTCTACACAAACAATTCAAGTGGAATTTTTGGATTCCACCATTATCAACATAGAGGCAAAATTGTGGAAGTTATACTTTGATGGATCCTATACTCAAGGAGGTTCTGGGGCTGGCATATTATTGGTAACTCCTCAAGGTTACACCATTCCCAAATCCTACAAGCTTATGTTTCCATGCACAAATAACATAGCATAATATGAAGCACTAGTCATAGGCATCAAAGTGGCCTTAGAGTGGAATATAAAAGAGCTACAAATTTATGGAAATTCTCAACTCATCATTAATCAAGTCAACAATGAATATAACACTAAAGATGAAAATTTGATGCCTTATAGGACTATGATTGATGGATGGAAGAAATACTTTGTATTGATCACCTTTGAATAGATTCCTAGAGAGAAAAAAAAAGTAGCTGACACCATGGCTACCTTGGCCTCTTTGTTACAAAAACTAGATCAAAATGAGAAGTATGAGTTCTTGGTGGAAGAGTTGGTGAAACCGGCATTTGACCTTCCCAAAACCCAAATTTTTTCCCTCTTACATGGACATGAATCCCCTTGGTATAGACCTATATATACATACCTTAAAGACCAAGTGCTACCCTTAGACCAAACCCATGCTCAAAAATGCAATTTCATATGCCAAGCCTCCCGTTACTTAATCCTTTCCAAAACATTGTATCATAAGGGTCTCAACGGGATGTTACTTAGGTGTCTAGAGGAAGAAGATTCTAAATTAGCTTTATGAGAGGTTCACAAAGGCATTTGCGGGTTACACTCAAGCGGGTTAAATCTAGCTAAGAAAATCCTTCACTTAGGGTATTTTTGGAAGACATTGGAAAAAGATGCTTGCCACTTTGTGAAGATATGTAGAAAATGCCAATATCATGGTGACATGATACATGCACTAGCACAAGAATTACATCCATTTGTCACACCATGGCCTTTCTATCAATGGGGGTTTGATTTAATTGGCATCATAAATCCACCTTCTTCAAATGGGCACAAACATATCATAACCGCAACAGAATATTTCACCAAGTGGGTTGAAGCAGTTCCCTTGATAACGAAAATAGGAAAACAAATTTCCATGTTTATCTTGAATCATATCATTTACCGATATGGTATTCCTCTTGCCATAATAATAGATAATGGAAAATAGTTCAAGAATAAGGATGTTGATGAACTCTGTGCTACATTTCATATCATTCACCATTCATCATCAATTTATTACCCTCAGAGAAATGGGCAAGCTGAAGCCATGAATAAGAATATATTGAAGATCTTGAAAAGGTCGGTCAACAAATTAGGAAGGGATTGGCATATGCAAATTAATCTAGCATTATGGGCCTATAGAACCAGCATAAGAACACCCACCGAAGCCATGCCATTCTCACTAGTCTATGGGGCCAAAGCAGTTCTACCATTAGAGGTTGAAATCCCATCTCTACGAGTGTCATTACAAGGATTGATCATAGATGAAGACTACAAAGTTGCTAGACTTCAACAATTGGAGTTACTTGAAGAACATCAAACACAAGCTTATGAACACCTGAAAGTGTACCAAAATAGAATCTCAAGGAACTATAATAAACATATCAAACTGAGAGTTTTTCAGGTAGGAGACTTGGTGTTGAGAGAGAATCCAAAGAATTAGGTTGAGAGGGAGAAGAAAGGCAAATGGGAGGCTAATTGGCTTGGCCCATTTATCATAATATCTTCATTTGGCATGGGAACCTATAAGTTATCAGATTGCGACGGAGAGGAACTCCAAGAACCTATCAATAGTATTCATCTTAAAAGGTTCTATACATGAGGTAGATGAAAGAGTATAAATAGTATCAGATGAGAGAGCATCCTATTTATTGTACATAGTTCAAAAGAGATCTTGAAAATACCAAAAACATTTGAAAAGCACAAAAAGATAAAAACATTGAGAAAATTGAGCATGAAGAAAGGAAAAACATTCAAAAATGTTGTCTTGGTGAAAACCTAGTAAATAGGTGCCTTGATGATAAAAAAAAGAAAAAAAAGGAAAAAAGAAAAATACAAAAATACAAAAAAATTGAAAAAGAAGAAAGTGTCTTGGTGAAAACCTAGTGAATAGGCACCTTGGTAGAAAAATAAATAAAATTGAAAAAGCTTGCAAAAACAAAAAAAAGAAGCTTGATCCATCCAAAAGGTGAAAACTTGGTAAACAAGCACCTTTGGTTCCCTTAAGTTTGTCTTTCCTAGGTTGCATATGTCCATATTGCATTTCCACCAACCCATTTGTACAACCACCATTGCATCCGTCATTTGTACTTAGTCATAATAAAGCTGGTCAATCACATTGTTGCATTGTCTATCACTCCTAAGTTTGGCAATTGATCACATTTATCACTTGGGGGCAGAAGAAGATGGTAAATTTGGCATCCAATGGATTCAATAGGTGCTACAATTAGTCACCTCAGAGAGAGAGATTTTATCAGAACTTCAGAAGAGATGGAAATTTTTCTTGAGCCTAAGTATTTGATTCTACAACATGAGCTGAGACCTTCATTGACTTTATTATTCAGGATTAAAAATTGACAAACACATCTTAAAGATCAGAATACTTGGAAATCTTTTTTTGAAAATGAGAAAACATGGCACAACATTCAAAAGTTGTTTTTCTTTGCCAAGTAATGAAACATGGTAAAACACTTCAAGTTTTGTTAAAATCTTGATGAACTTGAATTTTTATCATATCTTTGGAGTTATTTGATGATGTTTGACTAGATTAGCCATGATAAAGATGTGATATTTTATTGCCTTTGAGTGACTTTTTGGAGGAAGATTCGTCACCTTATGAGAATTTGTCTAATGACATGGTCATCAAAGAACCATTGAGGAATATCTCATAAGAGGATGGATTGACCTTTTTTTGTTTAGGTAAATGGATCCCTTGGCTATTTAGATCTTCTATATCTTAATACCAATACCAAAGATCCACTTGCAACATTGAATTTGTTGACACCGGTATTTAGACTCCCATAGTTTGGTCATCCAACTAGTGAGGGTTGTACTTGGTTCAACAAAGAGGTTACCAAAATGTGATAAAAAGTGGTATTCATATCATCATGTCAATGGGCAGTGATGATTGTATCAACTTTCCGGTCCCAAAATGCTCAATGATGAAAATTTATCCTCAAGGCATTTATTTGCTAAAAGCTGGTGACACTTAGGTTGCATTGCAAGGCATATTAGATTAATTGCATTATCTTGTTAGATTAATTTCATAGTCCTGTTTGATCACATGCATGTGTTTATGGTTACTTTTCCAAGGGAATGAGGGGGTACATCAATAATCTTGGTTAGTTAAAACATTTAAGCAAAGGGGGTTCAATAACAACATTTCTTCTTGATAAAACACTATAAAGAAAATGAGATTATCTTTTGCATACATACATTGACCATTATTCATTATCCACATATTACAATGAGAAATCATCCACATATCATGTGCACTCATATAGTTAAGGATAGACTGGCATACATTGAAAAATAAAAAATATACGAATATACATGTGCATTTCCATTAAACATTTTACATCCATACATGAACAACAGAAGAGCATCACCAAATTCATACATCTTTGCATACATCTATATATATATCATAAAGTAAGATATTGCATTCACAGCATGAATCCAACTAAATGCATAAATAAAACATCATATAGCTACATAAAAGATAATCTTATAATCAACTCATCAAAGAGAATCAAGAAGTATATCATCATATATCATCATCAAAAGGAGGATCCAATACATCAAATATGTCAAGATATCATCAAAGTGATATATCAAATGTTCTGATCAATGAGAATAACATGAAAGGTGGACTAGCAACATTGAGTAAATTTGTCATCATATCAATCAAGAGCTTGTAGCACCAGATCCACCTGGCCCTCTACTATCCTGTGGGGGAGGAGCCTGTGAGGTACCTGCTCCATCCTGCCTTTGAACAACCATGACTGATACAAGCTACTGTAATAAAGAGGCAACCTGATCCAATTGACCCACAACAGTGGATATCTCTATCCACATAGACTATAAACCTCACTCTACTCCATCCATGTGATCACCCTGTGCACCCTATGGCTGTGGAGCTGGCGGAGGCATCTGTGGAGCCCCATCATCCTACTATACATTATCCTATTGTGCTTGATCTTGATGAGCTGCATCATCATCATGCTGAGCTAAGGCCACTCTCTGTAACTGTACCAAGGGATCTAATCTCCTAGGAATCTTCCTAGCTACATCAATCTATGCATGTCTCTGAGCTCTTTGATGTCTATGCACTCTATCCTACCTATCTACTCTAGGCCATCTATCAGCTGCATCATCTTATGCTCTAACCTATCTATCATGACCCCGATCTTGTCTCACCCAACCTCCCCCTACAACAATCTGAGGATGTCTATGTCCTCATCCTCTCTGATGTCTACCACCCCTCTCACCATCATGACATCTAGGAATAGGCTCAGCTAGATCAGTAAACTGAGGAAACCTATTGTGAGCCCACCAATCTACATACTCATGTGACATCCTAGCATCAACCATACCAAGAAGTATCTCCCATTTGCAAATTGTCATACCCGCAATCTGATCTAATGCAAACTGGTAATTAATACATGGATCCCATAGAGAGATCTCTGCGTATACCTAAGCATATAATGCATTGCCCTGAGGCATACCTTGAATCTACCCATACTATCTCAAAACTCTACCAAAGTAGAATCGCTCAATAGTGGTAGGAGTGCGCCCAATCATCCAGCGAGGGGCAAACATATATGGTAACTCATCACCATCCTCTCTCCAATGATCACAACTAAGGAAAGGACACCATGTAACCTGAGCCAGATCATCAACCTGACATTGCCAGTAATCCAAATGACCCATATGATGTTGTATGACCATGCCTTTATATAAGAAAGCATAAGGATATCCCCGAGGTCGAACCCTATCAGAAATAGGACTAGTGATGGGAAGATGCTCCCATATCCACAACTACAGAAAAATAACACCTACTAACAATGATGCACTACCTCGATAGACTACCTCATGTAAATCATGATACAACTATGCCAAGATGCAAGAACCCCAATCAAATCATCGAGGATGAGCAAGTAAATCCTCTATAATCCGGCCCCAACTGATTGAAAAACCATGACCTCACCGGTCGGGAAGAAGTAGACCGCCAATCAATGCACCCAAAACTACTGGTAATGTGGGAAAAGAGGCAAACTGAGGCCATGTAATAGTATCCCCATTTCCAATAGTGTTGTCCCCAAATACTCATCGGTAGATAGAGGAATCATATGTAGAATCATAGTAGACCAACTCACCCCTACAAGGAATCCACAATAATAGATACATGTCCTCTAGAATGATCATCATCTCTCCGTATGGCAAGTGGAATGTGTTGTGGTCAGAGTGCCATCACTCCACCATTGCAGTCAATAATCCATGGTTCAGCTGGAACCATGGGAGATCAAAGAGGAAACTCAAACCACATCTCTCAATGACATGGAACTCAGCTACTATGAGTCTCTGACCTAAGTCAATAACCCATGATGCAACTAAATGGATGTATAAAGTAGGATAGTGATCCTATTGGCAAGGTAAAGGAATAATATTAGTATATTATATCAAGGAATTACAAGTCAATCAAAAGTATCAAATAATCACACCAAGTACCATCGTTCATTTCTCTGTATCTTGAGAACAAAGCGACAATATCAAATCATATCAGTTTTCACACTGATTGATTTATCCTATCAATTAATCTTCAAATCCGATTGACAAATCATATTTTAAAGTACTACTATCTTGATATCTAAACCAATTGTTTTTTTGACAATCATGGACCTACACTAATTATCCGACTTTCTCATCAGGGGATTATCAAATTTTTCATCAGATACAATCAACACATGTGTGAAAAGTACAAAAATTTTGCAAAAAATGCATCAGGCATGATTTTTATCATACCAGGCGACATTTTATCTTAGGCATGACTTTTTACTACCCTAAGTGACATTATAATTTTGCCAGGTGATAGATTTTTTGCTACGTGACAGTTAATTGGGAAACATGAGACATAATCATGCCCTAGGTGAGAGTTAAATTGTTAGGTTTTGTATAGGTGATAATCTATTCGAAAATGGGTATTTTGACCTAGTTTGATGTGATAGTTTTTATCCTACTAGGTGAGACTAAAATGTTTTGTAAGCGATAACAAATTACATGGAGGCAAGAATCAAAACCGTGGAAGTGACAGTAGAACAACCTAGGCGACAATCAATTTTTCCTACGCGTGATTTTTCAAATACAATGCAATGATGAAACATAAAATTGCAATAAATGCTTAATAAATGCTTAATAAATGCAAATCAAGGTTTGTAATGACTTACTGGAGGTTCATAATTAGGCGGTCTCACATATCTCGAGCACCTCTCGAATCTATGCTCCCGAATCGGCACAACCATCTCGAAATCGTTAGAGGATCAGAGCAAAATCACCAAGGGTAAAAAGTAAAAATGAATGGTAAAAGAAGGTTTCTTAACCTATTTAAGGTATTTTAGACCTAATTTTGGAGGTGAAATTAGCCATTGACTTATCTTAACATATCAAATCAACCCGGGGCATAATCATACATCATGGGATATCATCAATAGTCAGAAACTAAAACATATTGGCTATATCAAATGTCAACAATCTTTTTCGAATCAAGAAATTAATATGTTTTAATTTTTGAGGGGGCATCAGAGTATCAAATTGGCATCATGTCAAAAACATTTATTAGTGGGGCATATCATATCAGGTTATCATATCAGTATCATATCATATCAGTTTCATATCAGGAGGCAAATCAATATCAGATTAGTTTATCATATCATATCAGGCAGCATATCACTATCAGAGACAATATCATATCATTGTACGAACTATCAGAGGTATCAAGGAATCACAGAACCATAATAGAATCAGATCATCATAACAAGGGAATCTTTGAATTGGTGTTCTTTGCACATCGACTCAAAGAGGGGCATTTGTAGACATGGAAAATTGGCCAAAGGCTTAAATCAATCAAAAGGTACATCAAATCATCAAAATAGCACGAAAAATCAATAAAATGGAACAAAGGCAATTCAAATCAAAGGAAAATTCAATTAAATGATTAAATAAAGCTTGAAAAGGGGAAAAACACTACGAAATTGATTAAATTCAATTAATGACATAGTTGTTGAAAGCAAAAATCAAAATGAACCTCTTACCCTTCATGGCTAAATTTAATTACTTTAATTAATTAATAAATCATAATTTCCCTCAACAAAGAAAATTGGAGACAAAATGGACACAAATCACTCACTTTTGTTGAAATGGTCCAGCCTTTTGAAACCATTTAAATGATTGTTCGCTCCTTGTCCCCCCATTTATGGACAAAGCAAAGCCAATTGACCTTACCCAAGCATAACCATGATCAACTCACTCTACCCCCTACCCTTGGGAAATTACTATAAGTATGAGGCATTTTGGAGAGCATTTCCATCTTGGAAGTCATTTGCAAAAACATTGGTACTATAGGCAAATTGAGCATTCTAAGAGAAATTGAAGCATTTGAGCATTTAGAGTTTATCATTTTAGCATTTTATCATTGCATTGTTATCAAAATGGAGCTAGATTAAGCATGAATCTCTCTTAGATTAAGCATTTAAGAAGCATAGTAGCAGCATTATTTCTCATTTTAGAGGTGTCACTAGTGAGGATTTGTAGCTAAGAGCTCACTTACCACTTCTTTCTAGAGATCCATGAGATGTTATAGATTGTAGTTGCATTTTAGAGTAAATTTCCTTTGTATTTAGCTTAAATTATTGCTACTTGATCTTAATTTCATGAAGGTGAATAATATCATCACACAGTCTTAAATACCTATCTCCTTGGTAAGTCTATGGTGTTAGGGCTTATTAGCCGCTTAAGTTAGGTTAGGCTATTACAAGGAAAAAGTTGCTTAGCAACTTTTGAAAAGTTGCTGACAACTTTAAGCAACTTTTTGTTGCACAAACAAATTTGCTCTCATACTTCAAGACCACTATTTAAGCCCTCCTAAAGCACTCACATGTGCTCAAACACCTACCAAACCTAACCTAAGACTTCAAACCTCATAGAAAAGCACTGATCTTAGGATGACAACATTCCCTGAATCATTGTGCCATTCACATTGAAAAGACCCGCTGAACTTCTAGGACCTAGCCTAGGCCTAGACACACAAAATGAGCTTAAGCTCTTATTTTAATTACATGCTTCATCTTTGAAGATTAACACACCAAAAATGTGAAGGTGGGAGCCCTTAGAAGGGTGCTCCTGCACCAATTTGTGCACCATTTTATTGATAATTTGGGATTTTTGGGGTCAATTGGTATTCCAGTTTTAGGATTGACAAAAAGGGTGACTATATCTTCCTTAGTTATATTAAGGGCCACAATCCCATCATGGTCAAGCCTGTCATCAAATTGGGTGTGCATATCATCACGCCAATGAAGAGTAGCATTATGTTGTTGTGTGAGTGTGTCAATATTTTCAGCAATTGTATTTAGTGTGGCAAGCATGGGACCTAATGTAGGTATATTTCGATATGTGTTTTGGAAACCTCATATTGTGTTCAAATTATCTTGTATCAAATCTTCTAAAGATCGAGGGTTTTGACACGGGGGATTGTTTTTGGGATTGTTATTTGGTGTCAAAGGGTTATTTTCTTCATTGTTGTCAGCCATGCCTAATTAAATAAAAAATAAATCTAAATTTCAATCTAATTTCATATAGTATTACAAATATAAATAGAAAACCCTATTTCAACAAAAAAAAATGACATTTGGCATGAAAATTAAATAAAATAATCAAAATAAACAAAAAATCTACTTACCGAATATGCTGGGAGTCAAATTTGTTGTTGCCCAAATCAGATACCCGAAAATATATTGGGTATATGATATATCAAGCCATTTTAGAAAGGAAAAACATGGAAAGAAATGAAGAAAAGGGCTCGCGAGTTTCGGATTTATGCCACAGTTATTGGGTACCTGATAATATCGGGTACCCGATTAGGCCTATGCTTTGGTGTCAAGTTTTCCTAGGTGTACTGACACCCAGGCCTACTCAAAAGTCAACAAGCATTTTCATGTGCTTTTGGATGAGTGAAAAGTGAATAGTTTTCACATTGCCTCTTTTTGGCCCCTCATGATCTTGCACATACCCTTGTGTCCTTGTATTTCTCAACAATACTTTTTGGAATTCTATATCTAATCTTCATTTTGGCCCTAAATGTCTTTAATTCCAATGTCATGTAATCCTTAAGGGTACTTTCTATGGATGCCTTAAAGGATATTTATGGCATAGTAGGAATAGATTTGTCTAGATACAAATTAGACACCTTTCCAAGAATATGGAAGTACATATAAATTATTAAAGACCCAAACCTAAACATCTTGGTCTTGTCATGCTTGATGGCTCTTATGTTGTCTATTAGTTGTGCGTGCAAGATTTCACATAGATTAAACTCTCCTTTCTCTCTTACCAACCTTATTGCTGCTAGAATGGTGGCTGCTGACACACTGTTTACTCTCCTGGTGTGTTGGAACCTGTATCCCAGTATCATGGACATCAATTTGATGTCTTTCTCCTCTATAGGCTCTATTTTCATTTTGTTCCTATCACTTCTTAATTTTCAAGCCTATTCTACATGTTTTCTAACATCCTTTTCTTGTAGAAGAACACTGCATATCCTTGAGAGTCCTATCATCTCATGAATTAGGTCTCCTATTATCCTAACCAGTACTTTTCCTATCCAAAATAGGTCATCATGGATCCTGCTGAGTAGGATCTTGATCTATTTCAACTCATAGAATTCATATGCCATAGCATATTCCACTATAGGATGATTTTTCAACTGTGCATACTCATCCATGAAGGTTTTATCAGGTTTCATCATTATTTCCATGTGCGCTCTTATTCTATCCAAACCTACTAGTTCTTTCTTGCAATATATGTATGCCCTAATATCTTCCACATGCATAACACCCATGGCAATGTGAGAGAATGCACCTTCTAGGTCATCTACTGTGGATGAACATATGCCTGTTAAACACATATCTATTCTTCTCAACCACATCAAATATTATGGGAGTAGCCATTACTTACTTCTATGTCACTTTCCAAATGATTTGAAGGACTTCTGAATCGGCGCATCAGATTAGGGCTTCTGTAACGGATCAAATGCACTTTCTAAACACTAGTGAATCAATTTGCAATCCTTCACACTCAAATGCTAGGGATCCTCTACTCTCCAATCACTCTGAATTTGAATGCAATGAGAGATCTAAAATCTTCTATGTACTTTAAAGTAAAAATTCCACCATTAATTCTTGCCACGTAAACTAGACTTTCATTGAAAATCTCCAACTTTTGTTCTACTATCATTCAGGAAGTGCGCTCTTGCACACAACCTCTATTAATCTCCAAAAGGTTAAATCCAAAGGTGCATACTCTAAGGGTGAGTATACCAGCCGCGCAAGGGTCTAGAGCTAAATTATCTCCCCTTACGACCCTAAGGGCCATTCATCCAAATGTAGAGGGTGTTTCCACTATGGATGCATCCAATACATTCTCATCATCCTTATCCTTCTTTTCCTCTGACCAAATTAAGCTTGCATCTTCTGAAGCTTTCACAAACTTGACTTCTCCTTCGGTATTCAGTATTGATTCTTCTAGCTTTTTAGGACTTTCCTAACTTTGTGTCCTTGATCTACAGAACTTAGAAATGTGTCTACCCTTGTTACAAGAGTGAAAAATAACTAGAGGCATTATTGGTAGGAATGAATGTTGAAGCCTTTGGCAGTCATTCTATAGCAGTGGTTGTTGCATTCATGGCTATGATTGTCATTGATGTCAACACAGTGTTATTATGGAGTTTAGCAGAGAAGTAGGCATAGTTTTGTTTTGCGCACATGTTATATTGTAGATTGAGATATGTGTAGTTGATGGTATGTTCTTTGGTGTGTTATTAGCATATGGTTAAGAGCACAAAAATAAATTCAATTATTCATGAAAGTTATAAGCATTTTGGTGGAAGCAATATTCTGGCAGTGTTCCTAAGTAGCAGTTTTTGGTTATTGGAGGATATCTCCTAACCAGGATGGAATCTAATTATATGAAGTTAAAGGGAAGTTTGAGACTCATTGGTGGTGACATGGTTCATAATGAAAACTTTGAGGTCACACAATTGGAAAGTTATTGTATCTGGAAGCCGACAGTTTTATGTAATTTTGATGTAGCATGTTGAAATTATTATTTTGTATTTGGATGTCGACTCATTTGTAATTATTTGAGTGTGGTATAAAGGAAGGAATTTTTTCCTTGTTGTGATGGGATTTTAATTGTTGTGATATGAAATTTTGAAAGTTCTGATGCGAATGTATGCATGAAGTGAAGAAAAGAGCTAATTTAGTGATGAAGGAAGACTTGTGAAGTACATAGATCTGGATTTGTGATCTTGTGTAGCAGAGAGTGCAATTTTGGCATAGTGTGAAGGAGGTAACATATTTCATATTATTCTATTGAATAATCCTAAGATCTATTTGATAGTGAGTTCGGAGATCTTGCCTTGAAGCTATTTGGGCAGTGGGTCCTTCTGTCTTCCATAACTCCTAGCAGGGTTAGAATCTTTTAACAGGGATTCAAAATCTCCTAACAAAGATTCATATGTACTAAATGTATTTCATAAGACTCCTAACAAGGTCCATCCTCTAACAAGGAACTTTCATATTAGTGCATCATTTTGTGGGCATCATTCCCACTGGGGTTTACTCTTTGATCAAGAGGTTCCCTAGTTAACATATCTTGTGTTATTATGTCATTATGTATGATTATCTTTCTATGGTTTGTTACTACATTGATTATATGGTTTAAAGCTATTGAAGTTGATATTGAAGTTGATAAATGGTTTAATTATCAGATAAATGATTCACCCCCCCCCTCTTAGTTATCTTGGTGGTCTTTACTTTCTAACAATTGGTATCAGAGTAGTAGGTCCTTGAAAGAGAAGTTTAACAACTTAAGGAGATCCATGGTGAATTTCAGGAAAGAAAGTCCTAAGATTGATTGAGTAAATTTTGATAGCTGGAAAGAAAAGATGAAGACACATCTCTTGTGTATAGGACCAGGCTATTGGTTTATTACAAATAATGAAAGGACTGTAATTGAAGAAGACAATCTTGAATCAAGTTCTAAAGATGAGGTAGATCTATTCATGTGTAACATACTTGCAAGAGAAGCACTTTTATCAGCACTTCTAGAGAATGAATACAGTCAGGTAAAAGATTTAACTAGATCTTATGATATTTGGAAAGCTTTACATTCTACTTTTGAAGGTGATGAACATGCAAAGAAAGCTAGGTTACATAATTGGATTTGTGCATTTGACATAATAATGATGGAAGAAGAATCTATTAGAAGCTATATTGGTAGGATATCAAAAATTGTTGCAGGAATAAAGTCTTGTGGAGGTGAAAAGATAGAAAATGAAGTAATATGGAAGGTTTTGAGAACATTGACACCGATATTTAGGTAGACTACACAAATGATTCAACAAGTGATACCTTGTACATCAAAATTTTCAAGAGAGACTCTTCTTGGAAGATTGGAAGCAACAGAGATGAATTTGAGATTATTAGGAGAACTACCTAGAGTGGAGACAACATTCAGTGCTCTTAGCATCAGACCTACTTTGTCTAGAAGTACAAGTGTGAATGGAGATTATTCCAGTAGTAGAAGATCCAAATCTGATGAAGATAAGAAGATTGAAGAAGGTATTGCCTTGCTTGTGAAAAGAGAACCAGATGGTAAGAAAATCTTTAAATGTTGGACATGTCAAGAATATGGTCATTTTGCATCTAAGTGTCCTAAGAGAGTTAAGAAGTATAGAAATAATTTTAAGCCTAGAAGATCTAAAGAATTTTATTATGAAAATGATGAATAAATTGAAGTAGGAATTGAAAGACATTTGAGTGACAATGATAATGATAACTTTGATGACATAGGATTTGTAGCAATTAAGGAAGAAAATTCTAAATCTAATGTTAAGGAAGAGAAAGCCTTAGTTTCCCAAGTTGAAAAGAAAGATGATTGGATTATAGATAGTGGTTGTTCACATCATATGACTAGTGATAAAGGAAAGTTCATAAAGTTTAACAATTATGATGGAGGAGTTGTCAGAGTTGGTAACAATGCACCTTGTTTGATTAAAGGTATAGGATCTATTACTCTTGATGGAAAGACTAATACTGATGATGTTTACTTTGTTGATGGATTGAAACATAATATTTTGAGTGTTGGAAAGTTATTGGATAAAGGATATCAAGTTTGGTTCACTGAGAAAACTTGTGTGATAAAGGATAAAGATGGAAATCTACTTGGGACTGGATTTAGAACCAGAGGTAATGTATTTCAGTTGAACCCTACTAAGATGACATGTTTGATGACTAAGATTGATGACAATTGGTTATGGCATAGAAGGTTCTATCATATAAAATTTGATAATATTGTAAAAGTAAGTTCTACACTTGCAGTAAGAGATTTACCTAAGAGTATGAAGCCTACTCACATGATTTGCAAAGAATGTATGATGGCTAAGCAGAAAAGGAGTTCATTTCCTAGCAAGAAGTTCACATCTATAGAAAAGTTGGAGATTGTTCATATAGACTTGAACAGTCCTACTAGGACTAGAGGATTCTATGGAGAAAGGTATTTTGTGATTCTTGTTGATGATTTTACAAGAATGATGTGGATTGCATTTTTGAAAGAAAAATTTGAAGCATTTGATAAGTTCAAGGTCATGAAGAATAAAGTTGAGAATGAATTAGGAATGAGGATTAAATGTTTGAGATCTGATAGAGGTGGAGAATTTACATCTTAAGAGTTTAACACCTTTTGTGAAGTAAATGGTATTAAGAGATAGTTTTCAGCCCCTAGAACACCTGAAAAAAAAGGTATCTTTGTAAGTCAGACAAAGTACTTGAATGATTTGTTGAAAAGATTTGGTATGGAGAACTGTAAACTAGTTGGAACACCTATGGTTATAGGACATAAACTATCTTGTAAATATGAAACACTAGTAGTTGAGTAGAAGAAATATAGATCCATGATTAGTGGATTGCAGTACTTGACACACACGACCAGATATACAACATTTAGTTGGAATGGTAGCAAGATTTCAAGCCAAACCTAGAGAGTCACATCATGCAGTAGTAAAGAGGATCTTGAGATATCTTAAAGGCACAATGGACTATGGATTGTGGTATGAAACTGATGATGATTTTACCCTATGTGCATATACTGATGCTAATTGGGGAGGCAACATTAATGATAAGAAAAGCACCAGTGGTGGATCCTTTTTTCTTAGAGGAAGATTAGTTTCTTGGTTGAGAAAAAAGTAGAATTGTATCTCACAAAGTACAATAGAAGTAGAATATGTAGCAGAAGAAAACAATTGTAATTAGATAATTTGGATGAAGTAGATGTTGATGAACATTGGAATCAAGTTTGATGAGCCTATTGTCATACATTGTGACAATACAAGTATAGTTAGTATGTCTAAGAATCCTGTATTACATTCTAAAACTAAGCATATAGAGATCAAGTATCATGTTGTAAGAGAGAAAGTTGCTAAGAAATAAGTCAGACTGGAGTACATAAGCATAAAGGAGCAGATACCAGATATATTTACAAAGCCTTTGCCTAAGGATACATTTGAGTATCTAAGAGGTATGCTTGGGGTTATGCCCCAACCTACTCTTGAGTAAAGATGCAGATGGTTGCATCCATCCAATGGTTTATGGCCATATCTATTTTCTAGATTGGATGTTGGTACTTCCTCTATGGGGGAGTATGTGTATTTGAGCTGAGTCATTGAGGACTCTAGTGAAATTTTTATTTTTATTTTCTGAACAGTGTCTTTTGACATTGAGCTATTGTTTGACATAGTGATAGAATTTTTTTCATTGATGTCAATGGGGGAGAGAATCATGAAAAAAATTGAGGAACTATATTTTTTGGAGAGATTGAATAGGAAAATGAAGCAAGATTTGATTGATGAAGAGCAGCAGAGTAGTTGAGCAGTAGTGATTGGATTTTTGGAACATTGGATGTTTTTCATCTATGTTGCCATCAATGCCAATGGGGGAGATTGTTAGGAATGAATGATGAAGCCTTTGGTAGTCATTCTATAGTAGTGGTTGTTGCATTCATGGCTATGATTATCATTGATGTCAACACAGTGTTGTTCTGGAGTTTAGCAGAGAAGCAGGCATAGTTTTTTTTTGCGCACAAGTTATATTGAAAATTGAGTTATGCATAGTTGATGGTATGTTCTTTGGTGTTTTATTAGCCTATGGTTAAGAGCACAAAAAGAAATTCATTTATTCATGAAAGTTATAAGCATTTTGGTGGAAGCAGTATTCTGGCAGTGTTCCTGAGTAGCGGTTTTTGGTAATCGGAGGATATCTCCTAACCAGGATGGAATTTGATTCTACATAGTTAAAGGGAAGTTTGAGACTCATTGGTGGTGACATGGTTCATAGCACAAACTTTGAGGTCACATGATTGGAAAGTTATTGTATCTGGAAGCTGATAGTTTTATGTAATTTTGATGTAGCGTGTTGAAATTATTATTTTGTATTTGGATGCCAACTCATTTGTAATTATTTGAGTGTTGTATAAAGGAAGGAATTTTTTCCTTGTTTTTATGGGATTGTAATTGTTGTGATATGAAATTGTGAAAGTTGTGATGCGAATGTATGCATGGAGTGAAGAAAAGATCTAATTAAGTGATGAAGGAAGACTTGTGAAGTAAAAAGATTTGGATTTGTGATCTTGTGTAGCAGAGAGTGCAATTTTGGCATAGTGTGAAGGAGGTAACATATTTCATATTATTCTATTGAATAATCCTAAGATCTATTGGATAGTGAGTTCAGAGATCTTACCTTGAAGTTGTTTGGGCAGTGGATCCTTTTGTCTTCCATAACTCCTAACAGGGTTAGAATCTTTTAACAGGGATTCAAAATCTCCTAACAAAGATTCATATGTACTGAATGTATTTCATAAGACTCCTAATAGGGTCCATCCTCTAACAAGGAACTTTCATATTAGTGCATCAGTTTGTGGGCATCATTCCCACCGGGGTTTACTCTTTGATCAAGAGGTTCCCTAGTTAACATATCTTGTGTTATTGTGTCATTGTGTATGATTATATTTCTATGGTTGGTTACTACATTGATTATATTGTTTAAAGGTATTGAATTTGATATTGAAGTTGATAAATGGTTTAATTATTAGATAATTGATTCACCCCCCCCCCCCCCCCCCCCGTCTCAGTTATCTTGGTGGTCTTTACTTTCTAACACTTATATTCCTCAGCGCATTGACATGGGCTACCATTTTACATTGTCTATCTGAGTGACCATTATAGTTACATATCTGACATGTAACATTTTGAGAACTTCTTACATTTGACTGATTCTGATTTCTATGATTATGCTAAGTCTTGTTTTTCTTACTTTTCTTACAACTCATAGCTCTATGACCAAATTTATTGCATGAATAATAATAACCATTGAAAGTTCTTACCTCTATACAGGTCCTTGCTATATGTCCATTCTTATTACATGCATAAAAATTTCAATCTACTGGCTTGCCCTAATTCTTGGATGGTTCAACATGATCTTTAATCTTACTTCCAATCTCCTTAGCATCTGTGGTGTCTTCTGGTGCTTTCATTCTTGCTCACATGTTATCAATATGGTTTTGTGCTTCATTATATCCAATACAACTAGTATCTCCTTTGAGTCTTCTTGCATATAACTAAGATTCTATCAAATCAAAACTGGTGTGTAGTTTATCAATGTGATTCTTTCCCTCTTTCAATTCAGATTCCAAGCTTTCTTTATTGTTTCTTAGCTCCAAGATTTCCATTTTGCTTGCCTCAATTCTTCATTCAGTTGAAGGTTCTCTTTGATCTATTCATCATAGACTTCTTGATTGTTGGTTAGCTTATCATCCAATTCTTCAATTTATTCTTTCAAGGATGAATTTTCTTCATTCAACTTCTTGATCATTATCCCTAAATCACTGGTAGAGAATTCTTTCAAATCTTTTCTTAGCCTTTTGATGACTTCTTGAGCATCACTGACTTTTTCTTTTAGTTCTTCAATTTCTTTTTCAGATCTATCCAGGTCTTCAAGAGAAGCTTCAAGATTCCTTTTCAGATGTTTCATTTCTACTTTGTCCATGATCTCCTCAACTGGTTAAACTTCTTTGCTAAGGACTAGAGCTCTAATACCAATTTTTGGGAATGGGAACACTGAGCGGGGAGGGGGGGGTGAATCAACGTTCACTGTATTTAATCTTTTTACCTTGCTCTTTAAACTTAACTTGAATGCTTAAGTACTGAAATGAATATCAACATAAATAAGAAATATGAACACAACACATAACACCAATGGGGTTACAGGGAAACCCAAATAGGTAAAAATCCCGGTGGGAATTGACACCCACTAATAATATGTACTAGTATTTTATGATCCTTGTTAGAAGATCCTTAACCATGTTAGGAGTTTCTTTACAATAAATTTAGTATAGTGACCTGGTCAAGGGTCAGACCCTATTAGGAGTCTTTTATAATTAACCCTATTAGGGGTGAGGATGCACTATTCAAGAGCTCACTGCTCAAGTGGTGAAGGCTACAACCTTCTGATCTCAGATACACACTATATTTTTTGGATGAACTGGCACTATGAGACTGCTTGTCTGATCAATTCCTTTGATGTGCTAATGCTTTGACCTCTTGCAAAGCTCTAATACATCTTAAAAACTCTTCACACACTTCTCTACTTGTCTTGACTCTATATTCACTCTCATGCCTAATTACAATGACACATCTAATATTTATATGCACATACAAAACAATTAACTAGGTCAGCCCTTTAACCGATTACATACAATGCTTCCAATTGAATTGGCTCAAGTGTGTTTACAAAAAAGGTTAATTACATGTCTAAAACCTAATTACAATAGTATAACTGCTAACCAAAATACCAATAGTCGGCTGCTTGTTCTATTCTTCTCTGGTGTTCACTGTCTATGACACTTGAACTCTGTATCTTCCTCATACTAAATCTTCTGATCATGTGCTCTTAGAATTAGCATGAATATGATATTACCAACTTAACTTCTAGAGTGCATACCATAACTCTGTCATATGCACATGTGCTGACAATCTGACCTTTAGGTACTTTGTAAATTGTCCCATCTTCTACACTTAGCCAATTTATGATCTTCTTATCATAAGTGTTGACTCCAAAACATCATATGACTTTGTTTCCATAATGAAAACACTATATTGAGTCATATACACTAGTATTGTCAACTTTCCAACATGAACATGGTCTTTTTTTCATAGCAGTGGCACTCCACATGGGAATCCAGACAAACCACACTATCAAAGCTATTACTTTTTACCATGGCCTTAAATCGGATCTATAAATGAATTGTTTTAAGCTATGGATCAAAGGGGACTTAAATAATATCATTCAATGTTCAAAGGGAAACCAATCTCCCTCTTAGAAAAAAAAACATTAGATACATGAATCCAATATTATTATAAACTCTTTCTATAAATGTAAAATATCTCATATGTATTGTGTATCGCCCTATCTAGGAACCCAAGAGAAATTAACCTAACATGATTCTAAGTTGATGAAATAAAAAAATTTCTAAATGTTTACTTAACACAAATGTAGAATCAAGTACAAAAAAATTTAAGACATTATACTAAAGTGCACAACTCAACTAACAATCCCAAAAGTTCCAAGACCTAATGAAACTTTTATAATATTAACTAAACTACTAAATAAAACCCTAAAGTAAACTTCAACATATAAATATATTGCAACTGAATCACAAGATATATCATCATATTAATTTAAGAAAACATACAACTGATACAACATGGTATACAATATAAAACATCTTGGATCACAATAATTAATCAAGTCATAATATAATACATAACACCTCCTAAAAGGATGTCTCATACATGATAGAATACAAGATACACATCTCAAGATAGAAATGGCCAAGTCTCCAACAATGAACTTAGAAGATATACTAAACAAAAAAAATGATCATCCATGAATATGAATACAAATATCAAATCTCAATGGTAAATAGAATCGCTACTACCTGACCATGTGGAACCTTGAGTTCCACCCTGCCATGTTGAGGAGATAAATACTAGGCCCACTCAAATAGATACACAAAAGAAATAAAGGGTAATGTAAAGATACTCAGATACAAAGCTATACATGGTCATCAATGGATATGGTCAAGACACACTATTACCACAATACTAGAGGCTCTAGAAACTTGTAGGAAACTAGGATACATATAGGGAAGTTTTATCACATACATCTACCCCTTAGGGTGATCTCACTAGACTCTGATCCCCAATTGTGATCATATACATAACTAGAAATCCTTTTGTGAAGACAAGGAAACCAATCATTGTAGATCTTTATGCCCCTTGGATGAACAAGCATCATCTCTCACCCCCATCCTTAGCATGTATTAGCACTTGAGACATGTGCAAGGCACACTATTGTCTTACTAATAATTAACCTTATAATTTTATTAAGTTTTCTACAATGATTTTCCTTGGTCAACCACTTGTGCGCCCCAATCTCCATTGGAAGCCACTTCCCTCCTATGCATCTAGATAACCTACCATAAGCTCAAGATCAAATAAGCATCATACCGATAGAATATTTATCAAATCTAGTTCCATAAAATAATGAGAACATACTAGCTCTCATATAACCATAATCATCATAAAATACTCTCAAGAAAAAATAAGCATGCATATGCACTCAACTCTGACAAAAAGGTTAGATAAATATGATCATGACAATGATAAGTCAAAAATGACGTAGCATACAAACGAATACACATATGCAATACAAATGAATCCCCAAGCCTCTAATATTTATAATACTTGGCTAAACCTAGACTAACCAAATGACAAAAAGCATCATGACAATAACATCGATGATAGTATACAACAATACTTTATTTAAAATAATAATAAAAAGATTTTTATTTTTTTAAATATAGTTTTTTTTTAAAGAGACTGATGCATGGAGAGAAGCACTTTATTTTTATTTTTTATTTTTGATTGGTAATGCACCAATGCCAATGTCAACATGGGGCTTGAGTAGACTCGAACCCAAGACCTCCTAGATGAGAGGCTCACAATTTATCACTGTGTTATGAGGTGTTCCCCATGAAGAACTTTGTTTTTTATTTTATTTTTTATTTTTTTAATTATTTTAAGAGATTGATGCATGGAAAGAAGCATTTCCAATATTTTATTTAAAATATTTTAATTGATTTTTTATTTTTTTTAAACATGCACATCTATATTATTTTACATGTGTATATACATTTTTAAAAAAAAACTTGCAAACATTTGTATTTCCTTTTTGACATGCAAATCTATATTATTTTACATGCGTGTATATTTTTTAGTTAAAAACATGCAAATATTTGTATTTCCTTTTGACATGCAAATCTATACTAATTACATACATATGTTTATTGACATTTAAAAATATACAAGTATATAATTATATTAATTTAATATTTTAATCAAGGGGAAACATACAATAATTTTGAGGAAACCCCTAATTGGGAAAGAAAACACATACAAACACTCCAACAGAAATTAATTTTCTTTAATTCTTTCAACACCATGGAATGTCAAATTTGGAAACTTGATTAATGATTAAATCTTTAAGAGAACCCCTATTTAGATTTTCTTCCAAGAATCCCTCTAACTAAACATAATCTCCCAAAATATATTTTCCAAAAACACTCAACAAATATAGATAAATTGTATGCAGACATGAAAAGATACAAATTTTAAGGGAAAACTTCAAAGGTTTAACAAACCTTACCTTGAATTAACAAATTGAAAACAAAGATGATGAAGAACAAATTCAACTCCAAAAACTCTAAAGCTTTCAAAACACTAAATTCTTTAATCCCAAAATTTTCTTGAACATGCATAAATATAATAGGCAATGGTAGGGATCAATACATCGTGTGGATCTCATAAGAAAGTTACTATGACTATGTCCCTCACTATATAGATACACCAACTAAAAATATAAAACATACATAATATCCATGCAAATGTATAAATGGGGTTAGTAGGTTAGTAAAATCATAAATATACATAACTGTTAGAAATGGGAACACTGAGAGGGGGGGTGAATCAGTGTTCTATATATTATTACTTTTTCTGATATCTTGAAACTTAACTTAATTGCTTAAGTAATGAAATGAATATCAATGCAAGAAAGATAAACAACCATAACACATAACACCAAATAGGTAAAAACCTCGGTGGGAATTGACACCCACTAAGAACTACACTAGTTTTTTATGATCCCTGTTAGAAGATCTTACAACCCTGTTAGGAGTTGATATTTACAATGCTTTTAGTACAGTGACCTAGTCAAGGGTTGGACCTTGTTAAGAGTCTTTTACAATAACCCTATTAGGGATGAGGACACACTATCCTGGAGCACACTTCTCAAAGGGGTGAGGGTTGCAACCTTCTGTTTAATAGATACACACTATATCTAGATCTTGGTGAACTATGCTTAGACCTGTTGTCTTGATGAGTTCCAATGAATAGCATATACTCTCTACTTTGTCACATAGACCTTCTGCTAATGTCTCAACACTTCACACCTTCTGCTCTTATCTTTCAACTCTCTACCATACTTAGCAGTCACAAATGAATGCCTATAAATATCTTTCCTCTAAATGATATAGTCAAGTCAACCTATTAAAACCATCTTGAAATCATATTAGAGAAATAATACAACTCTTAAACAAAATCTTAGTCAGCTCTACTAAGCACACAACCCAAATTAGGACCACCCAAATTAATGTTAGTAGACGCGTCACTTCATACTATAGGCTCCACTAGATTAACTGATACTTTATTCTCATGTTGAATTATGTCATGCGCTCTTAAAAAAACATTCTTAACTCTTCTCTAAGAACTAATCCAAGCATGCATATCAAACTAATAGGTGCAACTACTACAACAATAAAATCAATGTCGGCTCTACCAAATAAACTCAGGAAACTGTGTCAATCAACTAGAGAATTCATAACTAAACCTGTACTGTATATCTGACTCTGCATCCATGAACATAGTGTTAGGATTAGGTAATACTGAGAGGGGGGTGAATTAGTATTACAAAATTTTAGTTCCAACTTCAAACAATTATAAACAATCCAAAGTAATACAAAAATGAAAAGAACATATAAGAATAACACATTACTCATGACACCATGATATGTTCTCGAGGAAACCATGGTGAAAGGGAAAACCCCGATGGGGATGGTACCCACAAATATGCACTAAAATATAATGTACCTATTAGGAGATCTAGCTCTGTTAGGAGTTGATTGTTACATAGTAAATTTCCTTGTTAGAGGATTACAAAAACCCTTTTAGGGGTATACAAGACACCTAGTTAAAGGTGGTGAGCACACTGCTCTTACAATCAATACTGTCCCAAAAATAGTTCTCAAAAGGGGGGAACAATACAAGCACTTATCTTGCTTAGATATTCCTAATTGTAGCTCAGCCTCTTACTAATCTCACATCTAATCTCTTCTCTTATACTCGCAAACTTACTCCATCATCATAAAAACATCCATGCTTCACTTTCAAAAAACCAATCTATACTTCAAAATTAGCCTTCCAGTCAGCCTCATAATTGTCACACAAGACATAATAGAAAATTATTCAAATGATATACATGGATTCGATGCTCTTATATTACCAAAGAGTCAGAAATATACTTTATTTACTTGTCGTATCATGTTACCATATCCATTAGGCTCTCCTTAATCTTCATAACTGTTCATGTATCCTGATATACTATTTTACCATCTTCGTATACCTTCTAAACATTGTATCTCACACATCAGGTATCCAAAAATCATGTGATCTTAACATAAGCATGTGCATATCCAAAAAATACCTCCAATTAACTTTGCAAGCTATAATACCTTGTATATCTTTATCGCTATCCAAAACTCTGGCACTATACCTTGTTATCTTGATTCTGGACTTAGTCATTTTCATGACTGAGACTCCAGTGGCAATATTCACAACATTTGATCATTCTATCATAAGTGTTTCCATGAATCACAACCCTTAAGTTATTCCTAGTACTCCAAAACATCACATGTTAATAATCTCTCCCTTTGGCATTGATGGCAACACTTAGAAAAATGACTAAGTGTCACAAAGAAACTCTCTTCTTTTACTTCTCTTTTTAAAAAAATTTCTTCTCTATATATAACTCTACATATTTCTTTTTCTTCCTCATTTTCCTTTTTCTTCCTCTCCCTTTGACATCAATGGAAAAGGTATGCTCAAAATTTTAAAACTGAAGCACATGTGGTCTAGTGCTTACTTACCAGATTTAAGACATCTTGGAAAGATGTTTCCAAGGTCTAAAATTCCTCAATCCATGAAATTATCAGTTGTTCACTAACATGGATTAATCCACTTAGTGCATATGATGTTGTCTCTACTACCTAAAGCTCAATGAGAGTAGGTACTATCATTGAAATTTCAACCTTTATCATCTCAGAGAGATGAGTCTCCAATATTGAGAGCTTGTGAGTCAATAGGCTTCTTAATGAGCCAAACCTATCTGCAACTCTCCCTTTCTCCATTTCCACTACTACTATTTTCTCCAATAGCTGATGTTTCCTTGCCTATCTCTTCCACATTTTATGAAGATGATTCAAAACTATCCATTATACTGTTAAGATTGGCCCTGTCTTTGGCTATGGCCTCCTCAACATTCTTCAGGTGTCTGCAGGGATTTATGCAATAGCTTTATAGTTCCCTACCTTTTGCTACACAACTCTTGGCTTTAAGAGTGTGAGCCTTTAGAATGCTGAAGTCCCATGAAATGGACTTATGAACTTCACTCAACTTCTTCTCCAAGAAGTTCCTTTTAGCCTTCTCATTTTCTATTTTTAGCAATGAGTCAAAGTGACTATCAAAGATATTCAATACTATACCTAGATTCTCAACCTCATCCTTATCTTTTAGGATAACTGGTGTGGGGAGTAGCTTGTTTATTATCTCTACAACCCTTACCATTATCTTAGCTCTTTTATCTCCTTTCTGGACCGATCTCTCCTTATCTTTAACAAAGGCCATGAGTGAGAGTCTCATCAGTTCATCTTCATCCATGCTATCCACATCAAAACTTACTAGTTTGGACACACTTGCCAACAATAGAGATGAATCCAAATTGACTCCGTAACCTCCTTTGTTTTAGGTTTTCTTTCTTTCTATAATTCATTCTCCTATACTTTTTCTTCTAGTTTCTCTTCTGATTTTCTTTCTTCTATATATTCTTGATCTTCAACTTCCATCGCACTGTCCATCTTCTCCATAAATGGATCATTTATATCCTGTGAAGTGTCAAGGCCAACAGGCACACTAGTGACAAAGAAGTCTAGTTACAAGTTAACTTCAACACTCTCATCAATTGCATGTGATATCTCTCCTAAACCCAAGGATATAGGTTTATTATTCTTAGGAGGTGACTCCTTTTTAGGCATGTCATGCATTAGAACTTGGTATAATGCCTTTTGGGTATCTTCAATTACTTCATCATATCTTCTAGCCATGATCTTGACTAGTCTTTTCTTTGTTCTTAGAAGAGATTTTAGTGCCTTTGTGATTCTTTCTCTTTCCTGAATAGACACAATTGGAAACATATCATCAATTGTCTTGTTTCTTATGTTCTCATTCTTTGAATGTGCTAACTATTTTCTAATTTCCAGCTTGCTGTATAGATCTTTGGGGACACTGGCTTCAACTTCAAACAAATTCTTTTTAAAGACTAACAAATAATCAATGATAGTGTCCTAAATGATTTCTTGATCCTTAGGGCTATATCTCTCATAGTATGTGTTTATAGATATCAAATTTCCATCTTTGATAACCCTGTTCTGTAGTGCTTTCATATTAGGTTTCCACAAGGTTTGTGGACTCTTTTGAACCATTTTCTCTTCCTCTTTCTCCATAACCTTTTCTTCTTTCTTCTTCATTTTTTCCTTTGTCTCTTTTTCTTTTGGACTGACCTGTTTGACTTTCCTAGATGATCTTCTAGGATCTACTATAGTCTCAACTTCATGTGTTTCTTCCTCTTGAGGGACTCATAAATCAATAATGTCATCAATAGCAACTGTCTTTTCTACTTCCAGTGGAATGGGTGAGTTAGTGGCAATACTAGAAGATGCCTCCATATTTTTTTTCAAGTCCAGATACTCTTTCTTTGTGATTCCTACCTTCACAGTAATTTCTTCAATAATCTTGTTGACCTTCATTTTCCTTGTTACCTTTTCCTGCTCTTCTCTTAATTTCTCATATTTCTCTTTGTAGGTGCCCCATCTTTCTTGGGTAGGGTCCTTCTCTACTGCTAGTACATGCTCTACTTGCATGGTCAGTACCTCAACACTTACTTCATATCCCATAGGATAGCACCATTTGGTTCTAGTCTCAACTTTCTCAAAGTAGACACAATCAGTTTCGACCATGAAACATATGGTGTCCTCATATTTTTCTACGAAGTTTTCTGGAATCATATACCTTTCTTTCATCTACCTCTACATAATTTTAATCATCCCAAACAATTCTCCATCTACCTAGTCCTTTTTTTGTCTTCTATAATTGTCTGAGATTTGGAGTCCAGTGGGTACATCATTTTTCCATGCTCTGGTATGCATGCCAGGAAAGTTATGAATGACATGAATATACATATGAACTAGTAATGATCCAAACCTAAATTCTTTGGCTTTGTCTTTCTTAATAACCTTAACATTTTATGAAAAAATTTGTGCCAAAACTTTGCAAAGGTTATATCATTTGTTTTCCTTAACCATTCTATAAGCCATCATGATAACTCTAGTAGAAACAGAGTTTGATATGCTACTGTGAAATAATTTTTAACCTAGCAACATTGCTATCAATCTGACATCTTGTAAATATATATCATTTACTGTCATTTCCCTCTTATACCATTTGGAGTGTGTTAGGGTTTCAACTTCTTTTCTTAGTTTCTTCTCACTAATAGGTAGGGCTCCTTCATTGTCAAGGCCTATGATATCATGGATCAATTGAGCACATATCTTAATAGGATGATCACCTATCCATAAGAACTAATCATGAACTCTACTTAGAATGATCTTGAACCATTCAACTTCTGTGAATTCAGTGAGTAGGGTTAACATAAGGATTGATTGATCTTTCAGGTGTTTGAATTATTCTATCATGAATCCGTCAACTTCTGTCATACTGTCCAATTCACTATAGGTGTTAACCTCTCCAATGGTTTCATACATGAAGTGAATGTATTCCCTAATATCTTCTATGTGTAGGATGCCTACAGGGGTTTGTGAAAATGCTCCTTCTGGATCATCCTCACGGGATTTGAATGGATGCATTTTGAATTTATACCTAGGTCTATCTACCACATCATAAATTATTGGTGCATCCATGTCTTTCCAAATTAATTAAATCTAAATACCTTAAAACCCACTTGAATCTGATGTTTGGCTTCACGTGAACATAAAATCTCTCTGCTGGATCACTTCTCTATTTTCACACTTCTATTCTCCTTAGTCGCTAATCAACAAATGATGAAGGAATGAAATCTTTCAAGTATTTTATTCATCCCAAGTTGAGTGTGTGCATTAAACACAGGTAGCTCAACTTTGCATGCCATCTAGATACTGCAAAACTCACAAACATAGAAGATAAATCTTGAAGTGTTGCAAACTTATCCATAGATTCCAAAACATCTATACATATCATACCTAAGCTCGCATGAGCTTACTCCACTTATACAGGGGCTAGATAACTTATGTTGTCTGCATCCAATTCTCCCCATGAGGCCACGAGGCCTTCTAGGCTGATGCCTCAAAGAAGTCATCATGCAAAGATACAGTATCATAAGTTGTCTCTCCCTAAACCACTGCCTTATTTGGAACTTTTACTTGTCATATATTCTCATCCTCTGATTTCTTGTTTTCATTCATGTAATCATTTAGGCTTTTAGCACTATCAATGATATTTTTCCTTATAACTATAGGTGGTGGTCTTTATGGTTAATTAGATTTCCTTGGTCCTCTTTTGTTTTCATCTCCATTGTATCTACAAAACTTCACAATGTGACCTTGATTGTTACATTTGTAACAAATAGGTGGTCTTCTTCTTTCTTGATTAGTTTGTAGCTTACAATACCTTGCTATGTGCCCAAAGTTATTACATTTCTAACATGTAATCTTGTCTACAGTTTCTTCTCTGATATATTCTTGCTTATACTTGGATTGATAAGGTTTTCTACAATCTTCTTTCTTGTGTCCATACTCATAGCAATTAAAATAGTAGTTGGTAAAGGGTTTAGAGTTACCTTTACTTCTACAATCTCTTTTCATGTGTCCAACTTTGTTGCATCAAAAACATCTACCTCTGAAGGGTCTGAATTGTTCTCTAGGATCTTCATTTGTGGGCCTTTCATTAGGAATAGGTCTTTCCTCATTCTTGGCTTCTTTTGGTTCTTCTTGATTTTTTGAACTTCCAACTTCATTGGGTCCATTGATGTCTCCTTTAGATTTTTGTTTTGTTCTTTGTTCATCATTCTTGTCATTGCTCATGTGTAACTCCTCAATGTGTAGTCTAGCTTGAGTGATTTCACCTTTGATGATCTGATTGTAATTATCCAATTTCTGATATTTATCCTTGTAAGGGTCAAGTTTAGTCTTCATATTTCCTATCTGTAGGTTAGCTTGTTTTACTGACTTTTCAACTTTTTTTCTTTCATCCTTTTCATGTTGAATCTCCTTGATCATCAAGAGATTGATTTGTTCTTTTTCTTGCTCTAGATTCTTTACTTTTTCTGATATATCATTGTTTGAACCTTCTTTGATTTTCTCCATAAGGTCTTGTCTCTAATTTTTTACAATCTCAAGTTGTTCTTTAAGTTTCCTCATGAAACCTTCTTCTCTTCTTAATTTGAATTTTAGTTCACCATTTTCAGCTTTCATCTTATCCAGATCTTCAAGTGTAGCTTCAAAGTTCACTTGTAAATCTTATGAATCCAATCTAATCTCTCTTAAGCTGTTAAGCTTTCTCTCAAAGGGCCATAAGCTCTGATACCAATTGTTAGGATTAGGTAATACTGAGAGGGGGGGTGAATCAATATTATATAATTTTAGTTCCAAATTCAAATAATTATAAACAATCCAAAGTAATGAAAAAATGAAAAGAACATATAAGCATAACACATTACTCATGACACCATGATTTGTTCTCGAGGAAAACCTGGCCAAAGGGAAAACCTCGGTGGGGATGGTACCCAAAAATATGCACTAAAATATAATGTCCCTGTTAGGAGATCTAGCCTTGTTAGAAGTTGATTGTTACATAGTACATTTACTTGTTAGATGATTACAAAAACCCTATTAGGGGTATACAAGACACCTAGTTAAAGGTGGTGAGCATAGTGCTCTTATAATCAATACTGTCCCAAAAATAGTTCTCAAAAGGGGGAACAATACAAGCATGTATCTTGCTTAGATAGTCCCAATTATAGCTCAGCCTCTTACTAATCTCACCTTTGATCTCTGCTCTTATATTCACAAACTTACTCCATCATCATAAAAACATCCATGCTTCTCTTTCATAAAACCAATCTATACTTATATAGAATTAGCCATCCAATCAGCCTCCTAATTGTCATACAAAACATAATAGAAACTTATGCAAATGATATATATGGAGTTGGCACTCTTATATTACCAAAGAGTTGGTAGTATACTTTATTTAATTTTCTTAGCATGTTACCATATCCATTATGCTCTCCTTAATCTTTGCAACTATTCATGTACCCTGATATAATGTTTTACCATCTTTGCATACCTTCCAAACATTGTATCTCATACATCAGGTATCCAAAAATCATGTGATCTTAACTAAAGCATGTACATATCCCAAAATACCTCTAGTTAACTTCACAAGCTATAATACCTTGTATATCTTTATCTCTATCCAAAACTATGGCACTATACCCTATTATCTTAATTTTGGACTTAGTCATTTTCATGACTGAGACTCTAGTGGAAATCTTCACAACATGCAATCATTCTATCATAAGTGTTGTCATGAATGAAAACCCTTAAGTGATTATCAGTACTCCAAAACATCACATGCCAAAACATAGTATCATACATATGTTTGTAGCATAAATCTAAATGCGCAAGGCTCCATTAGAACCATATTGTAAATCACATACAAAACTCTTCGTGGGACCTGTCAGGAAGAGTCACTGATACAGACTATTGTATTAGTGTCTTCACTCCAAATAAACATTTGCGTCAATTATATCACGATGATAAAATATCTAGGATGCATATACTCATAGCTCTCTCCATTAGGCTTCCATGAATGCTACTTACCATATGTTGTCATCAATGAGAAACATACAGTCAGGACTTTGGCTTGCTGGAAAATCTCCAACAATATCCCCCTTTAGAATTGATGGAAACATATAGAATGAACAACATCACCAATCCAAATGTACTATATTTTTATAATACTCTCTATTTTCTCAACAAAACTCCCCCAAGGATGAATCCTCCATCTCTTACTATTTTGTTTCTTCTTGCTAAGTACTCACTCCCCCTTGCTACAATTTTTTTATAACATTCTCCATTTCCTCATCAAAACTTCCTTATGGATGAACTATTGTATTATTTACTATTTTTCATGACTATATGCTCCCCCTTTGACATCAATGGAAAATAGCATCAAACAATTAAGCATTGGTACTACTCTTGAAGTAGAGTAGTCAACCTTTCATCAATCACCGAGGACTGATGCACTCCTGCAATCTCTAATCAGATTCAAGGAAGTAGATTACTCCCAGCTTCTCCCTGAGATACTCAAAAGTATCCTTAGGTAAAGGCTTTGTGAATATATCTTCTAGCTGATCTTTTGTACTCACATAGTCCAACTTTACTTCTTTCTTTGCTACTTTCTCTCTTAGGAAGTGATATTTTATTTTAATGTGTTTTATCTTTGCATGCATCACAGGGTTCTTTGACATGTTAATAGTGCTACTGTTATCACAATGAATAACAATAGGATAATTAGTCTGAATACCAAAATCCTTTATCATCTGCTTGATCCACATAATTATAGAACAATTTAATGTGGCTGCTACATATTCTGCTTCTTTTGTTGATTGAGAGATATAATTCTGCTTCTTGCTTGTCCAAGTGACAAGTCTATCACCAAGAAATACTACTCCTAAGGTACTCTTTCTGTCATCCATGCATCCTGTCCAATTTGCATATGTATATACATGAAGCTCTACATTCTCTAATTTAGGATACGATAAACCATAGTCTATAGTTCCTCTCAAATATCTGAATATCATCTTTATTGCCATGAGATGACTTTTCTTAGGTTCTTCTACAAATCTTCCAGCAATACCAACTACATTGGAAATGTCTGGTCTAGTTTGAGTAAGATATATAAGTTTACCAATCATAGATTTATACAAGGTTATGTCTACTACTGGTGAATCATCTTCTTTTGAAAGCTTGCATTTGGTTATCATAGGGGTACTTACTGGCTTGCAATCATCCATCTTGAATTTCTTAAAGATCTCTTTCACATACTTAGTTTGATTTATGAATATACATTTGTCTATCTATTGCACATTCAATCCCAAAAAGTACTTGATAGGTCCAATCATGCTCATTTCAAATTCGCTTTGCATCTCAGAAAATTCTGCACTAAGCTTGTCATTGCCACCAAAGACAATGTCATAAAAAAATATAGAAAATAACAATAGTCCATCTGATGTTTCTCTTATGAATAAATTACAATATGCTCCTCCTATCTTGAATCCAATCTTTGTCATGTATCCATCAAGTCTTTCATACCATGCTCTAGGGGCTTTCTTAAGTCCATAGAGGGTTTTCTTCAATCTGTATACCATATCAGGTTTGTCTGATAAGGTTAATCCTTCAGGCTACTCTATGTATACTTCTTCTTTCAACTCTCCATTTAGGAATGCTGACTTAACATCCATCTGGTATACCTTAAAGTCTTTGAAGGTATCATAGGCTATAAATAACTTTACGGCTTCCAATCTTCTTATAGGGGCAAATGTATCTGAATAATCAATTCCTTCTCTTTGCACATATCCTTTCCACACTAGTCTTGCTTTGTTTCTTACCACTGTTCAATATTCATTCATATTATTTCTGAATATCCATTTTGTTCCAATCACATTCTTATTACTGTAATACCCCAAAAATGGGCTATAGGTTCATTAACCTCCTATATCGACACATCGAATGAAATCGACATCAAAGTCCTAACCTAAGGCACATCGGCACATTATCGAATCTTAATTGATTATCGTAAATTTTGCATCGGGGAATATTCCTTATTCCTATTTATCCTAATTATCTTTAATTTAATGATTATTTGGCGATAAATCCTATTTATCCTAAAGTTTGATTAATTAACCCATAAATCAATTGTTTTATTTTTTTAAAATCAGTTAAGTTGAGATAAATCACTTTATTTATTTAATTAATTCATAATTAATTATGCACATCCAAAAAGTAGTTAAACTTTAAATCAAAAAATCAATTCAAATTGTTTTAAAAAAATAAACTCAACTCTCTTTTGAGTTGAAAGTTGATCTTAACTTCTGATTTAAATTAAAAAGCTGATTTGCATGATTTTGTGAGTTAATCTATCTCTAAATTCTTGATAACTTAAAAATCAACCTGAGTTTATCAAGAGTGATTTATGGCTTTTTCCATGCACCTCCAAAGTCCTAGATTTTTATAAACTAAGGCCTAAGATCTTCATTTGGATCCATCCATGAATTGCATCCTCATGTTGGCAAATTGGTAATCAAAGAATCAATCTTTGCGAATCAAAGCTATTGTGAGATTTTCATTGTTTTTGAGAATTCATATCATTTAGCATATCATTATTAGATTAATTGCATGTTATATCATCTTTTCATATAGAATAGATTCATATCAGTTTATTTCATCTTATTGCATAGAAAATCCAAAAATATAGATTAATTTGCATTCATCTCATATCTAGATTTTGCATTCAAATCCTTCATTTAGGTGTCGTCAAGGTCACTGATCTCGGTCCAATCTGAGAATATCATACTCGCACCTACTAGAAGGTAGTAAATCACCTAGTTAGATTAGTTTCTATTTCACTGCACAATTTTGATTTTAGCTAACCTCTAATGTTTTATTGAAGTGTTGTGTCTACAGCTAGGTACAAAATTTGCACACACATTTTTGGCACCCACCGTGGGGCCCTGAAATGGGTTTCCATTCCAATTCTATCAATTTCTATTAATTTCTTGTCATTTTCTGATCAAAACTATGATTTTTATTTTCTATCCGTACATTTATCATACAACTTTTGTCAGAAAGTCATTTCAGGAGATACCCACTATCATATGACAGGTTCAGATTTCGAGGCTCATATCAGAGTGTACACATTGTCATTTGAAATCTTGATTGTCATATGAATAGGTACCCATAGTTGTATGAGTTTGTAGACTATTGTTTGGCAGGTAACCCAGTGTCATATGAGTTTTGACAAAGAATTCAATTGTCATTTCATATTTTTAGGTAGTTGTCCAGATTTGATTTCCAGATTTGGACTAACAGCTAACATTAACAATTGAAATCTTCTATTTTTTATTGGTATTTGCTGGTTCTGATTGGGAAAAGCATGAGAATTGCTAAAAATAGGTAAGAATCTACTAAGTGTGTTGTGAGGAATTCAGGTAATATTCTCAGCTGATAACATTTTGATTTGGACTAAAATGAACTCTCATGTGTCAATCTTGTGTGACCTTTATTGCTTTCATATCATGAATTTCATTTTGGGCTATAAAATGAATGTAGATTTGCTTTTTGCATATCTGTTACACATAGAAAATAGGCCCTATGAACACTATTTGTGGTTCTTGAGAGAGTGGGTTTCCAGTGAAGCTCTTCTCAACAAGAGAACCCTTGTAGGTAGGGAGGTTACTAAGAGCGTCGCATGTTCTACTAGATTTGTGCATCTTCAGCTTCTGATTGATACATTCTCTCTCCAGAGAGGTTGATAGATCATAAGTGGTTGACATCATAGATATTTATGAGATAATCTTGGTCTTAGCATGTCAGATTAATCTGTCTACTTTGTTTTGGTTAAAAGTGAAAGGGCTAGAGGACTATGCTCTACTCCCTTTTTGGGTAGTATCAGAAACTCAGATCCTTGAATCTGGAACTAGTCTCCATGTGGTATCTTTTGTGAGTCACCTATAGAGAGGGTTAACCATAGTGGACATTCCCTTAATTGGGTCAACCATGTGAATGGAACCTCAAGCAGTAATAGCCATTTTTGTTGTGGTAGCAGCAGCTGCTATATAAATGTCCTTGTGGAGGAAATCTTCATAGGTGTGGTCTCTTGTTGAGCTGTCAGATCTCCCTAGTAGCTCCTGATTGATTAATTTCTCAGACTATGTCAAAACCCTGGTGCACTTGGATTGGAGTTCACCCTCTTGAGATCATAAAATTTGTAGAGTTAGACCACTACTACAAACCCTAGTGAGGCCAAATTTTCATTTTCTATGAATATGTGCATAATTGAAAAACTTTTTCGAACATACACTATTAGCACTCCTAGGGATTAGAACATTTAGTCACTTGGTTGTTCATGTGTAGTGTTTCTTTGTCCCCTGCTCATTGTTTTTAGATGTGCTTGAAATCACTTGCTTTCTATTTTGTGTGCCTGTTTATCTATCTGGTTACTAAGAATGAATCAATCTGGTATAATCTTCAAATTTGGAATTTTGTGAACAATTTGAAACTAAAAACCTAAAAAATTGCAAAATGTAATGTCAAACACCTTTCTGGAGTCAAAATTCATCTCATAAAGTTAGAAAGTCATACGAGTTTTGGCTATTGTCATTTCAAAACCCCCAGATGGTCGTATGATAGCTGGTATAGTGTCATACAAGTTTTGCCACTAGTCAATAACAAAAGTCCAAAATCCTACTATCAACTATCGTGTGAGTTTTACAACTGTCGTATGAGCTTGTCAATTATTGTTTCATAGCCTACCCACTATCGTACGAGCCTGTAGAAATTCATTTGAGAAAAGCCTGAAAAATTGTTAGAAAGTGTTAAAAATTGTCAGAGATCCAGCTTTTACAGCCTATTTCTAGAGTCTGTCAAGAAAATCACTGTGTCAAGAATAGAGAAAAAACTAGAATGAATCCAATCATTTTCCCAAAGTGGCCTCTTGAGTCTGATTCAGCCTTCTATTTAAAAAATTTAAGTCTTTTTCATCTTGTGTCAAAACCTTGTCATAACTATCAATCTTCAATCAATCTTCAAAATGGCTAAGTGTTGTGAACTCATGTCTACTATCTTTTGGGCATCTACCCATACATCTAGGGCATAGTATCCTTCATTTACATCCAATCTTATCCTCAATCAATCAAACTTTGACAAGGTTGTGTCATTTGATCTTCTTGAATCAAATCTTTCTTCAGTTGTCTTCATCGTATTCTTTTTCTTCACCCAAGGTTAATGGTGGGGACTAGAGCTTCCTCTCACAAAAAATCTAGAGAAGCACTTAACACCACAAATTTGTCTACTCACATAGGTCCAACTCTTGAGCAACTCTATAATTCTGGTCTTTACGAAGACGACGGTCTTGATAATTTTTGATTGAAAACTAGTTACATACCCCCTCCATCAACTCACGGAGGTAATCAACAAACCCCTCCTCAATCTAATCCAAGGAGCCCTAAAAATCTTAACATTTCTCATGGAGGGACACATCAGAGGTCCCAAGGACATCAATCTCAACATGGTATCGATCAAGAACCTACACCTTCTGAAATTGCTTGATATCAAAATGATGATAACTTCAAAAGAATGATGAAACATTTCTTGGAAGAAGATAGACAAACATAATTTCTAGAGTTAGCTCATCAAGGAGCTAAACTTCCTCCCAACTTTAATGTGGAAGATATCATTACACATGAGGAAGAAACTCCTATTATGGCTATAATGAGACAAATGCACACCATGCAAGTAAAACTTAACAAAATGGAAAAAGAAAAATAACCTAAGGAGTTCTCCATGGAGGCCCTAAGTCCTTTTCCATTTGATAAAGATTTGTATATGCTACCATTCCCTAAGAGGGTAGAAATGCTGAAATATGATAAGTATGATGGAAACTCTGATCCTCAAGATCATGTCAGAGAATTTTGTACTCAGTCTATGGATTTCATGCATGAACTAACCTATCTGATGCATCTTTTCCCTCAATCTCTAGGAGGGTCAGCCATTCATTGGTTCTCTAGGATGCCTCCTACAATCAAAACCTTTGAGGAGTTGATCAAATTTTTCTATCAACAATACTCCTACAACATCTAACATCTAGTTACCATGATTGATATCTACAATCTCAAACAATATCTAAGAGAACCATTCCTGACATTTCTCAAAAGATGGAGAAAGAAATTCTCTCTATATGCTAGGCCTATTCCAGAAATTGAGAAGTTGGAAATCTTCATCAACAATCTTGTTCCAGAAACCTTTGAGGAGTTGATCAAATTTTTTTATCAGCAATAATCCTAAAACATCCAACATCCAGTCACCATAATTGATATCTGCAATCTCAAACAATATCTAGGAGAATCATTCCTGACATTTCTCAAAAGATGGAGAAAGAAATTCTCTCTATATGCTAGGCCTATTCCAGAAATTGAGAAGCTAGAAATCTTCATCAACAATATTGTTCCAAAAATCAACTACCCTTTACAAATGAAAAATCATACATCTTTTGATAAGATGGTAGACAATGCAATCAAAATTGAAAAAGTACTTGTGAAAAAAAGAGACATCACACTTCAAAAGGACAAGTATGAATCTAGTTCTAAGGATAAGAACAAAAATTGGAACAAGAATAAGGGTGTTGTCATAGATGGCATTGTTGATAATCTCCATGCCCCATCTAAGGCACTTTCTTTCAATCTAACCATTGGTACCCAAGCCATCAAAGCTTCAGAACAAAAGGTGTCTGAATCATCTCAAAAGAAGCTAGAATACAAATCTTGGTCCGCTGATAATAAATGAAAGTTCACTCCTCTTGGAGAATCTTTGGAATCAGCTATGAGAACCCTGGTGGCTAATAACATCTCTTTTCCTGAGATCCAACAATCTGATCCTGACCCTAAGCTGAAATGGTGGAGATAGAATGAATTTTGTGATTTCCATCAGGGTAAAGGTCACAAAACTAATAACTGCTTGTGCTTGAAGCATACCATTCAAGACAAGATTGATAATGGAGAAATCAAGATTGATAATCCTAAAAGCAATAATGATCACACAAAATTCACCGAACCATTTTCAAAGCATAGTCAAGGAGATTCATCTTCTCAGCCTAATGTGGGTGCTAAGGTCAATTATGCCTGTTTTGGAAATAATACTATTATCAATATGGTTGAACCAAGCCTATCTAAGTGTTACAATGTCATCACAATTGTAAGAAGAGATAGAGAAAATCCATCAGCTAACGTAGTTACTCGATCATAAGCTCAAGCACACCTATAAGGAAAAATCCCAGATTCATCAAATGTCCCTAAGGTGCCTTTCAATCTGTCTTCCACTTCTAAACAAAGGGGAAGATCTAAATCTTCAAATCCTAAGGACATGAGGCCTACTTCATATAGTATTGTTCAAAAACTCCAACATACTAATGCAAAAATCTCCATGTTTGATTTTCTTTAAATATCTCCAGCTCATAGAGCCATCCTAGACAAAGCTCTGCTTAGATCCAATGTTCCTGATAACCTTGATTTAGATAGATTCCAGGCTATGGTTGGTCATCTTACGTCTCCATAGTATATCTCCTTTTTAGAGGATGATGATAACTCCTTGAGTCATCTACATAACCAGCCCTTACATATAGAAGTCTTTATCCAAAATCGTCATGTCAAATGCGTGTTGATAGACTAGGGCGCTAGTATGAATATTTGTTCTTACAACTTGATCACACAATTGGGATTTTCAGAAATGGCCATTGATCCTAGAAAGAAAATAACTATCAAAGCATATAAAGAGGAAGAAAGATCCTCCAAGGGAACAATTTTCCTGCCTATCAGAACAGGTCCTGTCATCAGAGATACTATATGTCAAGTTCTTGATATACCTTTGGCTTACAACATCCTTCTAGGGAGACCTTGGATACATGAAATGAAGGCTATTCCTTCTACATACCATCAGTGCTTGAAATTTCCTTGTGAAGGAGTAGAGGTAACCATTCTAGATGACATGTCAACAACTTGCAATGCATTGAAGGAAAATGTGGATAAACTTGTTCCTAATAACAAAGAATCTTCCACCAAGCAAATAGATGTAGCATCCACATCTAAGATGGAAGACATTGCAAAAGAGGTCAATATCAAAGAAAATGGTATGGGAGAATATAGTATAGAGCCAGTCTTGTCTTCGACATCTCTCCCTATCTCGCCTAAGTCTTATGGGAAAGCTCTAAAATAGTCCAAACAAGAATCTAAGGAACCTCTTGAGGCATATAAAGGAAAATTTGTTGCAGAAAAAGTACCTAAGCAAGAATTTGAAGAAGATGAAGCTATGCTTGCATGGCTCTACAAAGATGAACCTGAATCCCAAGTTGTTCAAGCTGGTGACTCTAAAGTATCAAAGGTTCCTTCTAAGTCATATGGTCCAGGGGATAAACTAATAGCTAAAATGAGATATACAGGAAAAGGACCTCTAGGAATCCATGGTAAGGGTCTTCTATCACCTCTTGAACATCGTGGTTGAGCCAAAAAAAATATGACAGGTCTAGGATACATGAAGAAGCCTTTTTGTCTTAGCAAGAATTCTTCACATGTCTTAGAATAGATTGAGCCCTATGTAGAAAATCAACTAAAGGGTGAAATAATAGGACAATCTTATAGTGATGATTCTAACACCACTAAAGATCTCATTCCCTATGACCATTTACCTAAAGAAATCAAAGATCACTTGGACACTAAAGATGATCCAATCAAAAGAATTAATGTAGTAGAAACACAAGGACCTACTATAAAGAAAGAGATAGTTGTACCACAAGAATCGGTTGATCTCAAAGAAAATCAAATAGACAAAGAGGAAGGTGGTAGTTATTCTAAGACAAATTTTCATGAGTATGAATTCAAATCAGAATCTGAGGGTAACCCTTCTTGGGGTATTCATCCTAACTTTACTCATGTTCTTAGATTTCCTAGAGGCATAGAGGAAGAATCTAATGACTATGAATGGGGAGCCATTCCAGAAGAAGATGAGCTTATTACAGAGAAACATGTTGATGTTATTCACCAATATGCACCTAAACCCAATGTAAGTCTAGAGAGAAATGATGAACTTATCGAGTCTAATTCACCGATGGCTAAAGTGGACTATCACAATGACATTGAGCCTATTCACGAATTGAATGTCTTAAGTTGTAATATCACCTTTGAACTCAAGTGTCAGGTTAGGACTGATGATGACAGATCCATATCCATAAACACTCTTTCCTAATCTTTCACCACTTTGACTATCCAACATCCTGAACTTCTTGATCAAACCTCCACAAATCTGAGCCATGGTATTTATACCTTCCTGAATGACTATGCCCTTTCTTGCTACCTAAATGCAGTTGAGCCTATGAGGACTTCCATCAGTGAACCAAGCATTAGTGTGATAGAGTTGGACATCAAGTATCTTAGTCAGAAAAATAAGAATAAAAATAAAAATAAAAGGAGTTCTGAGGGTGAAAACCACTTTATGGTAGTCTCAGAACCTACAAAAGTAAAAATAAAAGATGTATCCAAAGGTGAAAACCTCACTAAGGTGTCTAAGGATGAGATATTTGATGTCCTTCTAAGTCATTTATAGGATAGATCTCTAGTTATAATTGAGCTCACTCAATCCATCAACTTGGGAACAACAGAGGAACCATAGTTGATCCATGTAGCACAATCTTTATCAGAAGAAGAGAAGAGAAAATTTACAACCTTCCTCATAGAGAAGAAGATCAAATTTGCATGGAAATATTCAGATATGTCAGGATTGGATCCTAATCTTATAATGCACCATTTATCTATAGCTCCTAGAGTAAAACTAGTTAAATAAAAATTAAGAAAGATGCATCCTCATGTTGCACTCTTGGTAAAAGCTGAATTAGAGAAACTACTAAAAGACAGATTCATCCGAGTTATTGATTATCTAGAATGGATCTCTAATATTGTACCTATTTGAAAACTAGATAAATCAATCAGAGTGTGCACAAACTTTAGATATGTAAATAGAGCATACCCTAAGGATGATTTTCCACTACCTAACATTGATATGATAGTGGACATGACTGTGGATTTTGAGATGTATTCTTTAATGGATGGTTTTTCTGGATATAATCAAATAAAAATTGCTCCAGAAGATCAAGAGAAAACTGCTTTCACATGTGCATGGGGCACCTTTTGTTGGAATGTCATGTGCATGGGGCACCTTCTATTGGAATGTCATGCCATTTGGGCTTAAGAATGTTGGTGCTACATATCAAAGAGCCATGACATCTATTTTTCATGACATGATGCATAGGACTATGGAGGATTATGTTGATGATACTTTAGCAAAATCTATGATTAGAGTTAAACATCTAAATGACTTGAGCAAGATACTAGATAGAATGGAAAAATTTAGTCTCAGACTAAATCCTAAGAAGTGTGCTTTTGGTGTCGCTTCTGGATAGCTCTTAGGATACATAGCCTGGAAGAAAGGCATTGAAGTCGATCCAGCTAAAGTAAAGGCTATAATGGAGATGCAACCCCCAAAGAATATTAGTCAGATGAGAAGATTGCAAGGGAGAGTTCAATCTATCAGACACTTCATATCTTAGCTAGTAGACATATCACAGCCTTTTACAAAAACATTACATAATGGTGTGACATTTGCATGGAATGAAGAATGCGAGAACAAATTTAACAATATCAAGAAGTATCTATCAAATCCTCCTATCTTGATGCCTCCCATTCGAGAGAAGCCTTTGATCTCATATGTCTCTGCTATAGATACATCACTGGGGGCATTGCTTGCACAACATGATGAGAACAAAAAGGAAAGAGCTATATACTATATTAGTAGGACATTGGTGGCATACGAAAAGAATTATTCTATGATTGAGAAGGCTTGTCTAGCTATGATCTTTGCATCACAAAAACTGAGACATTACATGTTGGCGCATACCACACATTTGGTAGCTAAGATTGATCCACTAAAATACCTACTAAGCAAGGCTTCCCTCACAGGTAGATTAGCTAAATGGGTCATGCTCTTAAGTGAATTTGACATTGACTATGTCGAAAGAAAATCTATTAAAGGCCAAGTTATTTTTGATCAATTAGTAGATGCACCTTTATTTGATGATACAACAATGCAAATGGAATTTCTAGATTCCTCTATCATGACTCTTTCTTCTAGAGAATAGTAGTTATTCTTTGATGGCTCCTATACATAGAATGGATTAGGATTAGGCATATTATTTATAACTCCTCAAGGATAGTCCATACCTAAAGCATTCAGATTAAAGTTCCCTTGCACAAACAATATTACAGAATATGAAGCCCTTCTTAATGGCATGAAACTAGCAATTGAGTGGAGAGTGACAAAGATACACATTCATGGAGACTCTTAACTTGTTATCCATCAAGTCAATGCTGTGTATGAGACTAAAGATGAAAAGCTTATTCCATACAAAAGAATGGTAGATCATCTAAAGAAGTATTTTATATCTATCACATTTGAGAAAATACCTAGAATAGATAATAAGGCTGCCGATGCAATGGAAATGCTATCTACTCTATTACAGTAGCCTAAACATGAGCTACGCTATGAGTTCCTAGTGGAAGCACTATCTTATCCTACATATGACTCCCTAAAACCGGCATGATTTGCACTATTGTAGGTCATGATTCATCTAGATATAAAAAACTATTCTCCTATCTCAAAGACCAAATCATTCCTGATACCTTTAACTGTCATGAAAAGAGATACCTTATCTGTAATGCCTCTTGATATGTCATCATTGGTCATGATCTATACAAATGAGGTCTAGATGGTGCACTACTTAGATGTTTAGAATGGGAAGAGTCTCAATGTGCATTAGAGGAAGTCCATGATGGTATTTGTGGGTCACACTCAAATGCTTTAACACTAGCTCAAAAACTAATTAGGGTTGGGTACTATTGGCCCAAAATGGAGAAAGAGTCTATCAAGTTTGCTAAGAACTGTCAAAAGTGCCAAGTGCATGGAAACTTAATTCATGCTCCAGGGAGAGATATAATTCCCTTTACTACACAATGGCCTTTTCACCAATGGGCATTTGATCTTATAGGATCTATACATCCTCATTCTTCTAATGGACATACCCATATAATCACAGCTACAAATTATTTTACAAAATGGGTAGAAGCAGTCCCTTTGACTCAAGCAACTAGAAAACAAATATCTATGTTCATCTTGAACTATATCATATGCAGATATGGGATACCTCATTCCATAATCATAGATAATGGTGGACAATTCAAGAACAAAGATCTAGATGATTTATGTGCTAAATTCAAGATTACACAACATTGGTCATCTATCTACTATCCTCAAGGGAATGGGCAAGCAGAGGCTTCTAACAAGAATCTATTGAAAATCTTGTACTGTACAGTTAATAAAGTAGGAAGAGACTGGCATCTCATGATCAATCTAGCTCTTTGGGCCTATAGAACAAGTATCAGAACACCCACTAGGGCTACACCTTTCACTTTAGTTTATGGGTCTGAAGCAGTATTGCCTATTGAGGTTGAAATCCCATCACTAAGAATTAGAATGCATGGTCTAGTAGCTGATGATGACTACAGAGTGTCTAGGTTGCAAGAACTTGGACTACTAGATGAGCATAGAGAAGTAGCATATGATCATCTCAGAGTGTATCAAAAAATAATGTCTAGAGGTTACAACAAGAAAGTCAGACACAAAGAATTTCAGGTTGGCGATCTAGTCTTGAGAGAGAATCCTAAAAATCAATCACATAAAGAGGCAAGGGGAAGTTTGAACCCAACTGGCTAGGTCCCTTTGTAATCACTACTACTTTGGGCTCTAGTGCCTATCAACTCTCAATGACTGAAGGAGAACAGCTTTGAGAACCAATCAACATTCTCCATCTGAAGAAATTCTATGCCTAAGGCATTCCGTCTATGGTAAAATGTCCTAAAAAAAATTTGAAAAATTTGAAAAAGTCCTGAAAAAATGAACATCTTGGTGAAAACCTAGCAATAGGCACCTTGATGATTCACAAAAAAAGTTTAAAAATATCAAAAATACAAAAAAATTTGGAAAAATGAAAAATACAAAAAAATTGGAAAAATGAGAAAAAGAAAAAGTGCCTTGGTGAAAACCTGGAAACAGGCCCCTTGGTAAAAAAAATAGAATCTCTGCCAAGATGGTGAAAACATGGCAAATGGGAGCCACTTGTTTCTAAATGCTCCATCTATTAGCACAATATTGGTCTTTCCCAGCTTTCAGTCTTGCTTTAGTTTGTACATATCTCTTAGTTTGTTCCTACTTTCCTATTTTCAATAAGTCAGTCTGTACCCCAATCGGTTCAAGCGTATGTATCCTATTAATGTTCAAACTTGGGGACAATCAAATTTATATCCTATGGCCTCCAATGTATCTTAGATGTATCATATCTAATCAAAGTCCTTTGAAGCTTCATCTAAGTCAGTCAGTCAGTCTCGTCTCTAGAAAGGATTTTGCATCTACAACAACGCAATCAACATCAACAAAAAATGAAAACAATCTATGCTTCACATGCTTTTATCTCCTTGTATTCTTACTGATTCACATTTAGTTTTTTTCATATTATGTTCCCTCAAGCTCTTCGATGATGTCCTTTATAGGATTTAGAGAGTGATGACTGGGGGCATAATCTTTTCTTTGTCTTTTGCTTGTATGTGAAAATGTAACAACTTTGGAAATTTTGGATTGAAATGGTGTCCATCTGTAAAAACCTCTATCTCAAATTGGATGGCCATGAGTACCTCAACCATTGATACCCAAAAAATTCAAGGAAGTTTGATCTAACTATTGTCTTTTTGAGTACATTCTTTCTCCTATTGTGAAACGCGATCTTACCTAAGGATGTGAATGATAAAGGGTCACTATAGGTAATTCACATTAGATTTAGAATGATCTCTTGACTGTTTGATATGTTTGTATGCAAGGCATATTCTGGTCATCACGATGTCTATGTTTTGATGCTTATACAAATTGCTATATCAAAATGGACATGATATTCAGGTCATCCTAGCATTTGTGCCTTGGTGCTTATATCTAATCCGACATTCTGAAAATAAAATTAATATTCATATGTCCATGGTTGCCTAACCAGTGGGTGTTGTATTGATTCCTATACATACAAATCAATATTCATATGTCTATGGTTTCATAACTAGTGGGCATCATATTGATTTATCTAGTTACCTAAAAAGTTTAATGATGATAACAAATCGACACATGATCAGTGACTAGGTTCTAGGTCCTAGGTTTTCATTTCATTCTACATTTCATTTTGCACTTTGCATGATTGCATGATCTCACAAATTATTGAATTAAACTCAAGTGCTTAAACGATTCTTCAAAAATGCTACAAACATATCATAAGAGCTGAATCTCACATGAAGGTTCCTCCAACAAAACAACAAGTAGAATCCTTTTTCAGGATCAAAATTGAAATCTAAGATCGTTTATATTGTCAACTACTTGCACAATCAACCTTCAATCATCATAGAAATCTAGTATTCAAGTTAACTAATTATCTTACATCAAACTATCAAAATTTGAACTTGGTCAACCATAGTCAACTCATGGTCAAACATAGTCAAACTTAGTCTTCAGGACCTCTAAACGATACAGAACACGTTCCCGGATGTATATAACCACTTCTCAAATCAATTAACATGCTTCTAAAATATAAATGCTAACTTTTCTTGTCAGATTTCAATTTTTATCCTAAAGGGGGCATGGTATTGCACATCATTCAAAGTCTGTAACCCAATTCTGTAAATCAATATCTTTCTCTCAATGATCAAGACAACAACCATGTCTAGTTACTGATTCATCAAAATTCCTCATCGCTTGGGGAAAATATTTCATTTCTTGGGGCATATCAGATTCATCAAGATCCATATCAATCTGGTATCCTAAATCTATCTAGTAAACTATATCATCTTTTTGTAACCATCAGTTCATTAGTGTTATTTCCTTGGTTCTTTGTAATTGATGGATTCAGGATGTGATACTAATATGATTCATACAAGGACATTCAAGTCTGGAATTGGTCACTCACTTCTTCACAATCATAAGGTTCAGAATCAAGCATTTTGGCACTTTTTTGTAATCACCGATTCATTGTTTCTATAGTTGAAATTATGATGCAGGAGCATCTTGGGTCTTTGGCAATCTTGCATCAACCAAAAACATTTTCTGATTTTTGTACCTGTTTGCTGTAGTTTTCTTTATAATATTTTCATTTTATAGTTTCATGGTGTGTGAAGCTTACATCATGTTGGGGAACTATTTACGAGCCTTCTCCTATGAGCACATCAAGTTTGGATGGATTGTTTCAAAGTTATAGCTATTTTCCTTATCGTCCGAATAGTGTTTTCCTGTAGTTTTGGTGCTGATTGTTCATGTTGGTTCTCTTGATCCATAAGGAATCTTATTTTTTTCATTTAAGAGCTTCAAGGGGACCTAAATTAATATCATTCCCCATGAGCACAGCTTCCAATTCATTATGAGTAAAAATTTATGCCTATTTTTCCTCAGGACCTATTTCCTGTCAGTTTTTGGGTGAAACATGTGGTGTTTCTTCTTGCGATGTTATGTGTGCTCATATGGGACCTTTTGCACTTAAATTTATGTTCTTGGGTCAAGTTAGGACCTAAATACAAAGGTGCATCAATTTATATTCATTCTAGCATTAGTTTTGGTTTAAATCTTGAGACTGGACCTATATTGTAATTAAATGCCTGACTGGCCAACCTGTGGCTTAGCTGGCTATATAAGGGGTCTAGATTGATGTAGTAGATCATCATGGGTGAGATATAGGAAGGATTATCAAGATACATCATTAGAGAAAAAGATAGGATGCAAGCTGTAATTTTGAATTCATAATTCTCATTGTATAAGGCTAAAACCCAGAAGGCCTCACAGCCGGGCATGTTGAAAGAAATAATATAATTCTCTGTTGTTGCTGCCAGTTGATTGTCTCATATCCATTGTGCTTCCATTGATTTCATGTGATATTATATTTCTTTCATTGTGTAACTTTGAGCAAGGGATTGTTGTGGATTCAAGTGGACTCAATTCTGCTTGATTCTGCTTGTATCTACCCTGCCCCTGCATCAAGTGGTATCAGAGTTCTTTCTTTCTTGTGGATTGGATCATGGAGAACCTTATTGGATTTGGTTGTAGGGTGGTAGATCTGAGATCTGACCTATAACTTGTAGAAGGTTACGATCTTGTTGGAACCTAATTGTCAAGATGGTTCGTGGTAGAGAAAATGATAATGCTATCATGGATATGTTGAGGAAAATTGCAACTAGGCTTGAAGCTATAGAGACATCCCAGAGAAGAGGAGCACATCTTGAAGATGTTAGTGATGAAGAAGAAGAAGTAGCACCTAATGCTAAACTTGAAGTTGAACAAGATGAGGAAAGACTTTTAAGAGTTTTGTCTAAGGCTAACTCCAGACCTGTAGTTGAAGTTGCTTGCTATGATGGAAGACTTGAGACCGATACACTTTTGGATTAGATCTCTAAGATGGATAAATACTTTTAGTATGAAGGTACTCTTGATAATAAGAAGGTTAAGATAGCAGTCACAAAGTTGAAAGGGCATGCATCTCTTTGGTGGGATCATTTGCAAACTGAGAGACAGAAGAGAGGAAAAGAAAAGATCAAAACATGGATGAAGATGCTTGGAAAGATGAAGAAGAAGTTTCTTCCAGCTAACTACCAAGTTATTCTGATGAGAAAGATGCAAAATCTGAGACAAAAGGACATGAGTGTGAAAGAATATACTAAGGAATTTTACAAATTGGATATCAGATCTGGACATGTGGATGATGAAGTTGAGAAGGTGGCTAGATATCTGAATGGCCTAAGGACATCTATTCAAGATGAGATCAGTTATGTGAAGATTGATAGTGTGGAAGAAGCATATCAATTTCCTTTGAAGGCTGAAGAGAGATTCACAAAGAAACATGATCAAAGACAAAGAGGAAGAGGTGGAAGATTTAAGAGAAGTAGAGGTAGATCTAATGGAGAAAGTAGCAATCTAAAAATTTAGTGCAAGATAAAGGATGGAAAGATGAGCCTACTAAAAGAGGTAATTATTCTAGAGGTACCTGTACTGGTTACTCTAGGAATAACAATAATGGTAGAAGAGAAGATAAATCTTGGTTTAAAGGTACTTGTTACAAATGTGGTGAAGAAGGACATAAAGCTTTTGAATGTACTAACTCTGGAAAGAAGACTGGATGTAATGGTAGAAATAATTTGGCTTGTGAAGAAGTTGAGGAAATGTCTAATGAACCTAAACATGGTGAGAACTTGATGCTAAGAAGGATCTTGTGGAATGAAGAAGCTGATGAGGAACCTATTTTGAGGAAAAGTTTGTTCAGAACCAAATGTAAGATCGTTGATAAATGTTGCAAGGTAATCATTGATAGTGGAAGTTCTAATAATTTGGCATCTGAAGAGCTGGTTAGAAAATTGTAGTTGTAAAGATTGAAACATCCTAAGCCTTACCATATTTCTTGGATCCAGAAGGAGCATAAACTACTTGTAAGTGAACAATGCCTTGTTAAATTCAAAATTGGGAATTATCATGATGAAGTCTTGTGTGATATTATGCCTATGGATTGTTGTCATATTCTTTTGGGTAGACCTTGGCTGTATGATAGGAAAGCTTTGCATGATGGTAGATTGAATCAATATTCTATTTGGATGGATGGAAAGAAACAAGTGTTGTTTCCTTTGATAGAGAAGTTTGATGAAAGTCACTGTACCACAGTCAGAGTATGTTTGGTTGATGGTAAAAATTTTGCAAGAGAAATGAAAGAACATAATGTTTTCTTTTCTTTTATTCCAAGAAAGACTGAGAAACAAGATGAGTTAGAACATGCACCTGAAGTTAAGCCTTTACTGAATGAATTTTATGACATCATTTTTTATAATGTACCTGATGGTTTACCACCTATGAGAAGTATAAGTCATTGTATGGATTTGATACCTGGAGCTAGTTTGCCTAATAAAGCACCACATAGGTTGACACCTAATGAAAAGACTGAATGGAATAGACCAGTGCAAGAATTTCTTGAAAGAGGTTTGATTAGGGAAAGTCTGAGTCCTTGCGTAATACCAGCTATATTAGCACCTAAAAAGAATGGAGAATGGAGAATGTGCACTGATTCTAGAGCTATAAACAAGATAATAGTAAAGTATAGATTTCCTTTTCCTAGGATGGATGACATAATGGATAGTTTAAGTGCAGCAAAGTATTTCACAAATATTGATTTGAAAAGTGGATATCATTAGATAAGGATCAGAGAAGGGGATTAATGGAAAACTTCTTTTAAGACTACTGAAGGTTTGTATGAATGGTTGGTTATGCCTTTTGGTTTGACTAATGCACCTAGTACTTTTATGAGGCTGATGAATGAAGTTCTGAAAAGATTCTTGGGTAAGTTTGTGATTGTATATCTTGATGACATTTTTATATTTAGTAAGAGTAAGGAGGAACATATTGAACATATCAGACAAGTATTGCAGAGATTGAAGGAAGAAAAGTTGTTGATTAATTTGAAGAAATGTTCATTTATGAAAGAAGATATTGTGTACCTTGGTTTTGTAATTTTAGTTGATGGATTAAAGATGGATCTTGAGAAAGTGAGAGCTATACTTGATTGGCCTAAACCAGAGAATGTTGGAGAGGTAAGATCATTTCAGGGATTGGAAATTTTTTATAGGAAGCTCATCAAAAATTTTAGTTCTATTTGTAATGTAATGACTGAAACTATGAGAGGAGATAAAAATGATTTCAAATGGACACATGGAGCACAAAGGAGTTTTGAAAAATTGAAACAAAGAATTGTAGAGTTGCCTACACTTGCTTTGCCTGATTTTAATAAAGTTTTTCAAGTTGAATGTGATGCTAGTGGTAGTGCAATTGGAGCTATTTTGAGTCAAGAAGGAAAACCTATAGATTTCTTTAGTGAAAAGTTGAATGATGCTAAGAGAAAATATTCAGTTTATGACTAGGAATTCTATGCTATTGTTCAAGCTTTGAAGAAGTGGAGGCATTATTTGATGCCTAAAGATGTTGTGTTGTATACTGACCATAAAGATTTGTAGTATTTGGGAAGTCAGAATAAGTTAAATTAGAGACATATGAAGTGGGTTGAGTTCTTGTAGAATTTTTCCTTTTCATTGAAGCATAAGAGTGGACAGTCAAATAAGGTTGTTGATGCCTTGAGCAGAAGAAGAAATTTTTTGACAGAAATGAGAGTTGAAGTACTTGGTTTTGATGATTTGAAGTATTTGTATGAGGCTGACATTGATTTTTTAGAGCCTTGGAAAGCTTGTAAAGAACACACAGTGAGTGATAAGTGGTCTGATTATTTCATTCAAGAAGACATGTTGTTTAAAGGAGTTCAGTTGTGCATACCTAGAGGATCTATGAGAGAGAACATAATGAAGGAGAAACATAGTGGTGGACTTGCTACACATTTTGGGATTCATAAGACAGTGAATTTGATTTTAGAAAGATACTTTTGGCCATAGATTTATAGAGATGTACAAAGAATGGTTAGAGGTTGCAGAATTTGCCAAACAACAAAAGGAACTAGTTAGAATTCAGGATTGTATACACCTTTTCCTGTACCTGATAGACCTTGGGAAGATGTGAGTATGGACTTTTTTCTTGGATTGCCTAGAACTCAGAGAGGTAATGATTCTATTTTGGTAGTGGTTGATAGATTTTCTAAGATGGCTCATTTCATACCTTGTAAGAAGACATCTGATGCATTGCATGTAGCTAAATTATTCTTCAAGGAAGTGGTAAGATTGCATGGTTTGCCTAAATCTATTGTTTCAGATAGAGATACTAAGTTTACTGGTTATTTTTGGAGGACACTTTGGAAGAAGATGAATACTGATTTGAAGTTTAGTTCTACATTTCACCCTCAGACAGATGGACAAACTGAAGTTGTGAATAGAAGTTTGGGAAACTTGTTGAGATGTTTAGTTGGAGAGAAACTTGCTAATTGGGATTTGATTTTGGCACAAGCAGAGTTTGCATATAATAATTCAGTGAATAGAAGCACTAAGAAGACACCATTTGAGATTGTTAATGGATTTCATCCTAAGGGAACCACATAGCTGAGAGATTTACCTACTGAGACTAGAAGAAGTACTAAAGCTAATCATTTTGCAGAATACATGAGAACTTTACATGATGAAGTTAAAAAGAATTTGGAGGACAGTAATCTGAAATATAAACAAAGAGAAAACAAGAGAAGGAGACATAAATATTTTGAAGTTGGAGATGAGGTTATGATTCATTTGAAAAAGAATAGATTTCTAGTTGGTACCTACAACAAGCTAAAAATGAAGAAGTTTGGACCTTGTAAGATTCTGAAGAAGTTTGACAGTGGCAATGCTTATGAAGTAGAATTGCCAGAGGACATGGATATATCACCTATATTCAACATTGCTGATATATTTGAGTACTTTGAATCAAATGAATAGATAGAAGATGATCTATACTATCCTAAGAAGAATAGTGACAGCATTGAAAAGATCTTGAATAGTAGAGTTGGCAAGAGTACAAGAGGAAAAGACTACATGGAATATCTAGTTCAGTGGAAAGACAAGCCAGTTGAGGATAGCTTATGGATTACAAAATCTCAGTTGGATCTTTATCATTTAGGTTAGAGTATGAGTAGTGCCTAATGTGAACATCATTTCTTTATTTACCCTAGGTGTCTAATGCAGGAGCATCTTGGGTCTTTGGCAATCTTGCATCAACCAAAAACATTTTCTGATTTTTGTACCTATTTACTATAGTTTTCTTTATAATATTTGCATTTGATAGTTTCATGGTTTTTTAAGCTTACATCATGTTTGGGACCTCTTTTGGAACCTTCTCCTATGAGCACATCAAGTTTGGATGGACTGTTTCAAAGTTACAGCTATTTTCCTTGCCGTTGGAATAGTGTTTTCCTGTAGTTTTGGTGCTGATTGTTCATGTTGGTTCTCTTGATCCATAAGGAAATTTATTTTTTTCACTTAAGTTATTCAAGGGGACCTAAATTAATATCATTCCCCAAGAGCGTATCTTCCAATTCATTATGAGTAAAAAGTTATGCCTATTTTTCCTCAGGACCTATTTCCTGCCAATTTTTGGGTGAAACGTGTGGTGTTTCTTCTTGCGATGTTCCGTGTGCTCATATGGGACCTTTCACACTTAAAGGAATGTTCTTGGGTCAAGTTAGGACCTAAATCCAAAGGCCCATCAATTTATATTCATTCTAGCATTAGTTTTGGTTTAAATCTTAAGACTGGACCTATATTGTAATTAAATGCCTGACTGGCTGACCTGTGGCTTAGCTGGCTATATAAGGGGTCTAGATTAATGTAGTAGATCATCATGGGTGAGATATAGGAAGGATTATCAAGATACATCATTAGAGAAAAAGATATGATGCAAGCTATAATTCTGAATTCATAATTCTCATTATATAAGGCCGAAACCCGGAAGGCCTCACAACCGGGCATGTTGAAAGAAATAATATAATTCTCTGTTGTTGCTGCCAGTTGATTGTCTCATATCCATTTTGTTTCCATTGATTTCATGTGATATTATATTTCTTCCATTGTGTAACTTCGAGCAAGGGCTTGTTGTGGATTCAAGTGGACTCAATTCTGCTTGATTCTACTTGTATCTACCCTACCCCTGCGTCACATTATCTTTGGTCATTCAGGACCTAAATCTTAAATCTTGAATCTTCAAATCTTTCAATTGATTTCTATCTTGGAATCGGTTAATCAAAACAAATCAATGTCATACATATATATCAGACACATAGTATTCTTTGAACCACTATGCTTTGCATAGTGATTCAAAAAGGGTCAAAATGTAATACCCCAAAAATGGGCTATAGGTTCATTAACCTCCTATATCGACACATCGAATGAAATTGACATCAAAGTCCTAACCTAAGGCACATCGGCACATTATCAAATCTTAATTGATTATCCTAAATTCTGCATCGGGGAATATTCCTTATTCCTATTTATCATAATTATCTTTAATTTAATGATTATTTGGTGATAAATCCTATTTATCCTAAAGTTTGATTAATTGAATATTCTGAATATTTAATTAATTAGATTTAATACTACCACTTAATTATTTAATTAAATTTAATTAAATTTATTCCTAATTATATTATTTAATTTTGATAATAAATCTAAAATTTCATGACTAATTGATTAAATTCTTATTTAATTAATTAAAGTCAATTGTCAAATTTAATAATATAGTTTTTGAATAAAAGTTTGATTTAATAATTGATTAACCCATAAATCAATTGTTTTATTTTTTTAAAATCACTTAAGTTGAGGATAAATCACTTTATTTATTTAATTAATTCATAATTAATTATGCACATCCAAAAAGCAGTTAAACTTTAAATCAGAAAATCAATTCAAGTTGTTTTAAAAAAATAAACTCAACTCTCTTTTGAGTTGAAACCTGATCTCAACTTCTGATTTAAATTAAAAAGTTGATTTGCATGATTTTGTGAGTTAATCCATCTCTAAATTATTGATAACTTAAAAATCAACCAGAGTTTATCAAGAGTGATTTATGGCTTTTTCCATGCACCTCCAAAGTCCTAGATTTCTATAAATTAAGGCCTTAGCTCTTCATTTGGATCCATCCACTAATTGCATCCTCATGGTGGCAAATTGGTAATCGAAGAATCAATCTTTGTGAATCAAAGCTGTTGTGAGATTTTCATTATTTTTGTGCCTTCATATCATTTAGCATATCATTATTAGATTAATTTCATGTCATATCAATTTTTCATATAGAATAGATGCATATCAATTTATTTCATCTTATTGCATAGAAAATCCAAAAATATAGATTAATTTGCATTCATCTCATATCTAGATTCGGTATTCAAATCCTTCATTTAGGTGTCGTCAAGTTCACTAATCTCGGTCCAATCTGAGAATATCATACTCACACCTACTAGAAGGTAGTAAATCGCTTGGTTAGATTAGTTTCCATTTCACTACACGATTTTGATTTTAGCTAACCTCTAATGTTTTACTGAAATGTTGTGTCTACAGCTAGTTACAAAATTCACACACACAATTACTGGGCCTAGGGACCAATTCCCATGTATCATTCTTAATTATCTGATCTATCTCTTCTTTCATTGCTTTATATCAATCTGAATCATTACATGCATCTTCAACACTTGAGGGTTCAATCTTTGATAGTAAACATACCTCTTCATTTGTTGTGGAACTCTTTTCTTTTGATCTTGTCATGACTTTACTATTATGATCTCCAATGATGTCTTCCTTTGGATGATATCTAGATGTGAATTTAGGAACATTAGGTGTGACTCTCTCATCTTCCTTTTGTGTTTCTTCTTCACTTGTTTCAGGGTCATTGAATAGAACATCTATGTTGTCAAACATTTCTTCAACAACTTCTTCACTACTGGTAGGTCTAGGTTCTTCTTCAATCATAGGTGCATAATCATGATATCTCTTTTGAATCATGTTCAAATTATCATCAATCTTAATGGGTGAACCCACAATAGTGGGTTACACTTTTTCACCTGAACAGACACTGAACTCTACATTTTGAAAACACTTTCAGATTCAGATGCATATTGTCGTTAAACCATTTGAAATCAGATGATGAAGTAAATTAGAGTCTTTTAGGATTTTGTCTCTAGATTCTAAATATATTTTTTATTTTTATTTTTGAATTTATTTGAATTATTTTTTCTTTCTCCCACAAAACTGGTATGTTGTAGAAAATGTCATTTTCAAAGAGTTACTTGGTTTTCATAGAGCATAATTTTTTTCCTAAAATAGATATCAATGTGCTTCTTTTGAATTTAGTTTTATAACATCCATATGGAGGGCATGCAATTTTTTTGATGACATTATCACTATTATTGCATATTTTATTAATGTTTAAAGTTGACTAAACCGTAATTTTGACATACCTTGACTACATAGCTTATAACTTGTCATCTATTTGTCCAATTTCATTTTTATTTTTTAATAGAAAGAGAACTTCAATACCTAGGGCATAGATATTTTTTAGAATTATTTTTCTCTCATTTACTATTTTTCCATAAGCGTCAAACATAGAGGTAGACATACGGTGAAATATCTATGTTTAGTAAAACTAAAAATACAAAGTCATAATAAACGTAATATATATTAACATTATTAATCATTGGAAATATTTTTCTCACTATTACCTTACTAAATAGGTAGGTTTCTCAAATGGATTCATTTGATCTACCAAAAGATAAATTTGAACTGATTTTTTATCAGCATTTTGATAGGTGCGAAGGAGACTCCATTTTAGGTATGAATGAGGAGTATAGATGTTGTATCAATGTTTTTCTTATATAGGAGGATTTGAGCTAACCATTTGTAATTAAATCCTTAAAATGGAACCTCTTAAGGCTTAAATCATCATATTTTATTAAAAATGTGTTATTTCAGTAAAAATTTGCATGTCTAAAAAAATGTAACCCACTATTGTGGGGTCACCCTAACATGAGAACTTTCAATGGTCTTCTTCAATTTCAAATTAAAACACCTATAAGCTTTTCTTTTAGTAGATTAACCAAGAAAAATACCTTCATCACTTCTTGTATTAAACTTTCCAATTACTTCATCTCTCTTGATGTAGCACTTGCTTCCAAAGATTCTGAAGTATTTGACTACGGGTACATTCCCAAACCATAGCTCATAAGGTGTCTTGTCTGCACTTGGCCTCAATTGAATTTTTTTGATTGTGTAGACTGCAGTATTGACTCCATCTCTCCAATAGGTGTGTGACCTTTCCTTCAATCATGATGGCGTGTGTTGTGTCAAGAATGATCATATTCCTCCTTTATGCTATTGATCACGTAGTGCACTCTTGCATACTACATTGACTAGTCTCCAAACAGTTATATCCAAAGGCACATACTCTAAGAGTGAGTATACCAGCCGCATAGGGGTCTAGAGCTAATCTATCTCCCCCTATGACCATAATGGTCATTTAACCATAAATAGGAGGTGCATCCATTGCGGATGCATCCTCAACTATTTCACCAACATTTTCTAACTTTTCTTCCTTCCAAATCATTCTCACATCTTCTGTAGTTTGTACAAACTTGACTTCTCCCACTTCATCCAATATTGATCCTTCTGAATTTTTAGGGCTTTCCTTTATTTGCACTTTTGATCTATAGAACCTTGAGATGTGTCTAGCCTTGTTGCATGAGTGAAAAATAACTGGAGGCCTAATATTTTTGGTGCATTGATGTGGTTTACCATGTTGCGCTTTCTAGCTGTGTGACCATTATAATTACATATCTAACATGTAATGTTTTGAGGACTTCTAACATTCTATTGTGGATGACTTCTTTGATTTTGTTGAGTTTGATTTCTTTGATTTGATCTACAATTCATAGCTCTATGACCAAACTTATTGCATGAATAACAGTAGCCATTGAAAGGTCTTACCTCTTTACAATCTCTTCCAATGTGACCATGCTTGTTACATGCATAACAAGTTTTGTTTACTAGCTTGCCCTCATCTTTAGATGATTCTACATTAGCTTCAGTTGCATTTCCAATCTTCTTAGCTTTTATAGGTCCTTCTAATGCTTCCATTCTTCCTTGCATATCATCAATCTAAACTTGGGCTTCATTGAATCCAATACCACTGGTCTCTCCTTTAATCTTTTTTGCATACAACTGTGACTCTATTAGATCCTTTCTTGTGTGCAAATTTTCAATGTGATTCTTTGCTTCAGTCAATTTGGATTCTACTTTCTTCTTGATGTTTTCTAGCTCCAATATTTTCACGTTTCCTTGCCTTAGTTCTTCATCCAACAATTTGTTTTCTTTGACCTGTTCTTCATAAGATTCTTGATTGTTGAATAGATTTGCATCCAACTCTTTAATTTGATCCTTCAAAGATGTATTTTCCTCATTCATATTTTTAATCATTTTTCCCAAATCACTTGTGGAATAGTCTTTCAAGTCTTTTTTCAGTTTCTTGATGATTACTTGAGAACTACTAATCTTATCTTTCAGTTCCTCATTTTCTTTTTCAGATCTGTCAAGAGCTTCAAGAGCTTCTTCAAGCTTCTTTTTTAGATGTTTCACTTCTCCTATATCCATGATCTCCTCAAGTGGTTAGAATTTTCTTCAGAGGACCAAAGCTTTGATACCAATTTTTACGAATGGGAACACTGAGGGGGGGGGGGATTCAATGTTCTATCTATTATTACTTTTTCTAATATCTTAAAACTTAACTTAATTATATAAGTACTAAAATGAATATCAATGCAAGAAAGATTAACAACCATAACACATAACACCAAATATGATTACAGGGAAACCCAAATAGGTAAAAACCTTGGTGGGAATTAACACCCACTAAGAACTACACTAGTGTATTATGATTCCTGTTAGAAGATCTTACAACCATGTTAGGAGTTGATATTTACAATGCTTTTAGTACAGTGACTTGAGAAAGGGTTTGAACCCATTAGGAGTCTTTTATAATAACCATGTTAGCGGTGAAGACACACTATCCAAGAGCAAAATGCTCAAAGGGTGAAGGCTACAACCTTTTTTTTAATAGATACACACTATATCTAGATCTTGGTGAACTGCACTTAGACCTGCTATCTTGATCAATTCCAATGAATAGAATATACTCTCTACTTTTTCACATAGACCTTCTGCTGATGTCTCAACACTTTGCACCTTCTTCTATGCTCTTATCTTTCAACTCTCTACCATACTTAGCAGTCACAAATGACTGCCTATAAATATCTTTCCTCTAAATGATATAATCAAGTTGGCCTATTAGAACCATCTTGAAATCATATTAGAGAAATAATAAAACTCTTAAACAACATCTCAGTCAGCTCTACTAAGCACGCAACCCAAATTAGGACCGCCAAGCTTAATCTTAGTAGATGCGTCACTTCATACTATCAGCTCCACCAAATTAACTGATACTTTCTTCTCATGATATATTACATCATCTACTCTTGAAAAAACATTCTTAACTCTTCTCTAAGAACTAATCCAAGTAGGCATATCAAACTAATAGGTGTAACTACTACAATAATAAAATCAATGTCAACTCTACTAGATAAACTTAGGAAACTATGTCAGTCAACTAGAGACTTCATAACTAAATGTACTACATAAATAACTTTGCGTCCATGAACATAGTATCATACATATGTCTATAACATAAATCTAAATGCGCAAGGCTCCATTACAACCATACTGTAAATCACATATAAAGGTCTTCCTGGGACCTGTCAGGAAGACTCACTGATATATACTAATGTATGTTGTCTTCACTCTGAATCAACCTCTATGTCTATGATATCATGATGATAAAATATCTAGGAACCATATAATCATAGCTCTCTCCATCAAGATTCCACACATTTTTCTTACCATATGTTGTCATCAATGACAAACATATAGTCAGCACTCTGGCTTGCTGGAAAATCTCCAACAATCTCCCCCAATTCCTAACATATATAGTTATTTAACAATCATTTGTATAGTTATTGTGCTTTTGTCCAATTTGTTAAGGTTTATTGTGACTAATTGGGAAATCTCCTATATATATCAAATTGGTATCTGTAGATGTAATGGTAAGGATCAGTGCATCATGTGGATCTCACAAGAAAGTTACTACAACTATGTCCCTCACTATATAGACACACCAACTAAAAATATAAAACATACACAATATCCATGTAAATGTATAATTAGGGTTAGTAGGTCATTAAAATCATAAATATACATAACATAATAGTATGAATATAATCATCATCATCTATCTAACAACATGATATAATGCAATAGTCAATGTCTCATACTATATCAAATCATGTAGTAGTGTCATACATCCAAGTATTACCAAAAACCAATTGACATAACCAACACATGCATAGAAAGTGGCCTAAAAGAGTGTGGCAATATAAACTAAAAAGAAAACTATGGGTGGGTATTACATATTAAGAGGATAATTCCCTAGTGGATTATTTTTCTAATTTGGGGGTCCAAAGTGATCATGAAATAAAGTTGAAATAATTGATCTCCTTCCCAATGGTGTCTTGAAAATGATTAAATTTGAAAGGAAAGATGTGTGGGATCCTCACTAGTAGTTTAAATGATGACTGTTATTAATTTTTGCACAACTTGGATGTCCTCCAAACACACTTTTTGGGGTCTTTTTATCCCTTGTTTTCTATTGTATCCTAGGTTCAATTTTGTGGAAAATTATCATTTTGAATTATAGAGGGACTGCCATTGACAATAAATTTTTTTGTAGGTAATAGAAATTAGGTTGAGCCCTTGAATTGTGATGAGATGAATAAGGACCCCAACATTTAGAGAATTATTTCTAAGGGTAGGTTTACTCATTTTCTTGAACACCTCCATGGCTTTGATACCAATATCATCAAAATATTATTGATAATTGGAAGAGAAGAAAAAATTATATGTTTTGGAGAAAGTGGGATGTAATAGAGGAGCTTATTGCCTCTTTTATTGGGATTCTTATGGAGGGGAAGAAATTCTTCAAGAGTAAGAAAGATTCAAATAATATAGTCAATAAATTTGTCAAGTATGGTGAATGAGATTCTTTGGTCAAGAAGAAAAAGAGTGGTTATGAACTTAATTCCATCAATAATATCTAGGCTATGGTGAGGAAGGTAATTATTCAATACTTTTCCGTTGATGGAAGATTTATTGTTTTTCATAGTCATCAATTTGTCTTTTTAAAACATTTTTTACATAAAATGCACATTTCTTTCCTATTTTTTCTCCTCTCTTCCTTGGTGGATAGAATTAAGGATCATGGTAAGAAACCTATAAATATGGTATTATATAAGGATTTTTTCTTATTAATTGTGGAGTATTGGAATCAAAACCTTATCCCTCCAAATTAAAATTTAGGGCTTCCGTTGTTTCTAGAGATGATGAGGAAGATACAGATCAAGATGATTCTAATAGTATTATTCTAAAAGGGATGACTAGGAGACAGGAGATGATTCAAAGATAATTTCTATTAACAAGGAGGATCCTATCCATTTTTTGTCCATGAAGAACAATCCAACCAAGACCAAACCCAAAAGGGATACCCCTTTCTCATCTCCTCATCATGATTCCTCCCATCATCTCTAATAAGTTTATGTGGACCCAAATACAGAAGGTTGGACCCATGATTCTTATAGGGAGGTTTATCCCCATTTTCACAATGATCTCCCTTTGGAATATCCTCTCCTCAAATCCAAGCATGAGAGCCCCCTAATATTATGGATATTGTGTTAAATGCCACTATTGATTCCTTCTAAATTAGCAAGTGGGTGTAACAAGAAATCTATTAGATCTACATTAAGAAAAGGGGTATATAGAATTAGTTAGAGAAAATATAGAAAAATGGTCTTCCATTAGATGAAAATGAGGATAAATCTCTCCTTTCCTCACCAAAGAAAGTAGCAAAGGATATTGAAACCATGAGGATGGACTTTGAGGAAAAAAATGTGGCCTTAGAGAAAAAATTTGAAAGCATTAATTATAATCTGCATACCCTTGTTTTATTTATCCATGCAAGGTAACCAAAAATGAAAAAAAGAACATTCATACATTGGTGATCAAGATTGAAGATCTCTATCCTAAGTCATCTATGGTCATGGATTTGGACATTGGAGAGAAAAAATCTCATATAAATGTAGAAGAAAACAAAGGCATGTATACTAGGAATAGGGTAAATCTAAAGAAGGTACTTTTCCTAGGATCTCCAAGACCTAAAAAATATCACCTAGGACACCTTCCAATTGGAAATTAAATTTAATGAGACTGTGAAAAAACTTATCTAGGTTCTTGTTCTCTTCTTCTCTTTTTCTTGTTAGTTATGATTTTTTTTTGGGCTTTTGATAGGCTGTTAGATTCTTGATGCTTAGTTGATGGTAGCATTTTTTATATAGGGTTCTAGGTCCCTTCAAACCTTGTTCAATCCATAATAAAAAAAATAAGTATCTTAGTTCAATGAATTTTCTAGACACAATTGGAAAATAGATTTTGTATTTAAAATAACTGATTGTGTCTAAAACCAAGATTTTCAAGATACAATAAATAAAACATGAGTTCTCTACACATTTTAATATACACTAAATTAGTTATTTAATGGTCAAGATATAAAATTGGTAACCTTGTCAATAACCATGACTCATCTTAGGAATTGAATATTCTATCCAAGTAGCTACTTTCTTATCATGGAGACACATTTAAATATCAATCCAGGAACATGTACTTGAAATGGTGCAGCATAGTATGTGCACTAAGTGCCTACTAAAGGCATTCTAACATGAAGCTATATGAATTAAATATTTAAAGTAACTCTATTCTATGGTTGCAGGAAATGAAATTATAGAAACTACTTAACTTGAATGCTCTGCAAAATAGAGTACTATTTTAAACTCTTACACTTAAGATAAAAAAATCTTGATTTGCAATAGGAAAGGACTACTCTACCCATCATGGCTACAGGAATAGTCACATGGAATGGACTCTAGTGGTTGCAGGAACAGTCCAACACCAAGACTTTAAACTACAAAATGCTGAAAAAAAACTACTCTAACTAGAAATTACTCACTAAGTGGGGCCCCTCAACAAGTATCCATAATTCAGTTACTTGAGATAGATTCTCAAAACTTCATCATTTTATTCACCAAAACCAATTTTATTACATGCATAGCTGAATTGAACTTCAAGAAAACTATTACAACTCTAACTTGATCTCTATTATGGATACTGTAGCACAGAGGACTAGTAACTCTTTATTTATAATAGGAAAATAAACTATCGAGTAACTAATCACACCATAAGAAAAGGGGCGAGTCATAATTACATCCTAGAAAGAAGCAACATAACTACTCCTACAATAATAAACAAGAAACTCACCCAGCATCATAAGGAATAAATATAGCATCCATAAATTCCTAGATTTCATCATTCTAACTCGATCAAGTTTGACTCATGCCATCATTCTCTCACGAGCTGTTCCAAGTAATGGTTTCTACTCAAATAATGGGTCATGCAACTACTTAACCACTTTTTTGTATGATCAGGCTTACAACTTCATTATTTTCTCCTCTTTTCCTGCATCATAAATGGTTACAGGAACAAAGAAAGCACATCCATGAGATATGAAATACATAATAATTTGTCTCATGCCAAATTATCCATTGAAACGTAAATATAAAGTACCACATTAGAGAAATATTTCATAAAATTTTTATAAGGTTTAGGTCATGAAATTCAAGGCTTGTAAGGTTGTAGGACAACCTTCCCAACCAAGTCAAAGTTAAAGACTAAAAACATGGAAATGTAGACATAACCAGAGTAAAAAGTAAGTACTAAGTCACAACACTATATATGATATGAGAAAGATTTTATGCTCATCATTTTCCCCCTAATAAGACCTTTTTTGGTCCTCCATCACTGTAAAGCCTTGTTCTTATCCTAAAATCTCTAATACCAGTCTACTTGCTTCTTTGAGTTCTCATGCACTCCAATGAGGCATCATCATTAAAGTCATTCAACCTTAGAAAATATCTTAACCATCCACAATTGTTAAACCTTTGCATTTCATACTTATCCTATAAAAAATTTGCTTCAGGTATGGGGTCATGATGAATTAGCTTCCCTCCCATGGTAACCTTAAGAATACCCAAATTTCAAACCCTAAATTATTTTGTATTATTGCCTTTGAATTCCTCAAAAACTTTTTTGAATTTGACTACCTTACCTCATTGCCTTCATGAGTTCAAAATACCTCAAAAACCTTGCTCACTTAGAATGATGTCAATAAATGATCATAAAATCAGGTTTAAATTTTAAGAGATGATAATTAATAACATCAATGGACACAAGAAGGATCACACATACCATCAGTCACATCAAACATTTAAGTTGATTAAAAAATGGAGATGGAAAATTATGGTAGAATTTGGAAAGGGGCCTTTATTTGTCGTGAATGCAAGGAAAATATGAAATAAAAAGGCTAGTGTACTTGACTGATAGTTTGATGACATGTGCACAAAAGTAAAGATACACCCCTTCCTCCTATAAAAAAGGTTGTATGTGTCCACACATGCAGAAATATTTGATGCTATTCGGTATAATTAATGCAATATATACATGTGAAGTACTATACATTATGTTAATAAATGAATAAATTAAATGTAAAAATAAATAATATTGTATACTTGGAAAATGATGGTTTAATTAGTATTTTTTTCATCTAATTGTACTACTAATTTCATTGATGCAAGCATTGAGTATGGGTTGTGGAGGTTGGAAGGGGTGACGTGTAAATATGGATGAAATGAAAGATTAGTTAAATGGTGTGATATAGAAAATTATAGGGAAGAAATGACTTCCTAGAGAAAAGGAAGTGTTTATTATGTTGCATTTTGAAGGTTCAAAGAGACGCTACAAGAAAAAGGTTGTTGCCTTCTACTTCAAGAAGTTTGGCCTGATCTTACATTTCAAATTGCTTCAGGAAGTCAGCTTTGGAAGTAGGTTTAGGGTATAAGTGAAGCCTATGACCATTTACCAACAACTTGAGCCCTACTAGATTAATAGTGGTTAGCTGAAGAGAACCATTATGAAATATAGTCTCAATTTCATAAGGGCCCAACCATCTTGTGTTCATCTTTCCTTGATTCTCTTGAAACCGAGAATCATACAACAACACCTAGTCACCAACTACAAATTTATTGGTCTTAATGTGGCTTTCATGGCATTTCTTCCTGTGTTTCTAAACCAATTCAATTTTTTGCAAGGCTTCTTTCTTCATTTAATCTAGTGCATTAAGTTGTAGGAGACACTCTTGATATGCTATAGGAAGGTCTATATTCAAATCCAATGATTTTTTGAGAGTCTTGTATTCAAATTCAATGGGAAACATTACTATTTTTCCATATAGTACCTCAAAGGGTGTGAACCTTGTTGTAGCCTTCTAGGTTGTTTTGTATACCCACACTAATTTAGGAAGTTTATTTGTCCAATCTGTCTTATGCATATGCACTATCTTGGTAAGAATAGACTCAATTTCCTAGTTGGTTACTTATGTTTGTCCATTAGCCTAAGGGTGATATGGACTAGACTTCTTGTGGCATATGTTATACTCATTCATAAATGTTGTAATTAGTGTAGAAGTGAACTAGGCTCCTTGATCTATCACTATTTCTCTATGAAATCAATACCTTGTGAAAATATCCTCATATAATAACTTTTCCACCTTATTGTCTCTTGCATGCTTCATATCTTTGACCTCTACCTACTTGGTTACATAATCACTGCATACCAAGATGTATGACTTTCCATTGGATGGGGGATCAATAGGTCCAACAAAGTCCATTATCCATTTGTCAAAAGGAGTTACTACTATGTGGGGATACAATGATATCTCATCAGACCTTGCTGGGTGGACCATACATTGGCATCTATCACATTTACTTGTATAGATGGTTGCATGCATATGTAGTGTAGGCCAATAATATCTCATTGTCAAAACCTTCACAGCTATCCTTTTTGATACAAAATGCCTACCACAAGGCTCATCATGATAGGCATAAATAATATCATAGGTCTCATCCTCATGTATACACCTTCTCATGACTTGGTCAACGCCTATGAAAAAAAACAAAAAATTTATCTAGGTAAAATTAAAGATCTTTTCTACCGGTAGTCTATTCTCCATTGGTGAGAAATAAACTAGTATCTTGTTAGCAGCGAAATAATTTGCAATATCTCCATACCAAGGTGATTTTGCATATATGGAAAGTAAATGCTCATATGAAAAATATCATCAATTACCTTAGATTCTTCAATAGTAGGATTCTATAGCCTAGACAAAAAGCTACCACATTAGCTTACCTAGTTTATCAATAATTGTTACATCAAACTCCTACGATAATGGAAGCTAGCATGATAATCTCCTAGAGATTGAGGGTCTATTCATCAGGTAATTAATTGATACATGATCGGTATGGAAAAAGATCTGATATCCTATAACATAGTGGTATAACTTGTTAAGGGCATAGACAATGGCTAGTAGTTCCTTCTCATTGACTATGTAGTTTTGCTCAGGGCCTTGTAGGTTCTTGCTAATGATGTAAACAACATTCTCTATGGACTCTTATTTCTATCCTAATACTGCTCTAATAGAATAATCTAGAACATCTGTATGTATGTGAAATGGAAGAGACTAATTAATTCCTTGAAGAATATGTGCTTGGTTGAGAAGAGCCTTGAGCTGCAGGAATGATTCTTTATACTTTGTTGTCCAATTGAACTCTAATTCTTTTGTAAGGAGGGTATATAATGGGCTGGATATTTTTTTGAAATCCATTATAAATCTTCTATAGTAACCATTATGTCCTAAGAAGCTCCTAATATCCTTCTACTTGGTAGGACTAGGCAAATTAAGAATGAATTCTATCTTAGCAGGGTCAACTTGTATAATAGCCTAGGAAATATAATCACCTAGGACAATGCCTTCTTGCATCATCATGAAATATTTATCACTATTGCAAGAGATAATGTCCTCTTCACACCTTGTTAGGAACTTCTTTAAATTAGATAAGGCCTCTTCATATGTCACTCTAGAAGTGGTAAAATCATCCATATAAATATCCATATAGTCATGAGAAATATCTGAAAAGATGCTAATGACTGCTCTTTTAAATATGGTTGGAGCATTGTAGAAGCCAAAGGGTAAAATAGAGTATGAAAAATGTCCCCAAGGATAGGTGAAAGTGGTATTTTATTGGTCTTCAGGAGAAATCCTTATTTGATTATATCTACTATACCCATCTAGGAATGAGAAATATTTCTTTCCAGCAAATGAATCTAGGACTTGGTCAATAAAAGGCAAGGGAAACTAATCATTTTTAGTTGCAGTGTTCAACTTTCTGTAATCCACACATACTCTCTATTTACCACCTTTCTTAGGAATAATTACTAAAGGTGAAACCCACTGGCTATCTGATATATGGTAAATTAAACCAACATCTAACAAATTCTACAATTTAGTTTTAAATGTATCCCTAAGGGAAGGATTCACTCTCCTTTGAGGTTGTCTCATAGGCATACTATCATTCTTTATATAGATTCTATAGTGACACCTCTATTTGATTTGTTAGTTCTATCATGGAGGATGTAGTCAAAGGAGGTGTTTGAATCTCATGAGGAAGAAACTTATGAAAGATATCATGAGCTATAGGAAGATTGAAGGATTTAGACTGAGAATATAGTGGTTGCAGGAAGCATAGTGCAATAGATGGGCAATTAAAGGACTTCTCACTTACTTCAAAAAAATTTTGTATAATATTTGTGATAAATTATTATTCTACTTGAATCTATAGGAAAGGATTCCTCTATAGCATCTTTAATCGGGATACTAAATACAATTCTTCTACCTTTTCTCCTAAATCTGACTAAACAAGTTGAGATAAATATGGCTGAGGCTGAGCAAGTGGGTATAATGCTAGTTTCTTTATTGTCAAATCATATGAAATCTTTATATCTCTAGAATGAAAAACTATACGTGCATCATAAATAGCTAACCATGGCCTTCCTAGGATTATGGGATAACCCCCAAGTGTTACTTTAGGAGATAATATCATGAAGTCTATTGGATATCACAAGGAATCTAAAGTCACAATCACTTCCTCTACTATCCCATAAAGTCTGATGGTTGAGATTTCTGCAAGATACAAAATGTTAGCAGTAGACATAAGACTTAAGATATCTAATTACTATATGGTGTCCTTAGTTATAAAATTAATGGCCGCACCTAGATCAATTAAGGCATTTTTCACAAATTGGCTATTAATGATAATTTCAACCATTGGACTACCAAGATCATAATACTTGGGAATTACAAATTTACCTAACATGATATATGCTAATTGGCCAAGAACATGGATAGTCTAAGGATCATTTTTCTTCCTACTAAGTTTCTTTAGACAAGCTTCCTTGATATATTTTCCATAACTAGGAACATCCTTAATATCTTGAAAAGTAGAATTTGAACACAAATGTGCTTGAGTTGGTCAATAATATCAAATTCAACTTCCCCTTGAGCTTTGGGTCATTCATCTTGTAACCTTTGGGGAAAAGATAGAATAATTATCTTTTGGATGTTGGTCTCTTTTGGTGAATTAGTTTGAGGGGATACATTGGAAACATTAGGATGTATCACTTGCTCTAATTCTTGATCTAGAATTTCTGTGATAACTAGTGGTTCTGGAGAAAGAAAAGTAGTACTAGATCTTAAATGGATATCACCAATATTGATGACATATGCTAGGTATTTATTTGCATCTACAAAATACATAGGTTGATGTTTCTAGTGTTTCTTGTTGTTTTGATTTGGCAAAGGTTATGCAGGTAACTAAGTTGGTTTTGGAGAGCCAATATTGGATGCACAAGAGGTGGCATAATTACTTTCTATTGTGGCTAAGAGGGTGAATGCAAGAATCCAAAAGGTTGGTTTTTCCATTGCTGGCCTCCTCTCCACTATGGATTTTTCTTCCAATTACCCTTTGGTGGCTTCCCTCCCCCTTGGGCTTGTGGATAGCTTCATGAACGTTGCTACCAACTCCCTTGAGGAGGTTTCCATGAAGGGTTTTTGTAATTAGGCCATTTAGGTTGAGGGTAATTCCAAGGATGAGATTGATAATTAGATACAGGCTTCCATTGAGTATTATATGCATTGGAATAAGGACCACTATGATTTAAAGGGTCTTGAGGCATACCTTGTCTTAGAGCCCATGGAATTCTTTTTGAAATGTAGAACACTTTATCATCATCTCCTTCTACTAGCTTGAAGTTAGTAGGAAGAGTTTTAGTCTCCAAATTGGCCACCATCTTGCATTTTCAATCTCTTTTCTTTTGTCTATAGTGAGAAAAGAATTCAGCCAACATGGCTTCAGCTTCTTCATGTTTCTTCTTAGCTTGCATGGTATCCATTTGTGTTTCCATGTTGATAATATATTGCTTAAAGTATGACAGTAGATGAGTTATCTCTACCCTTAATACACAAGTACCATTGGATTTTCCCGTAGTAGATCTATATTATTTTCCTTTCTTGGTAAAAATTCTTGAATACTTATGGTATATCCACATAATATCATCCTAGTTTTCTTGAGTTATTTCTCCTCCTACCATCAAATTCGGAGCTTCAATTATACATTCTTCATTTACTCCTCTCAAGAACAAAAGATTTTGTGACACCTCATTAAGCTCATGTTGACTGTTCTTTGGAGGTTGAAGAGAAAATGAGATATATAGTGTTCCAATCTCTCATAAACCCGTTGGACCACCTTAAAGATGTCATATCCTCTCATATCATTCCCTCTACAATATTCCTTATACTTTTCCAAGAATTTAGTCATCATCCCATCCCAATCATGGATGACATCATTTCTTATACCCATGAATGATATTAAGACTAAATCCTTTAAAGTTGCAGGGAAAAATTTAAGTCTATGAGCATTAGTACGGTAGTCATAACTTCTTCAAAGGATATCAAACTCAAAAAGAAAGGTATTGATGTAGGAGCATCTTCGGTCTTTGAGCAATCTTGCATCAACCAAAAACATTTCCTTTTTTCTGTTCCTATAGGTTGTTTGCATTGTATCCATTGCACCTATTGGTTTCTTGTTATGTGAATTTAATGCAATGATGTGGACCTATTTTTGAACCTTCTCCTAAGAGCACAAATCTTAATTCATCTGGAGTTAAGAGTTATCATCATTTTCCTTGGATATAGACTTTCCAGCTAGTTTCACATGAAACGTGGAGGCTCTTTGCCTTGCGTAGTTTCGTATGAGTAAATAGGACCTTGCAAAGTTTGGGATTTGTTCTTGGATCATGCATGGATCTAAATTCTACTTTACATCCTGTTGTGTTCTTTCTTTTAGTATTTTTGGTTTTCTCTTCCTAAGTGGACCTATAATGTAATTAAATGACTAACTGGCAGACTTGTGACGTATCTAGCTATATAAGAAGCTTATGTTGGTCTTGTAGTAGTAGATCATGGTAGTATAAGAGTATTATAAGTAGAAAAGAAGGTAATATGTGAGGTGAGACTCTTAATTCATAATTCTCTTTGTATAAGGCTGAAACTCAGAAGGCCTCATAGTTAGGGATGTTGTAGGATTTATGATAATTGTACTAGTGTGGTTGCTAGTTGCCTTGCCTTATTTTAGGTTGTGTTTTCATTGTTTCATGTGAATTATATATTTCTTTCATGTGTAACTTTGAGTAGGGCTTGTTTGTTTGTTCAAGTTGAGTCAAATCTACTTGAAGCTACCCCGTCCATGCTTAAGGTGGTATCAGAGTGAAGTTCTTTATTGTGGATTAGATCAGGGAGAGCCTTATTGGATTGGTTGTAGGGTGGTAGATCTGAGGTCTGACCTATAACTTGCTGAAGGTTATGATCTTGTTGGAACTTGATTGTCAAGATGGTTTTTTGTAGAGGAAATGATAATTTTTTCATGGATATGTTGAGGCAGATTGCAACTAGGCTTGAAGCTATAGAGACAACCTAGAGAAGAGGTGCACATCTTGAAGATGTTAGTGATGAAGAAGAGGCAACACCTAATCCTGAACCTGAAGTTGAGTAGGATGAGGAAAGACTTTTGAGATTTTTATCTAAGGCTAACTCCAGATCTGCAATTGAAGTTCCTTTCTATGATGGAAGACTTGAGACTGATGAAATTTTGGATTGGTTCTCTAAGATGGATAAGTAATTTGAGTATGAAGGTACTCTTGATAATAAGAAGGTTAAAATAGTAGTCTCAAAGTTGAAAGGTCATGCATCTCTTTGGTGGGATCATTTGCAAAATGAGAGACATAAGAGAGGAAAATAAAAGATCAAGACATGGATGGAAATGCTTGGAAAGATGAAGAAGTTTCTTCTAGATGACTACCAAGTTAGTCTGATGAGAAAAATGAAAAATTTGAGACAAAGGGACATGAGTGTGAAAGAATATACTAAGGAATTTTAAAAATTGGATATTAGATCTGGACATGTGGATGATGAGTTGAGAAGGTGGCTAGATACCTAAATGACCTAAGGACATCAATTCAAGATGAGATCATATATGTTAAAATATATAGTGTGGAAGAAGCATACCAATTTTATTTGAAGGTAGAAGAGAGATTGACAAAAAGACATGATCAACGACAGAGAGGAAGAGGAGGTAGATTTCACAGAAGTAGAGGTAGAACTTATTGAGAGAGTAGTAGATCTGACAATGCAGTGCAAGATAAAGGATGGAAAGATGAACCTGCTGGTAGAAGAGGTAACAACTCTAGAGGTATTTATATTGGTTACTCTAGGAATAATAGTAGTGGGAAAAGAGATGAGAAATATTGGTTTAAATGTACTTGTTACAAATGTGGTGAAGAAGGACATAGAGCCTTTGAATGTACTAACTCTAGAAAGAACACTGGAGGTAATGGTAGAAACAATTTGGCTTGTGAAGAAGTTGAGGAATTATCTAATGAAACTGAACATGGTGAGAACTTGATGCTAAGATGGATCTTGTGGAATGAAGAAGCTGATGAGGATCCTATTTTGAGGAAAATTTTGTTCAGAACTAGATCTAAGATCATTGATAAATGTTGCAAGGTAATCATTGATAGTGGAAGTTTTGATAATTTGGCATCTGAAGAGCTGGTTAACAAGTTGCAGTTGCAGAGACTGATAAATTCTAAGCCTTACCATATTTCTTGGATCCATAAGGTGTTAGAATAACTAAGAGGGGGGGTGAATTAGTCAAATAAGTTATCATGTAGTCACAAACTCCCAGATGTACTTTACAAAACAATTTCAACAATTTTTGTAGCTCGGTAACATAAAATATCAATCTTTCTATTCAGTTTACTGAATACTAGTAATTATCCAAACTATGATTACTGATTAAATCAACTATGCATTATGTAAAGTATGATAGAAAAATTAACAATCATAACAAATAAAAAATAACATAATGATTTAATGTGGAAACCTTGCTAAGGGAAAAACCACCTGGGACTGGTAACCTAAAATAATTCTCTTCTGAAGTGAGCTCGGTTAGGAGCCAACCCTATTAAAGGTTACAATGCACACTATTAGGGGTGACCTGGTTAGAGGATTTATCACTAACAGTTAACTCTTGACCAGCATTCACTATGGGGTCAATAAGATAACAATTAACATTCATTGAATGTCATATGGAAATACAATAAGACTGTTAAGTCCACTCGGTTAATAGATTTTTCTGAATCAATGGTGAAAATAATATAGTTCTGATCTGATTTAAATACAACTCAATTGAAAATATTCATATATATACTATGCTCATAAAAATCATCTGATCATTAATCAATTCACTTCCTCAATATTTTCCAACTTCACTCGATAAATATTTCTCTGACGCTCAGTAATGTTTGAAGCTTGGTTCTTTCTGTAACCAGTTTGATCAGGAATGCATGAATAAAATCTTCACACAAAATCTCTGCAGTCTCTATTTGTCTAGCATGTTTCAACAATGAAACTTATGTCTCTTAAATAGACAAGTAAACCATTTTCATATCAACCATCACTTTTTTCCTCTTAATCTCCTTCATCCATTTTTCTGCGTAAACCTTCCTCAGCAAATGTGTCCTTAACACATTTCAATTTCATCATTTAGATCATCTTTGAATTATGTCAATCATGGATCTTATAACTAACTTCATCCTTTACTTCAAAATCATAACAACTTCCATCTCATCAATTTCAATTGGTTTTTCTTAGCATTTAATGTTTTCATCCATACTCAGTTAATACTAAATGTGTTGGTGATAACTAACTCAGTTATTACTGTCACTTGGTATACACTTCACTAGCTCGGTGTATACATAAGTCTTCAATTACCAACCACATTAACTTGTTCAAATCAAATCTCTTCTTCATAATAGATTAATGTAACATGCTCAAGTCAACAATATAAAGCCATAGACTCATCAATAAGTTACCCGATGTTTACCTTATCCTTATCTATCATATCCATCTTTTCCTTATGTAGATATCTTAGTTCTTCATCTTTTCTTCCTTCTATAGATGTTTAGATGTTTGTAACTATCATGATAAGTATTGTCAAAAACTAGTTGACATCAATGACAACATATTGACTGATTTAATCATCTTACATATCACTTGAGTATCTTGGTGATCTCTAATCATTGTTCCTTCAGTTCATCTAGATATTCAATCAGTTATAGATCATCAGAAGGAGCATAAACTACTTGTAAGTGAACAATACCTTGTTAAATTCAAAATTGGGAATTATCATGATGAAGTCTTATGTGATATTATGCCTATGGATTATTGTCATATTCTTTTGGGTAGACCTTGGCAATATGATAGGAAAGCTTTGCATGATGATAGATTGAATCAATATACTATTTAGATGGATGGGAAGAAATAAGTATTGTTTTCTTTAGTACATAATTTTGATGAAGGTCATTGTACTATGATCAGAGTATGCTTGGTTGATGGTAAAGCATTCACAAGAGAAATGAAATAACAAAATATTTTCTTTTCTTTAATTTCAAGGAAAATTGAGAAACAAGATGACTTAAAACATGCACCTAAGGTTAAACCTTTGTTGACTGAATTTCATGACATCATTTATAATAATGTACCTGATGGTTTGCCTCCTATGAGAAGTATAAGTCATTATATAGATTTGATACTTGGAGCTAGTTTACCTAATAAAGCACCACATAGGTTGACACCTAATGAAAAGACTGAGTTGAATAGACAAGTGCAAGAATTGCTTGAGAAAGGTTTGATTAGGGAAGTTTGAGTCCTTGTGCAATACCTATTGTGTTAGCACTGAAAAAGAATGGAGAATGGAGAATGTGCACTGATTCTAGAGCTATAAACAAGATAAAAGTAAAGTATAGATTTCCTTTGCCTAGGATGGATGACATAATGGATAGTTTGAGTGGAGTGAAGTATTTCACAAAGATTTATTTGAAGAGTGGTTATCATCAGATTAGGATTAGACAAGTGAATGAATGGAAAAATTCTTTTAAGACTTTTGAAGATTTGTATGAATGATTGGTTATTCTTTTTGGTTTGACTAATGTACCTAGTACTTTTATGAGGCTAATGAATGAAGTTTTGAAAAGATTCTTGGGTAAGTTTGTGATTGTATATCTTGATGACATTTTTATATTGAATAAGAGTAAGGAAGAACATGTTGAACATATTAGACAAGTATTGCATAAATTGAAGGAAGAAAAGTTACTGATTAATTTGAAGAAATGTTCATTTATCAAAGAAGAGATTGTGTACCTTGGTTTTGTAATTTCCACTAATGGATTGAAGATGGGGCCTAAGAAAGTAAGAGTTATACTTGATTGGTCTACACTGGAGAATATTGGAGAGGTAAGATCATTTCATGGATTGGAAAGTTTTTATAGGAAGTTCATCATAAATTTTAGTTCTATTTGTAATTCTATGACTAAAACTACGACAGGAGATAAAAGGGATTTCAAATGGACACATGGAGCACAAAAGAGTTTTGAAACATTGAAACAAAGAATTACAAAATTTCCTACACTTGCTTTGCCTGATTTTAGTAAAGTTTTTCAAGTTGAATGTGATGCTAATGGAATAGTAGTTGGAGCTATTTTGAGTCAAGAAGAAAGACCTATAGCTTTCTTTAGTGAAAATTTTAATGATGATAAGAGAAAATATTCATTTTATGACTAGAAATTCTATGCTATTGTTCAAGCTTTGAATAAATGGAGACATTATTTGATGCATAAAGGTTTTGTGTTGTATATTGACCATAAAGCTTTGCAGTATTTGGGGAGTTAGAATAAATTGAATCAGAGACATATGAAGTGGGTTGAGTTCTTGCAGATTTTTTCCTTTTCATTGAATCATAAAAGTGGATAGTTGAATAAAGTTGCTAATGCCTTGAGCCGAAGAAGAAATTTGCTGATATAAATGAGAGTTGAGGTACTTGGTTTTGATGATTTGAAGTGTTTGTATGAAAATGACCTTGATTTTGTAGAGCCTTGGAAAGCTTGTAAGGAACAAAACAGTGAGTGATAAGCGGATTGATTATTTCATTCAAGAAGACATGTTTTTTAAAGGAGTTCAATTGTGCATACCTAGTGGATCTATGAGAGAGAACATAATAAAGGAGAAACATAGTTGTGGACTTGCTGGAAATTTTGGGATTAATAAGACTGTGAAACTAATTTTGGAAAGATACTTTTGGCCATAGATTTAAAGGGATGTACAAAGAATGGTTAGAGGTTGCAGAATTTTCCAAACAAAAAAAGGAACTAGTCAGAATTTGGGATTGTTTACACCTTTGCATGTACCTGATAGACCTTGGGAAGATGTGAGTATGGACTTTGTTCTTGGATTGCCTATAACTTAGAGAGGTAATGATTTTATTTTGGTAGTGGTTGATATATTTTCTAAGATGGCTCATTTCATACCTTTTAAGAAGGCATCTGATGCATTACATGTAGCTGAATTTTTTTTCAAAGAAGTGGTAAGACTACATGGTTTTCCTAAATCTATTGTTTCAAATAGAGATACTAAGTTTACTAGTTACTTTTGGAAAAAACTTTGGAAGAAGATGAATATAGAGTTGAAGTTTAGTTCTACATTTCACCCTTAGACAGATGGATAGATTGAAGTTGTGAACAAAATTTTGGGAAACTTGTTGAGATATTTAGTTGGAGATAAGCTTGCTAATTGGGATTTAGTTTTGGCACAAGCAGATTTTGCATATAATAATTATGTGAATAGAAGCACTAAGAGGACACCAATTGAGATTGCTACTAGATTTCATCCTAAGAGAACCACAGAGTTGAGAAATTTTCCTACTAAGACAAGAAGAAGTGCTGAAGCTAATGATTTTGTAGTCTTCATGAGAACTTTACATGATGAAGTCAAAAGGAATTTGGATGACAGTAATCTGAAATATAAACAGAGAGGATATTATAGAAGGAGACATAAATATTTTGAAGTTGGAGACAAGGTTATGATTCATTTGAAGAAGAATAGATTTCCAATTGGTATCTACAAAAATTGAAAATGAATAAGTTTGGACCTTGTAAGATTCTGAAGAAATTTGACAGTGAAAATTCTTATAGAGTGGAATTGCCAGAGGACATAGATATATCACCTATATTCAACATTGTCGATATCTTTGAGTATTTTGAATTAACAGATGAGATAGAAGATGATCTGGCTTATCCTAAGAATAAAAAAGACATTATTGAGAAGATCTTGAATAGTAGAATAAGAAAGAGTACCAGAGAAAAAGACTACATGGAATACCTAGTTTAGTGAAAAAATAAGCCAATTAAAGATAGTTCATGGATTACACAAGATGAGTTGGATCTTTATGATTTGGGTCAGAATATGAATAGTGTATGATGTGGAAATCAATTCTATATTTACCCCAGGTGTCTAATGTAGGAGCATCTTGGGTATTTGAGCAATCTTTCATCAACCAAAAACATTTCCTATTTTCTATTCATGTAGGTTGTTTGCATTGTATCCTTTGCAGTTGTTGCTTTCTTGTTATGTGAAGTTAATATGATGATTTGGACCTATTTTTTAACCTTCTCCTATGAGAAAAAAATCTTAATTAATCTAGAGTTAAGAGTTATTGCCATTTTTCTCAAGTATCAAATTTCTAGCCAGTTTCACATGAAACGTGGAGGATCTTTGCCTTGCACTATTTCATATGAGGAAATAGGACCTTGTGAAGTTGGGGACTTTTTCTTGGATCACATGTGGACCTAAATGTCACTTCACATTGTGTTGTGTTCTTTTTTTTAGTAGTTTTGGTTTTCTCTTCCTAAGTGGACCTACAATGTAATTAAATGCCTGACTAGCCAACTTGTGGCTTAGTTGGCTATATAAGAAGCTTAGGTTGGTCTTGTAGTAGCAGATCATGGTAGTAGAAGTGTAGTAGAAGTAGAAAATAAGTTAATATGTGATCTAAGACTCTGAATTCATAATTCTCTTTGAATAAGGCTAAAAGCTAAAAGGCCTCACAACCAGGCATGTTGAACGATTTATGATAATTGTACCAGTGTGGTTGCCAGTTGCCTTGCCTTATTTTATGTTGTGTTTTAAATGTTTCATGTGAATTATATATTTCTTCCATGTGTGACTATGGCAAGGGCTTATTTTTTGGTTTAAGCTGAGTCAAATGTTCTTGAAGCTACCCTGCCCATGCATTAGGTATCAGGGTTCTCTATCACTAGGTCATAAAACTTAGGAAGAGATAAAAAAAATATTCTTGATGTTTTGATTATCTTGATCATCAGTTATAGTAAATGGAAAGTTAGGAGGATGAGCTTCCATGCTTGATGGAGCTCTTGGTGGACCTCTAAGTTGATAGAATACTAAATCCAACTGGTTATCAGGTTTCTAATTTAGGTTGGAAAGGATTTTAGGATGGTGAATGTGCAAATTAGCTAAAATATTTGGAAAAGGTTTGACACCTATAGGGTCTTCAATATTTTGGAATATAGGAGGTTCTTCTTCCAAGGAGGATGAGGATATGGGAAAATTTTGAATAGCTTTAGAAAATGGGTTCTCTTCTTCTTCTAGGTCTATTTTCTATACAAAGATAGATCCTCACTAATTATTAGGGTAATTGGAGAGATATTTACCTAAGGAATCTGTTGGGTATATTTTAGGTTTTTTTGAAATTTTGGCTTTAGGTTAGTGTCCTTGTCTCCGTAAGTGTCTCCATTTGGTTTAGGGTTTTCAAACTCCTCAAACCTGTCATGCTTATGCATGTAAATCCTTGCCCTAGGTATTTTTGCCCTCAGTAGGGTTCTTATCCTTAATAAATCCTAATTGTTCCCTAGTTCTTATGTTTCTGTGTAACCTTTTTTGGCCACTTAAGATTTGTCTTTGTGCACATGATCTTTCTTTCCTTTAATGTTCACTAAATCGTGCAATATTTTCTCATATCATTAAGTCTTTTAGACAACTAGCGACAGTAGTGAGTCCTTGTCCGGATTTTTCCTCATTCGTTGAATCTCCCAATCTATGCCATGGTTAGTATTTTATCCTTTGATTTAGTGACTATGTAGTCTCATGTTCTCTTATTTCTCGACAATTTTCTCTTAACATTTAGTGAATGGGCGTGGCAGTTTTCTCTTATTCTCTGAATTGGGCGATCATTTTTTTTTGTTTTCTAGCGACTCAACAAGGACCGTTGATCATCCCTAGGATCAACGATAGTGTTTTAATCTCATGATGAATTGGCCCTACAATAAGTTATTTGGTGATTCAACGACTGAGTCTTATTTTCATGTTCACTAGGTTTCACGGCTCCGACAAAGGTAATTTGGCAAAGGCTAATTTTTCTTCATTCACTGGGTCTCAAGAAAAGTTGTGAAGTTCAAAATCATCTGGTGACTCAACAAGTTAAGTGTTCGCGTAATCTCATGATTAGTTAGTAAAGCCCCAAGTCTTTCAATGATTCGATGAACAAAGCATAGATAGAGATGTGTTTCCTTCAGTCTCTTGATCTTGGAATGATAAAGTTAATATTTCAAACTTTGGGAGATCCAGTAGATGTACTGTTCACTGAATCTCATGATAATATGATGAAGGTTTAGAAGTTTTGGCAACTCAATGATAACCTTTGATTGTTCTAAAGATCTACGGTCGATGCTAAATCTCTAAATTAAACTCAAGTAAAGGAAAGCATCTAGCGAATTGGAAAATACCTTTGGTCACCCAATCTCGTAATAACCTAGGGTTAAGTGTTTTATCCAAAGACTACAATATTACCTTGTTCGTGGAGTCTTGTGATGAAGCATGGGTTAAGCAAGGCATTCTAAGATTAAGAGTTTTCAGTGGTTCCTAAAATCTCCAAATTTGACTGTGGTAAAGGTTTCAACTACATGGGTTCAAGAAAGGTAGTGTTCACTGGATCTCAAGATGGTTGCTGAGTTAATTAAAGGATTGTAAGAAGTTGAGAACACCTTCGGTCACTTATTCTTTGAATATCGATCAAGTTATCATGAGTTTCATAGCTTAATCTAAGGACATTTGATCATCTCTGAGATCAACGGTGGTTGCTAAGTCTCCAAAAGGAACCATGAGTTAGGAAATCACTTTGAGATCACGCGAATGGCTTTATCACTGATTCTATAGGCTAAACCTAAGGTTAACATTTTGTTTAGAGATCGCGAGAACTATTGTTTGTTGGATCTCTAATTCAATCTAGGTTAAGAATTTATTTGTGAAGGGTTATGCGACATTGCCCATATGGAAAGGTACACTGCCAAGCTGGAGAAAAGTAAAATGACATCCAATTAGATTCTAACAAGGGTTTTTATCAGTTAATGAGGGTTTTAAAGATAAAATCCTTAATCATTTCTTTTGTGCTTTATTTCTAGTTTTTAAATCAACTTGTCAACATCCACACCATGGCTAGCCTTAATTTGAAGTTGGTAATATGCAAAATTGAATGCAGAGGTGATATAAGATGGATTTGTGATGATTTTGGCAACTGCACGCATTCAATTATCAATGATTATATAGCAAGGACATCATTATTTTCTGTGTTTAAAGTTTTCTAAAGTGAATAGCGTTCTCTAGAGCAAAGGCAGAAAGCGTGAAGTTAGAAGAGTTTGCAGAGCTGAAGCATTCATATTGCAAGATGAGTCAACCAAAAGAAAGCATGGTGCCATTAAGTGGACAAGCTAAGGAACACAATGGTGAAGAGAAAGGGAAGCCCAACTATTCAAATGAGTTCCTCAAATTACTTCCTGAGTCTAACTAGAACAAGAAAGCTATTGACATGGCTTTTGAAGATCTCATGGACAAGTGCAGAGACCCTTTCACTCCTTCTACCTCAGGTTACTCAATCTTCACTTACTTTTATAACAATAAAAATAAATCTATACCAATTTGTAATGCTTTGGCTTCGGGGTTAGCTAAGTTGGTTGTCCCAGATGTTTTACTTGATGTTGACCTTGTCATAGAGCTAGCTAGATTGTATGATCCAGTTTCTAAAACCATCAGGTGTGAGGACTAGTCTTCCTTTGTTACCCTGGATAGAGGGTCATTCATGAAATCCTTTGATTTCTTTGCCTCCTCTTCCACTGAAATCGATTTAAAGAAGGAAAGACAAAAGTATGTGAATCATATTGAATCACTAAAGAGCTAAATAGTTAATTATATGCCTAAAAGGGTAAATATGTAGCTCCTCTCCCCTAAAGCATGAATGCCCCATATGAGTTCAAATCACTTAACTTCTATATGAAGTACCTGTGTTATGGGTTGTGTCAAGTTCTAGTGATGGATGGTGATGAAGAAAGATTGCATGTTAATCTATTAATGATAATCTTGGATATTTAGAATTCTCATGCTAACACTAACTATGATTACATCTAGTATGTAATCGATAGAATGCATGAAGGTTTGATGTTTGTTAAGGAAAATAAGAGCCCTATTAGGTTCATGAATTATTCCCTCCTGATGTACTTAATTTTATATTTCCATGTCAATAGTCTGGATGCAAGGATGTTGAAGATTAGGCTCAGTGTTGAAGGCCATCCCAACCCAGTGCAATATTGGTTGAGGGTGTGGAATTACAATTCCAATGAGTGTGATTTCTATGTTTTCTAGAATTTGTTTGTTCTCTCAATTCTGCAGATATTGGGGACAACTGTGATGAGATTGCAATCTAAGGTTTTACAACTTTTGAGGCCAGTGCAGTATGTGAATAATTGGTAGGGAAACTACAATTGGGGTGACTTCTACTTAGGGGAGAATTTCACAGTTATTAGGGTTTATGGCTGCCCTCAACCCCCTCATCTACTTCCAAGATTTGTGCCACCAAGGGTTTCCCTATTATAATTTATATGGAAATTGATATGGACTGATAAGGAGATTTTGGCACCTCATAGGAAGGGCACTTTCACAGCAAGAAAATTCAGAGTTGGCATTTTTTTTAATTGGGAAAAGAGAATTGGATGAGCTTTGTGTTTGGCTCAATCATTTCAAGATGATTTCTAGTACTTGCAGGTATGTTGACCGTGAAGATTTCATTATGAATACAAGCATGAAATTGATCCCCAACATTGGGAAAATAAGAAAACATGAGGGCTTAGATGAGGAAGATGAGATCAGGAATATCTTACATCAAGACAAGGCTGGCAGAAGGTGGACAAAATATTTTGATCTGCTAAGATTGGAGGCTCAACTCAAGGAGGCCCATATTTATTTTGATGGTTTTTTCCTTGATCTCCCATACTTGAAGAGGATGGAGAAAATGATTGTAATGTATGGCACCCTATCCAATCAATTGGAAGGGATGATTCAGGAAAATTAGATGTTAAGAAAGACTACTCCACTTCTGAACCTGAGGAGTTTACTGATGAATCACAAGAGGGTGATAGTCCACCTCAAAATAGGGACTCACCAATTATTGATTTGACTCAAGATCAACTAGAAATAAGGGACACCTCAAACCCACCATTGAAGAAACTGTAATGCCCCACCAAGAAACCTAAGAGGACAAGACATAAACCTCTATAAAATGCAAGTACTAAATTTCTTTTTTTAAATTTTAACTAGAATAATATTCATCATTACACTTCATATTTCTAAAAGAAGAAATAATTTTCTACTACTTGAATATAATATTTATACAACTTAAGTCCTCATGGGTCCCCTCACATCACTACTAAAGCAACATCATATAAACCATTTACATGCATAAGATATTCATGGAATCATGAGCTTAAAAGATCTACGTTCATTTTAATGCATTAAGTTAAATGTCCCTAGCTTATTTCTTTTATTAAACATAAGTTAATCATCCAACATCATTATTCCTTTTATCAACTCATTCCATAAATTCATATTGATTTCATCTACATCTACTATCCTTTATATCACTTTTCTCTAATAATTTAGGTAAGAGATTAATATTCATTAAGGTAGGCATCATCCTAGGTGCTTCATTAACATGAACCAAGTATTAACATTAAAATCAAATTGCTATTTTATTGCATTATTTCATAACCATTTATTGTTAATAATTCCAATCACTAATCTATCAGTTCTCAATAATTTCCTTGGATTCTTTCATCAAGAGAGAATACATTATTGTTGTGATACATCATTATATATAACTATATTTAAGATTATTTCCTGTACACATGGACAACATAAGAGGATAGGAGAAATAACATAAACACTTTCTTTTAATGCTAGTAACATGTCCAATATTCCACATTCTTTTCCCTTTCTTTTACCTAGAACTACCCATTCCCTTATGCATTGCTTTGAATTGAGATTACATCAATACTACAAGACTCCTTTTAGGAGATTAAAAATTACATGAATACAAATACATAAGTACATGTCAACATATTAAAATATCCAATAAGAAATCTTCAACTACAGATCTGGAAAGGAATATGTGCTAGGATCATCCAAAGAATCACGATCAATACCTCGATATAAATATTAACCACCCAACCACGTGGAACCAATAGGCCCACTCCCCCAAGCTAGGAGATAGAACCAAAGGCCCATACAAGAGGTAACAACTAGGAAATTCCTAAGGTGGTGATAAAATTTCCCCAAAGTCACAACACAAAAGAAAAGACAAGAAGACCACAAGGACTACCAGAGGCATGATCAAATTTGGTAGAGACTCTAAGCTACAAGCTAGGTGAGTGTCATCACATAGCCCTCACCTCTTGGGTTGTCCTGGTACTAGCCACTCTTGGCCCCAGCCCCCAAGTAGGCACATGCAGAACCGAATGCCTCTCGTACAGACAAGGTCATTCAGTCGTACCTACGCATAGGTACCTTCTCCCACTCCCATCCTTAGTCTTTACTAGCACTATAGGCATGAGAGAGGAAAAATTAATCTTGATTAGTGTGTAATTTCCCATTCCAATAATCTCCCATTCCCAATTCATTTATTTAGGTTATCACTTGATTAAATAACTCATAGTAGGTTATCCTGGTACTAGCCACTTAGGGCCCCGGCCCCTCACTATGAGCCACTCACCTAGTGTACTTAGGTTCCCTAACATACATATAAAAATCATAAGAACATAATAAATTCATCATCAAGAATTCATATCAATTCCATAACAACATTTGATTGAGTTTAGGAAAACATATGTTGTCCCTAGTCCACTTGACAACCCTAAACCCAATATGGCATTCAGAATATTCCAAACATATAAGAAGACATCCAAGTGATATTATAAACATATTCAGAGTATAAATAGATTCTATTAACCAAAAAAAAATTCTAATAGCCTCTGGTAACCATACGAAACCTTAAAACTTAATGATGTTCTTAAATTGAATTATTTCAAGCAAGGATTAAATGCAAAGAATAGTCATCATAGAACAGTCATCCATATCTTCCACAAAACAAATAATAAAGGAAATCTCTTTGGTGGATATTTAGATAACATAGTTATGGACTCTCAATTTGATTTTTAGGAAGATCCAATGGTGGTAAAGAAAGTTATGACTTCTGGTTTAAAATAGAACATTTTGGTTAGGGTTCAGACCTGCCTTCACTAAAATGGTTGTAATTTTCACAAAACATAATTAAAATTCACCAAACCAATTTTAAATGAAATATAAGACTTAGGAGAATCTCTGATATCAAATTAAGACTTTTATATGATCATATCAGCCTGTAACATATGAATACATTTGACAGAAAATTCAGAATCAAGAATGGACAGGCATAGTCTGCCAAAATGTCAAAAACAAGGCATTAATTCAACCCTAAAAATAAAATCAGAGAGATACCCATTTGATATCTATGAATTTTACTTCCATAAAATCAATTTATTAAAACCCTAGATGTAATTTAAATTATTATAATAATAGATCTCCAAAAATGGGTTGCTAAAAACCCTAGGAAAACACATGCCAATTCTTACAAATAAAAACTCAAAACTTTAAAATAACCATAGAAATGAAAAGTATAGATATAATAAATAATAATAATATATAAATATATCCATAATCTATCAGAGACATAAATTAACTAAAATATTCAATCCATACCTCATGTCCTATGAAGGTTGAATTGAAGAAGGAAGGAAACAAAAGAGAAGACAAATCCAAACTTGAGATGCATCCTTCAAACCCTATCCACTTTCAGAAATCTCCATGAAAGAAAGAAATAATTCCATAGAAAAGAATCCCTCTCTCAACTACTAAAATTCTCACAAAAATGTCTCTCTCCCACAAGCAAAGATAACCAAAAATTCTTAAAGACATATGCTTACAAACTCTCTCTCACATCTCCAAGTTTTCTCTCCAAAATCTCCATGAAAAGTAAGGCCATCCTCTCCTCAATGCTTCAGCCCCAAAATCTCCTCTCTTCAAATGAGAAATTAGTGCATATAAATATATTTCCAAAGGTTGAGAGGAAAAGTAACCAACTCCCAACTAACTCTTAACTAAAGGGTATTATAAAATAACTTAATATCATACAACTATATTACTCAAATATACAATAAAAGATTATTTGTATTCATTCATGCACATATGTAATATTATCCTAACATATATGCATATGCCATCATTAATTACATCAATATCTATATATATAACCTATCCTCATTATTAATAATTAACAATTGAGAATAATATACCTCGCATTATTTAATATTTAATTATTAATAATATTATACTTTACATTAATCCCAAAATATACACCATCAACAATATCTACAATAATTAACATATAATCACATATAAATTATATATATATATATATATATATATATATATATATATATATATATATATATATATATATATATATATATATATATATATATATATATATATATATATATATATATATATATTTATATAGATACATGCCAAATACCAAACACTATAATCTATAAGATTATGAAGTAATAGATCACAATATTATTACCTATTTATAATTACTATAGGATATAATCACTGAGGTAGAATAAAATCACATGCCTCAAAATAAATTTAATCATCCAAAGAGGCCATACAAATCATCTATGAAACATATCGAGAAAACCATAAGATCAAACAAGGTCAACCAAAGTCAACAAGGAAAGTCAAGCCAAACTCCTGAAACACAACATAGAAAGATTAACTAAGAATCATACCAAGAAGGAGAAATAAATAAAATGAGTAAACAAATCATACAACCAAATGAATTCAAGTGGCCACAAGGCACTAACTACAACCATGCCCAACCGGGTGCATTGGATCTGGGTTTTTGACCCAAAGGTTGACTAACAAAGAAGGAACCCTAATATTCCCAAATTGGAATAATGACAAAGGAAGACTCATGTAGGGGCCTTAGTACTATCTCCATAACAAAAACCATTGAGGATTTGAGGGCATGCTCAGACCTATGAAGCCAGGTGAATTCGATGCCCGGTACCTGCAAGCTTGCATCACAAAGAAGAAATACATATGCACGGATATACATATAAAAGAAAACATTGCAGACAGATGACCAGGATCGATACATCGTGTGGACCTCAGTGATGTGAGTAACTACGACTTCATCCTAAATCATGAAAACACATCATGTATATATATACACTCAAAGCATGTAGCATCATCATAACGAAGGTTAGAATCTCAAGCATTGTGTTAGTCTCTTATCAATACTAATAATAAATCAACATAATCAAATCATCAAGTGAGATACAAGATTCATCCAAAGTAACCTTAATAGAAGAAAATATAAATAACCACTTATATATATCTATCAAGTACATATCATATAACATCCTAACTATGTTCATAAAGGTCTTGAAGGTACTCAATACATACACGGAGATAAATACATACAAAAATGATACCTTTAGATAGTATGTCTAATATTAGAATCATTGAGTACTAGCTTATGAAATTATTATAAACAAACTATAGGAATAGATCAAACAAGTATCATGTACAACTTAAGCTATAAGAAAACATTGAAAGATCTTAATTCTTTCAAAAACACAAAACTTATATTAGCGTTAGAGGGGTATTACAGAAATAGAGACTTGAGGTAGGTGAGCATCCTAGGGAGAAGAAACAAAAAAGAATAATGGATGTAGCCTCTGCTCTAGTGCCTGGTAATAGGGCTTACCATCAACAATTAAGAAAAGCCATCAGAGATGGAAAGAAGAAAGTGACCAAGGAAGAAGAGGTGGAGTTGCCTCTATTGTCAGGAAAAGATGAGAGAAAATTGTATCAAGAGGAATTTTTTAGTGATGACTAGTTCATCAAAAGCAAAGAATTCAGAAACTTCCTCATCTGGAAGAAATCTCAAGAGGTTGCAAAGGCTCTACCTCAGGGAATGGAACCAAGTGAGGAGACCATGAGGGATCTCACATAATGTGACCCAAGCCTTGAGAAGATTACTATTGAAGATGCCAGAGAAATGGTAAAATCAAGTGGAATGCTTCTGACTCCTGGATGGGACTTGACCTCAGTCTTAATTATTGATCAAATTAGAAAGAAACCAGAGGGTAACCTATCTTATGAAGTACATATAGGAGACATGATAAGAGGAAGCGGTTATGACCCTATGTCTCAGGAAGTTTCATTATGGTCCCTTGTTCCTAGAACTCAGAAGCCATATCTGGTGAGTATTCAAGATAAGATGGATGGAGATAAAATTGTCTAGACTGTTCAAAATACTACTAATCTTGAGGTGTCCAAGTTAGTGACACACTTTTCCCACCTCAATGAAGCAAACACATTTCAATTGTCTAAGAGGTATAACAAATTATTTGAGAATTCTATGAAGGTTGATAAGGACAAGGACCTAAAATTAATGATGATCAAACAAATGGGGGGTGAAATAAGTGATTTGAGGGTTAATCTTGAAGAAGCTTCAAAGGAGGTCCCTCCTCCTCCTTTGCAAAATAAGGCTCCTTCTCAGCCAGAGGCAAAGATTCTTGACAGGCTAATTGAATATTTGGAAAAGGTAAAGCTTGAGGAAGCCTTAAAGACCATGTAATATGTTGTACAACATAGACTACATGTTGTCACTAAGGATTGCACCCAATTTGCTAAGTTTTGAACCCAGCAATCCTATGAAACATGGGACTATTCTTAGGCTATGGGTAACCTATCTGAGAATAGACTTCTGGATCAAGGACCGACTTCCCTTTGGATCACTTGAAAACTTACTAACTTTTAGGAGGAAAGGGAGAGAATACATAAAACAAACAACTACATTTGAATGAAACAAAGGTGATCCACCTAATTTTAAAGAAGATCCACAACTGAAAACAAGTTTACTCCAACAACAAAATAAACTTAACTCACAACTCAATCCCACTTTCTTAAACTCTTAGTGAAACAAGGTACTTGAAATGAAAAAAAGGAAGAAATATTCACAATTCTGATATTCTTGATTGCACACAAGTCACACTACTAAATTAAGATAAATTCCTAAACACCAACTTGGATTCAACATGCAGATTAAGGATATAAGGATATCACAGTAATCCTACATATGAATTCAAAAGAAAACCCAAAATTATAGGAGAACAAGAAGGATCAATTTTATTTCTAAAAAGAAACTAAGTACAATTGTGTCTCTTAGAGCTACAACACTCATATTAGAGAGAAAGGAATGAAGAGCTAACCTCAATCACCAAAAGTGAGAGGTATATAAACTAAACTAGGAATCTGCATTCAAACTCCACTACCTCCTAAGAATAGAAAAAAGGTCAATCATGGACCCATGAGGATGCATCATAATTCGAATGCCAGATTCTCAGGTTTCTAGGGGGCGAGGAAAGTGGAGACCTAAAAGTAGATAGTCAAGTAAGACCGCTCTATCCACTAAGTCATGCCTATAAATGATATTCTGGCAATGGTTTATAAAAACACCACTTTTCGATATCTTACAATGACATACGTGCAATGATTGTTACATTTAAAGCCTATCCCACTATGGCACAAAATAGACCTAATATATTTTAAAATGGTCTCAACCCAAAAATGGGGAAAACATTTAAAATATTACATTATTAAACAAGAATCCACTTGTGCGTAAATAACAAAACATGGACCATCATATATTTAAAATATTCTCAACCCAAAAGAGTGGGGAAAAAATTTAAAATATACATTACATAAAAGATCCATTAATTAAAAAAGGGCACCTAAAGTAAAACAATTAATAGCCTCAACTCAAAAAAAAGAGGAGAAAATATCAATTGATCATTGAAATGGAAAACTCTTTCGAAGATGGAAAGGCAACCATTGGCACTGCAAACCCTCCTCTATGACATTTGGAAAGTTTCCATTGTTGGCATTAAGTAGGATTGCCACTAGTGACAACACTTATTTGCATTCTGAGTGCAAACTGAGTAGAACAGTGCAAACTGAGCAGAACAGTGCAAACCGAGAAAAATAGTGCAAACTGAGTAGAATAGTGCAAACTCAGCAGAATAGTGCAAACCAAGTAGAACAGTGCAAACTGAGCAGAACAGTGGAAACTGAGTAGAACAGTGCAAACCAAGTAGGATAGTGCAAACTAAGTAGAACAGTGCAAACTAAGCAGGACAGTGCAAACCGAGCAGGACAGTGCAAACCGAGCAAGACAGTGTAAACCGAGTAACATTATGTCTACCGAGTCACCAGTATTTACCAAGTTTAAAACCTACCGATTGGTTAGTATGAACCGTGCCTTCACTTCTACCAAGTGTATGACGATGCCGAGTAATGCAATGGACGCCGAGTATCAGAAAGTCACCGAGTTAGTTTGTAGGAACCGTGTAGCCATACTTGGGCCGACTTAGTAGCACTTATGTTTATTTGTCAAGCTGACTTTGTAATTGTAATTGTAATTAATTGTTTAGACTTGTATATAAACAATGTTGTAAAAATGCCAAGATGTAATGAGTATGAATATGAAAAAGAAAGAAAGGTAGAGATAAGCGAATTACAAAGGGCTACAGCAGTATAAGGAATAGCAAAGACAAATTCATCATAGAAGGTGATTAGTACATCAGCGAATCTCATTCAGCAATCTAGTTGCAAAGCAAGAGATCTACTATTTCATCCTAACAGGTGAATCAGTACTAAAATCCTTTAACCGAGTAGACTTAACAGTCTTTTGTAAAATCTCTTTACCGAGTACATACTTCTTTTGTAAGTTTGTAAAAATCCTCTAACAAGGTGGACCTAGCAGTCCTTATTGCTCCTAGCAGGGCAGATCATCAGAAGTGATCAATTGTAAGCCTTAACTGGCCAACTTTATACTGCAGTACTAAAGCTTTGTGGGTTTCATCCCCACCCTAGTTTTACTTTCTTTTTGGAAGGTTTCTGGGTAACCAAATCTATGTGTCATTGTTGTGAATGCTTTTAAGTTTCATGCTTTCTATATGCAAAAGGATAAAGTAAACTATATGTTAATACATCTGTAATTGAAAGAAAATTTGGAGTTACTGATTTACCCCTCCCCTCTTAGTAACTTGGTTAATTCCTGAATATTTCCAACAATTGGTATCAGAGCTGTATTGGTTCTCAAGATAAAGCTTAACTAGCTTGAGCAAAGATCCAGGACAATGGAGGTATTCAAACTGAACAAGGTGATTGAAAATGAAAAGCTAGATCTAGAAATGGCCATAGCTAAACTTAAAGAAGCAAAAGAACATCTTTCCCAATCCCTAAGAAGAAGGAAGGAACTTGCAAATTATATGAATGATCAGAATTACATTGAAGAAAAGATTGAAGATCTTTTTCCCTCAGATAGCTCAGATGAAGCAAACAATGCTGTCAAAGAACTCCTAGAAAAGAATGGGTCTCTGCAGGAAGAAGTGAGAAAATTGAAAACAGAACAAGAGCTACACTCAACAATATTTTGTGAGATCTGAGAACAAAGAAAAAAGTTGAAAGATGAATTAGATGGAAGGAACAATGAAGTCCAAAATAAAACCCTTCAGCTAGAAAACCTAATTGATCAGATCTCCCATACAAATGAGGAAATTTTGACTCTAAGATTAGAAATAGAAAGCACAAGAGAAGAACTAAGATCTGAAAAGCAAATCAATCTAAGATTGATGGATGACCTAAACACCCAAAAACAAATCAATGAAGGAATGCTGAAAAGCCAAGAAGACTTAAATCAGCTGTATGAGCGAAATCTTCATAGGCAAAAAGGAAAAGCAGGACTTGGATACAAAGGAGAAGGTGAATCTTCTAAGCAAGGTACTCAAAGAAATCAGAAACCTACTTGTAATCATTGTGGTAAAATAGGACATACTTCAAATAAATGTTGGAGCAATGAAAAAGAAGAATTCAATGGAAAATGCTACAACTGCAATCAGCATGGTCACAAAGCAAATGAATGCAGGGAAAAACCAAGATTCAAAGGTAATTGTCACAAATGCAACAAACAAGGTCACAAGGCATCCGAGTGCAGATCCAAAACATTCAATCCAATAGAAAAAATTATGAAAGCAATGTTTGGATGGGATTACAACACCTGGTGTGGATGTCATTACTATGGAGAATATGGACACATTGGCATGAACTGCATAAAACATCATCTAAGGAAAAGAGATACTACCATAAGAATGCACTAAACTTGGTCACATAGCCAGAAATTGCATGAATGCTAGTGAAGTTGAAGATGGAAAGAAGAATAAAGCAACTAAGGTCAGGAAGTAGATGAGACAACAGTGGGTTCCTTAATCTACCGAGCAAACCAGTCTAAGTAATGGAATGGGTGGCTCTACCTACTCAAACTAAATTCCCAAGAAAGCACTGGAACTATATTCTCATAGACCAATTTCAAACAGTTCCAGAACTGAATTAAAAGAAAGATCTGAATTGGCATACAAGATGCAATAAGATCACAGGAAGGTCGGTATCAGTTTTCACCGAGCAAGGTCAGTACTAGTTTTTATCGAGCGAGGTCCGAGCAATATGAATTCTCAAGTTCATCGAGTTGCGAAGTCTTTACCGAGAAATTAATTCATAGTGGGTGACAGTCTATCGGAATTCATACCCTAATTTGTACTAAGCATTAATGATAGAGTTGTAAACAAAAGGCAAGAAATCAAACTCATTCTTCACTGTGAACTTTAGCACTTTGAGAGCAGAAAATTTCAAGAGCAATCCAGCGATTCAAATACTTTTGCGAAAAGAATTCTCTGTGAGCTACCATGGCATCATCCAGCACTTCAGCGAAGAAAGGATCAGAAATGATAGTCCAAGGGGAATGGAAAGCACCAGATTTCAAGCTTGTGCCCGCAATTGCAGCAGCCCTAGACCCGAACGGAGCTCAATCTCAGATTCCTCCTAAGGTACTACTTGTTAATGATATTCACAATCATTTCAATTGTGCAATTCAAGAAATGGGAAACCTAGAGCTAGATATTGTGCGTGAGGAACTGTGTGTGGATGGTATTCTAAAACCCAAGCACAGACATCTGGAAGACAAGGGATTAGTTCACATTGCACATTTACCTCGAAACTTTTGGGAGAAATGGGTTAGATACATTCTCAGCCGTGTACATGATGGCAAGATTTGGCTTGAGCAACCCATAGAGATCACTAAGAAGATGATTCATCAAATCACCAGTCTTCCCATGTTAAACAAAGCTAAAACTACCAAAACCCTAGGTCGGCCAGAACTGGAGAAGAAAACCCTAGCCGAGTGGGATGGTAGAGGCATGAAAGTAAGCAGCATTACTAATGCTGAACTAAAGTTTGGAACACACATCATTGCCCATAAAATATATAGTTCAAATCGATAGAATAGTGTTTCTTGTGAAGCCATAGACCTAGCATATAAAGTGGTCAAGAATAATTTATCATTTGACCTTGCAGATTTATTGTTAAAATAGTTTAACAAGAACATGGAAAGCATTCAAACTTCCAAAAACAATCCATGTAAGTTTGGATCTTTACTGGTCTGTTTATTCTTCTATGTTCAAAAATTCTTCCCTTCCAAAGAAAAAGTAGTATGGAGAAAAGATGTGCCAGTTCTTTATGAGATAAATGAATATATTTTAGAAATGGGTGAAAATTTTGAGAGCATCATGGATAGTTATTTTGAGTCTTTCAAAGAGAAAATGAATGATAGATTCTGGATTCCACAGAATTTGGTTGAGGATTATAAGGATGATATTTGTTTCATGGTGGACTGTGACAGAGTATACATTCAAGTAGCTAAACCGAGGATTGTACATGTAAAACCTCTTCCTTATGAGGTAAACATTGATGAAACCAAGAATATCATTGAAGCCCTTCTTAATCAGCCTATTAATCCCAAAGCTCCATATTTTGGAACATTTGAAGAAGCAAAGGTGAGAATTGAATTAAGCATAAAGCTTCCACAGGCGGTAAATAAAGGAAAGAAGAGGATAGCCAAAATGAAAATGCTAACCGAGGACAAAGGAGAAGACACTGAAGAAGAAAAGGAAAAGGATGAGAAAATAGAGGAACCAGAACCTGCAAAGAAGAAAGGAAAGGTATTCATCACTAAGGCACCTAAGCCTCCCACTGTTGTATTTACAAGGAGAAGTGCAAGAGGTAAGGCAGACAAGGCAGACAAAGATATAATATTCAAAAGGCCTCCTCTAACCCTTCAAGAGAAGATCAAACTTTTTAGAGAAGGATCAGGATCTGGAAGTAAGTAATATAAAATCCTTTAAATATGAAACAAGAACGAAAATAGAACAAAAGGAGATTGAAGATGCTGTTATTGAAAAGATGGGACAGTGGAAATACTCTCTTGATGAAATAGCCCCACAGGTTCCAGCAGCTTTATTAGATCCAATAAAAATGAGATGGACCAATGCAAAGCAAACTGTAAAAGACATATTTGATCAAACCCTGAGATAGTTAGTGTCGAGCTTGAAAAATGATGAAATAAAGAAGGCATTGAAGGAGAATGAAAATAAGATGACACTGAAGTTCAATACTTGTTTGATTCTGATTAACAATATTGAATTGGTTGTGAAGGCTGCAAATGCCACATGGAAGAACATATACCATCTTCACCAACCGAGTACTGAAACAGTTATAATAAAAGACATTGAAGATGACAGTGATGAACAAGAAGAAGCCACTGAGGTAGATGATACTGTGAGGATAGTGGCAGAAGTCATTGCATCACTTCCTACCTCTCTAGCAAAAGTTACTACATCTAGCCTGGAGACACCTTCAAGCATGGTTGTGACAACTTCAACATTTGTCCAATCACCTATTGCAACAACAGAAGTAACTACCATTTCTTCTACTGAGTTGCAATCTCCTACTTCATCAAGTTTTCTAGCAGTAAGTATTCCAATTTTTTATTCTACATGTGTAAATACTTCAAGTTCTCCAGTAGACAGTATACCATTCTCTATAGCCAGTCCTACTATGTCTACTGTCACTACTACTAAGGCATTAAGTACAGATAAGCCTAAGGCTCAACTGAGTATAAGATTTTTGGGCAAGAATATAGTAGAGGATATAGACCTAGATGAAGAAATAGAGATTCCAACATTGGATTTTGCAAATCTATCAGCAGATCAAATGCAAAATATAGGTGAAATCCTCCAAAGGAAAGTGAAGCAAAAGAAGCTTAAAGATGAGAGAGACAAGGAATATCAAATCATTAAAGATGCTAAGGACATTTTGTCTGAAGCATTAGGTATTAAAGTAGACTCCTCTCAACATGTTTTGTTACAATTAGCAGAAGCAGTAAATAAGTACAATGAGGATTCATCCGGGATAGAAAAGTTAGTTGAAAGAGCTGAGAAGAAATTCAACAATAAAGTGCTTGAGCACATTGCTCAGCACATAGCTATTAATCAAGTCGAATTGTCTTCAGTTTTGTCAAACATTGAATCTTCCTATTCAAATGTTACCTCTCTTTTGGCCAGACTGTGCAATGTTGCCAAGTTCACCAAGGATGTCAAGGATAAAATGAATAAAATTGATGAGGATTTGAAGATTAGCATACAGAAGCTACAACTTGAACCAAGTTCAAACTCTGCTCATCACATGAAAATCTCATATCTATCAAATATGCAGTCAGAACTATTGAAAGAAGACACAAGGATCCGGTCCACACTGCTAGACATTCAGAACATGATCCTTCCCATCATGAATACAATGTATAAGCACATTGAACATTCCAAAACATTAATTCATGACAATCAATTCTCAATAGAAGATCACATGATTGAACTCTCTGTAGAAGTCCAAATTGCAATCCAAACATGCAAGATTCTGCAAGAAAATTGGGACAGAACCCTAGCACTGATAATGAAGGTACATTCTATTTTTCTATCAAATTATGGATTCTCTCTGTAAAACACTTGTATATACACCTTTGGCATTATCGCCAAAAAGGGGGAGATATGTATAGAAGAAGATATGTATAGAAGGAGATATTTATAGAAGAAAAAGTTAGCACATTGAAAGGGGGAGATTATTTATAAAGCCCTATGACAAAGACAAATTTTGAAAAATCAAAATAAATCTCAGCATGGTTCATGTATATAAGTTTTGGACAATAAGTGTTTTTGTCACTAATGCCAAAGGGGGAGATTGTTGGCATTAAGCAGGATTGCCACTAGTGACAACACTTATTTGCATTCTGAGTGCAAACCGAGTAGAATAGTGCAAACTGAGCAGAACAGTGCAAACCAAGTAGAAGAATGCAAACCAAGCAGAATAGTGCAAACCAAGTAGAATAGTGCAAACTGAGCAGAACAGTGCAAACCAAGTAGAACAAATCAAGCAGGACAGTGCAAACCAAGCAGAACAGTGCAAACCGAGCAGGACAGTGCAAACCGAGCAGGACAGTACAAATCGAGCAGGACAGTGTAAACCGAGTAACATTATGTTTACTGAGTCACCAGTATTTACCAAGTTCAAAACCTACTGATTGGTTAGTATGAACCGTGCCTTCACTTCTACCGAGTGCATGACGATGCTGAGTAATGCAATGGATGCCGAGTATCAGAAAGTCACCGAGTTAGTTTGCAAGAACCGTGTAACCATACTTGGGCCGACTTAGTAGCACTTATGTTTATTTGTCAAGCCGACTTTGTAATTGTAATTGTAATTAATTGTTTAGACTTGTATATAAACAATGTTGTAAAAATGCCAAGATGTAATGAGTATGAATATGAAAAAGAAAGAAAGGCAGAGATAAGCGAATTACAAAGGGCTACAACAGTATAAGGAACAGCAAAGACAAATTCATCATAGAAGGTGATCAGTACATCAGTGAATCTCATTCAACAATCTAGTTGCAAAGCAAGAGATCTACTGTTTCATCCTAACAGGTGAATCAGTACTAAAATCCTTTAACTAGGTAGACTTAACAGTCTTTTGTAAAATCTCTTTACCGAGTACATACTTCTTTTGTAAGTTTGTAAAAATCCTCTAACAAGGTGGACCTAGTAGTCCTTATTGCTCCTAGCAGGGTAGATCATTAGAAGTGATCAATTGTAAGCCTTAATCGGCCAACTTTATACTGCAGTACTAAAGCTTTGTGGGTTTCATCCCCACCCCAGTTTTACTTTCTTTTTGGAAGGTTTCTGGGTAACCAAATCTATGTGTCATTGTTGTGAATGCTTTTAAGTTTCATGCTTTCTATATGCAGAAGGATAAAGTAAACTATATGTTAATACATCTATAATTGAAACAAAATTTGGAGTTACTGATTCACCTCTCCCCTCTCAGTAACTTGGTTAATTCCTGAATATTTCCAACAGCCATTTCCTACTGGCAGTTCACTGATGGATTTGGAAATAGCTGACCTTAGTTCTCAGCATTACGCTATCAAGGTAGGCACTGGTTCTATCCTTCATTATTCATTCTCATTGTTTGCTTCGAGGGCACCAGCATTACATTTACTTCTCTATCAAGATTATTTCATGCTTTTGTGTATTCAATTTGGAACACTGGCATTTTGGTATAGATCCACTATTGCAACATTTCCCTCTTTAGCTGGGGCATGATATTGGCATTATTCACTTGAATTTCTCTATACATTTGCAATACATCTCGGCTCTTATGGGCTTCGATAGCACGTATAAATTATGGAAAACTTATTTTTTATCTCTGCATAGCCTGTGAACCTTGTGGCTTGTCATTGATTCATATAGATGAGGGCACTATACCATGGTGGCATGCTTTTCTTGTTTGATAATGTTTTATATAGCCCATGAAAGGCTAGGTCATCTTGTTATGATAATGCCTTTTCTGCATTTTGAATTGAAAGTAGGGCACTCTAATGCATTACTTTGTATATTTCAAATTGATATCTCTATTCTTGAGGGCATGACCATATATCCCCTCTCTGCTTGTATCATTTTATGTTGATGATGTTTTTGCCCTTATTACCATGCTTACTCCTCTATTTGGATTAGGGCCAAGCCACAGTTTGCATCATTGGCAATGCTTCTATTTTGAACCATGACAGCCCGTGGGCATAGGGCATTGTGTTTGTTGTCATTTCCACACTTTGTTGCATTTTTCTCCACTGGCATGCTTGAATCGACTGTATCCCAAGGGTGCTATGTGTATGCACTTACTTTTATGAGCTTGAGACCTCCATCTTACCCTAATGGTGCCATTAAACAACTAGGGTGCTATCTAGAATTTTGATTCATTGGTTTCTTTATGTTCATTTTTTCTTTGGAAGCTTGTATTATCAGGCTCCATCATGCTAATGCCAACCGTGTTGATGCTTCTGCTATTTGCATGGTTCACTGAGAGCATTCATGGCACATTCAAATAATGACCCGAGCATGCTAGGGAACGATGTTTTGTATATCATATTCAACATGTTTATTGACATATTTGTGTCTTGCTAATATTGTTGCGGCCTCCTTCTTACTTTTCTTTGAGATGTGGCTACTATTTATGTTATATCACACTGTCGCCATGGCATCATTGCTTTTCTTCATGCATAGCCTGATTGGTGGCATAATCTTTGCATCACTGTTAATGCTCTTTCGATACCATGACTGTTCCTTACTTATTGAATGGCATTATATACATGTATTTGTTACCGATATTCCCTTCTCTTCATTTGCAATTCATTAATTGATGCCTGATACATCATGCTGCTAGAAAGACTAGATATTTGGGTGCAATGTGAGTAGTTTATGTATTGCATACATGTTTTCCATTTCTCTCCATGACCCGTGAACAAGGGTGTGATGCTACTATCACTGTGAAACCATACATTGACATTGGCTAGCCTTGTGTATGGGTATGGGTGCCTGTAGATGCACCTCCTATGATGTCTGTGAACACTGTGATGTCATCGCATGTGAGAACTATTAGGGCATTTTTATTATGACATTTTATGCTCACTATTTTTAGACCCTTGAGTTGTTGGAAGTCCACTATAGCTCATGCTAGCTTAGTGTTCATTTGATGATATTGATTATTGCCTCATATACAATGCTCCATTGATTGGTTCAAGCTTAGATAAAATATCACCTTTTACTAGTTCCATGATGTGCCTTTTCATTTGATTATTCTAAAAAAGAAACCATGAGCTTGACTTGGTATCCATGCTCTCTCATTCCATGTATTTTTTGTTTTATGAACCTCTTCGGGGCTTGTAGCCTATAGGTGGTTGATGCCTAAATCTCTTAGCATAGCCACTACAACTGTCAATATTGTCCCTCAATTTTGATGCTTTCTTGACACAACTAGTGGGCCTAAAGCCACAACATATCCCTTTCACTCACCATTTATGCTGATTCTTGTGTTTATATGTGGCTTTGAGCTATGAACCTAGATGACATTGTAGTGCACACTTGTTCATTATTTAGGTTATTATGCCATTCTATGCTCTATCTTGGCATCATATCATTGTCATACTGGGGCCGACAACTAATTAAGCATCATTGATTTAATGTTAACCTTGTGCCAGTGTGCACTATGCTCTGTGACATTCCATCTTGTGTTGTATTTACATCTAATATTGTATGCTTATCCTCATGGTACACTATGATGTTCTATCCACTGAAAACCCTCTTGTATTTGGTCTATAATGTAGATCTACATGTGTTCACACTATGATGTACCCCCTTCAAATTGCTAGTGTTCTGCTTGGAATATATTTCATGCCATGTAAGGATGATATTGTGCAGATTTGAGTATTTATTTCTCTACTTTGATATTGATTTGATGCACCCTGCAAGCTCTCCTTTGCTAGTGTTTGACCATGCTTCATTGATCCTCATTGATGTTGCTTCATCTAGGTGTACTTTGCTTTTGTACAATGTGTTCTCTTAGCTCTTGATGTGATCATCGACAAAAAACTTCAGGTTTTTCTGTCATGATTCGCATCAAGGGCCTAGATCATTCATTGAATTTATTTTTGGATTAGCTCCTACTGTATCTGCACATGAAACAAACACATAAGTGAAAACATGGTGCCCCTTTTGTTCTTTGGAGCCTTGTGCACATGCCCTGAGCACAACCTTTATCAGAGGTGCATGGATGAGTGTACATATGCATTCTATAGATATTGTGATACCAGCCATTACATAGATCCATTGGATCTAACTCATATCCCTTCTCTCTTCTTACAGGTTCTGGATCTTAGGAGCCTACTGGACAGGACCGGATCTAGACACCACTACCAGGCAATGTCTGGTACCCCAGTACTTAATCATTTTCTTTATGTATATGTATACTCATTCATTTAATTCTAGTAATGACTATGCTCACAACTTGTGTGAGCTCAAATAGATGCTTTTCCTTTCAGTTCCTTCCCTTTTCTTCAATATACATACATGCATGTGTAGCTTTAGATGTAGTTCATTTCCTTTTAATTTCATGTACTATTCAAAATGAAATGAACACAAACTTAAAGAAGATCACTTAATAAAACAAACTAGGGTATTGTAGCCTCATCTAGTAATCAGGTCTCCAATCTAAGAATGAGTAAAAATATGGAAACACTAAACAAAATAAAAGAAAAAATGGACTCAGTCCATCAGTATGTTCTCTTGTTTCATAAGGCAAATGAAAAGGTGAATGAATCATTGGCTAATTTAGAGCCACTTTATAGTATCTGGTTCAAGAGGAATATGTTATTTGAAAAGCTTGATGCCCTACAACAACATAGGCGTAACATCCTTGAAGTGGTTACAAAATTATATGTGAAGATAGGATTAGTTAGTGCTATTTCCAAATTATTTAAGGAAAAATCAAATCAAATAAAGGCTAGGATGGCTATGTTTTATAAAAACTATAATAAGTATTTTCCCTCAGTGTATAATGATGATGGAAGCATAATTAGTATGGATGAGTGGATGTTAAGCATGGGCCTAATAATGATTAGGCAAGAGGCTTTCCTTGGTGGTGACAATTCTCTGGACTTACAAGGGTGTAACAACATAGTGGACAACTTGATAAAAGTTGAGAATGACTGTACAAAGTTTGTTGCTGAGCTTAAAGGCATTACTAATTACAAGTGGGAGTTACAGTTGAAGACACTACAAGACTTGTAGAGATATATTTGGCCCTCTGATGATGATGTAGCTTCTTGGGATAAAATTACAAAGAAGAGGAAAAGGAAGCCAGTTATCTTGGAGCTGGAGGCAAAAGAAGAAGAGTGAGGTACACCTAGCACCTGATCTAGAATTTTAGGGAGAGCATGTAGAAAACAAAGCATGATGTAAGTTAGCCAGTAATAGTGGTCATCATTTGAATGTAACAAAATCAAGTAACTACTCTAAGATATCAGGAGACGAAGGTGCCAGCTATGAAGATTCCATTTCTTGGGAACTACTTTCTATTTTCTTCAGTCTTTGTCATCATGTTTGTACTTTTTGTCTATAGTGTGAGTCACTTTCCTAGCTATCCAAAGCTTGTTGCATCCTTTCTTTGAGGATTCCAAGCTAGCCAGTGATATAAATAGTAGTTTTGCTTCTTTTGTAAGGGTGGTCGATATACTTTGTAAAGAAAGTTCTGAATATAGGATCTTATTTTCTTACAAGTCTCTATTAAAATGTACTGATATAGTTGATATATTAATACAAAATACTAGAACTTCTATACTATTTCTAGTTGTCTTTGTGTATGGACATTTTAGTTCTCTTATCTATTAAATTGTAAGGCTTTTTCATACATTGTTTACAAGGTAAATATAGGGGTTGAGTTTAAGTTCTTTCAAGGAAAGAATAAATCTTAAGGGAGGTCTCTAGGAATTAACTATCCATGTATGAATTTGATAGCGGGGTTAGCAATTGGGAGAATGGAGTGTAAGGCATTTCATTTGAGTTTTAGTACTTTTTCTTTGATAGGATTTTGTTGATGTAGGGTTTGACTTTGATGCCCAATGAATAAGGCATTGATTATTACCTGGTTTACGTGTATTCACCATCATAAAACCAAATAATCTATTCAATTTACATTTACTGTATATTTCTAAAATGTATCATCTATGTCAAGCACATAGATCACTATTGTAATGATTTGTAGAAGCTGTTAAAGAAGGTAAACCTGCTCGAGTTTCATACTCAAAGTGAAGAAGGTTTTCTAACCTTAATACCTTAGCATTTGAATTGTGCTAGATGCACCTATTGGGAGTACATGAATTTTTATTTTAGGAATTTTCTTAATCCTTTTAATCATCTACATGTTTAAGTGCTTAAAAAATTGGCAACTCTACTAGGGAACTAACCCAGAATACACAGTGGATTTGTGTCATTCATGCTAAACCATTTGTTGTGTATGTTATAGACCAGCTTTATAATTTTATATTCCCATCTGTTTGTTGGTGGCAAATCTAAGTTCTATGTTTACTAGTTGCTGGTATCCATCAAGAGATTTGTTTTATTGTTTTGTAACATGCCATGAGTCAGTCAAGATTTACTAAGTCTTACTTTAGAGATCACCCAAAGAGTAATGTGGGTGATGAACTCCACATGCCTAGTAGGAAACAATGGTCTAGGAGAGGTCATTTCACTGCTAATTCTTCTAGACCCTCTAGAAATTGAGTCCCTACACCCATTCCTCAAGAAGCCTCTTCCTCTTTTGATGACCCAAAATTTGTTAGGAAAACTAAGCCTAGTGCTAATGTCCTTTCTTAGGAAGAAGAAGTCATAGAGATAGGTTTTTTCTTTGCAAGAGAAACCCTAGATCAACTAAGGGAAAATTCTACTGTAAAAGCTACCTCTTATGACTCAGATAAGTTGAGAGAGGAGGTCATAGCTTTAAGAAAGAAAGAGCATGAGAAAATGTCTGAAATTGCCAATAGAATGAAGGTCTGGGAACAATAAATTTATAAGTTACTTATGGAGAGACAGGATCACATAAGGAAGACAAAGAACAATGAGATCTAGGCTAGAAGTTTAAATCAAGATGTCCAAGGTTTGGACCATGAATTTTTTAGTGATATGGGAGCTTTAAGAAAACAAGCTGATGGTAGTAAACCTAACCCAGAGAAGGACAAATTTGAAGGAACAGGTCATGTTCTTAAACAATTGCATGCATCAGAAACTAAAAGGACTGAAGAGCCTAGAGGTGCTACAGGGGTGTCACTGACAAAGGGAAGCAAAATGTAGTTGGTGTAGGCATCAATGAACCTAAGAATTTTTTTTTTGTATCTAATATTGTCTCCCAAGTAGGCTTGGAATTGGAAAAGGCAAGAAAGGCTAAGGAGGATTTGGCTCTCTAGCTTGAGAAGTTAGAATTGGAAGTTGTTGCTGATAAAATGAAAAGAAAGATAGCCTTCTTGCATGCCAATATGAACACATCTACTAGTATCTCAATCCCTATAGCCTCAGGAAAAATACTATCAAATCAGCCTTGTAATACAATTCCCAATCCCCAAGTCTCAAATCCTACACAAGGTACACCTGGACTAGTTCCTAATGTCAATCTAGTAGCCCCTGTGACTAGTGGACCAATTGGAAATGTGCCTTATCCAAATATTGGACCAGTTCCCCAAGTTTAGCTAAATTTCCAAAGAAGACTAGTTCACCTAGATAGGTATAGGCCTTTGTTCTTTGATGGTATCCCTAGTCAACCTAATGTTATCCCAAATGAGATCAGAGAGAAGATCCCATTATTCACTAGAAACAATGTGGTTACATGTGAAGAGCATCTAAATTTTTTTACTGATAAAATTAATTACTATGAAATTGAGCATGAGGATGTTGTAATGAATCTTTTTGTTCAGTCATTGGTTGAAGATGCCAGGGATTGGTATAGATGTTTACTAGAGAATAACATTTCATCATAGGATGAGTTCATTAGAAGCTTCAAGGAACAATATGAAAAACATGTTAATTCAAGCTACATGCTCAATGAGTTTAATAATATCAAAAATAATTAGAATGAGAGCATGTCAGAGTTTAATGGCAGATTCCAAAAGGCCATGTACAAGTTGTTCCAAGTATTGAGTTTAGATGATGCAGTTTGCTTGACTACATATTTCAATGCCTTGGATAGCAAGATGTCATATCTTCTTAGAGATAAGAGTCCTCATACTCTAAGAGATTCCTTTAAATTGGCTATAAATATTGAAAGCAATAGGAAGGCATTAGGTCAGATGTATAAAAGAGATGAGGGAAGATTGTGGAATGAAACTAGGCCACAGCCTGCAACACCAACTAAGGATGAAGACAAAGTTGATAAACTAGCCAGTGTAGTCAAGGATCTCTCAAAAAAAATTGAAAAGGGTGGGAGAAACTATCAAGATGATAGACCACCTTATCAAAGGCAAGAGAGACTTCCTAATCTATGAGATATGCCTTATAGGATGAATTGGAAGGATGGGAAGCCAATCTTTGATAATAATGAGCCTCAAAAGGGGAGAGATATACTTGACCCTTTGAAGAAGAATACAACACACAATGTGGAGAGAATCCCTTGGTGTGTGGCTTGTAACATGCCTCATTCTCCTTTCCAATGTGTTGTTGCTCAGGCATTAGAGGAAAAAGTTGATGATCCACAAGCAGGAGATTATGAAGAATCTAAAAAGCCTGTTGTTAACATGTTTACAACTGAGAAGGTGGAAGATCTCTTATCTTTAGATGATGAATAAATTTATGTTGATGTTGATCATAAGAGAAGGATTCTCCCTGGCTATGAGAAACAAGTATTTACTTACTCTGATTATGATGGTTTTGATTCTGATATGTGTAAAACTAACATGGTCAGATGAAACTTAGATGCGACACAATGGAGAAAGCCTAGTGAAGAGGAAATTAGAACTTTGACTGTGGCTTCTATAACACAAGCCAAGTCCTCATACAATTTGAGGAATAGAAGGGTGGATGCTGATCAAGGAGTGTTGAGGTCAGTATTTGTTAAAGATAATTCTTAGACCAAAGATTCCCCTAAACCAAGTGTTGTTAAGGGTAGAGATGGAGATAATAGGAGAGAAGTGCCTATTACTGAAAGAAAAAAGAATGAGGAAGTTATTTTTGACAAGGCCAAGAAGAAGGTGGGTAGACCAAAAGATTATTCTAATTTTTCTATTGATCCTCCTAATTTTGACATGAGACATGCCCTGTCTCAAATGAAGGTTTCTATTCCTTTATTAGAAATGCTAAAAATCAAGGAGCATAAGACAATGACTATAGCTCTCATAAGTGAACAAGGAATAGATCGCGTTGTATCAAGAAAGGGGAATGCCATGGAAGGTCCTGATGCAACTAAAGATATATTTGATGTATGTGTTGGAAACATTGTGACACTAGAACCATCTTCCATAGATCCCTTTTATGTCACATTAATTGTGAACAATTTTCTGCTCAAGAATTGTATGATTGACTCTGGTGCTACTACTCCTATGATGCCATATCATGTAATGAAAGATTTCAAACTGGAGGTTGACACATCCAATGGTAGATGTTATGCCATGGATAATAGGGCAGTGCCTATTGTGGGAACTCTAGTTGGGATTGAAGTGAAGATTGATGCATTCCTAGAGGCCACATACAAGATGGATGTGGTTGTTGTAGATACAAAACCCCATTATGGCATGCTTCTGTCAAGATAGTAGGTTGTAGCACTAGGAGGAAAATTGCAATTAGATTTGTCATATGCCACTATTCTAGTCAATGGAACTAAAGTAAAGTTGTATAGGGAGCCCCATTCTTCAATAATGGTTGAAAAGGTTGCACCAGAGGATTTAAACTATTTTATGGACATTGACATGGATAAATTCATGGTTGAAGAGATAGTACCCCAAATGAAGAAAACTGATCCAATAGTGGATGAAATGATATTGCAACAAGATGGACTCTAGCAAATGTACTTTGATGGAGGATGCTCTAAAGAAGGATCAGGAGCTGGTGTTGTGTTCATTTCCCCATCAGGTACTACATTCAAGTACTCATTTATGCTAACTTTCCAATATGCTAATAATACTACTGAGTATGAGGCTTTAATATTGGGTTTAGATGTTTCTATTAAACATGGTATAAAATTGTTAAAGGTACATGGTCATTTCCAATTGATTATAGCCCAAGTTAGATCTAAATATGCTGCTAAAGATGAAAGACTAAAATTTTATAAGCATTTCATTTGGGATCGATTAGAATTATTTGTAGCTTTGAATATCCTTTTGGTAGAATGGTCAAATAATATCATAGCTGATTTCCTTGCTAATGTTGCCCTGAAAAATAATGATATTACTTTGACTAGTGTGTCTATGTTAGAAATCAAAAGTAGGCCTGCAGTGCTTGACAATGTGTATAATTAGCAATTCTTTGAAGATGACTTTGATATCCTTAGGTTTCTTCAACTTTTAGATTAGTATGATGGGCAACAAATTGATTTCAGTGCTTCACAACAGATTGTTGATGGAAAAGAATGTATTATGGGAAATGAGATAGTCCAGTTGCCCTCAAATAAAATACCTAAGGGATTAGTGGAATTAGAAGGCATGTTTAAGACAAATGATGGGTATATGTCTCAAAAGTCTAATACCAAAATGGATGACCTAGAAGAGATAAACTTAGGTTCAGAAACATCCCCTCAAATGGTATACATTGGAAAAAGGTTGAGTAGAGAGGTTAGGGAAAATTTGATAAGATTGTTGAAAAGATATAAGCATGTGTTTGCTTGGTCTTATGATGACCTCAAATCTTATAAAGAAGATCTTTTTCAACATTAGATTCCCCTAAAGGAGGACACTAAGCCATTTAGACAAAAATAGAGGCCCATCAATCCCTTATTAGCCATAAAGATGCAAGCTGAATTGACAAAACTATGAGATGCTGGTATTATTGAGCCTATTAGGCATTCCTCTTAGGTGTCTAATCTTGTGCCAGTAAGAAAAAAGAATGGTGATATCACACTCTGTGTTGACTTCAGGAACCTAAATGTTGCCTCACTAAAATATAATTATGGGTTGCCAAACATGGAAGCTATGTTGCATAGGGTAACTAGTTGTGAATTGTTGTCTATGATGGATGGTTTTTTAGGGTACAACCAGGTTTTGGTCAAAGAATCTAAACAATTCAAGACAACATTCTCCACCCCATGGGAAACCTATGTGTATGTCCATATGCCATTTGGTTTGAAAAATGTTGGGGAAACCTTTCAAAGGGAAATGGATGTTGCTTTCAAAGATTTGATTAATATCCTTATGGTTGTATATCAAGATGATTTAACTGCATACTCTAAGAAGGATGAAGATCACTGTAATCATTTGGAGAAATTCATTGTCAAGGCTTTGGAGTTTGGTATCTCACTGAATCCCAAGAAGTGTCAATTTTCTATGACAAAGGGAAAGTTGCTTGGTCATATAGTATCAAAGGAGGGAGTTAGAATTGATCCTAAAAGAGTAGAGGCAATAAAAAAGGTTCCTCCCCCAAAAAATATCAAAGGTGTGCAATCCTTTTTAGGACAGATTAATTTTTTCAGGAGGTTTATTGCTAATTTTGTAGAACTAGTCAAACCCATAGTCAAGCTCCTAAAGAAAGATGTAAATTTTGAATGGAATTGTGAAGCTCATCAAGCTTCTGAAAAGATTAAGCAAGAAGTCCAAGAGGAACCTGTCTTGATATCCCTTCACTATTCTAAGCCTTTCTCTTTATTTTCCCTTGCATCTTTTCACACAATTGCAGCTATTCTATTACAAAAGGATGAAGAAGGGTTTGAATATCCCATTGCCTCCTTTAGTAAATCACTGCAATCTGCTGAGCTTAGTTATGAATTGATGGAAAAGAAAGCATATGCATTAGTCAAGGCAGTCAAAGCCTTTAGGCTTTATCTTGTTTGTGCTAAAGTGAATGCATATGTTCCTCATGCAATAGTAAAGGACATTTTAAGTCAGAGTGAGGTCATTGGAAAAAGATGTAAGTGGATTAATAGGATCCAAGAATTTGATATAGAGCTCCATCTTACCAAAATTTTAATATTTTTGGGACTTTCTTAGCCTATGACAGAGGAGAACATGGATCTTGTACAAATAAACAATGTGACCATTGGTGGAGGAGATGTATCTACTATTGAAATGTAGCCATGGTAGACAAATATTGTTCATTTTCTCAAGCATGCTAGCTGCCCACAAGGGTTGAGTGACAATCAAAGAAGAAGCTTAAGATTGCAGGCTCAAAGGTATGTGTTAATAAAAGGTGATTTATTTTGGAAGGATAATGATGGGATATTTCTTTTTTGTTTAGACAAACACCAATCTAAAAAGGTTTTGCAAGAGATGCACTCTGGGTTGTGTGGAGGGAATCATTCAGCTAGGTCTACAGCTCATAAGATTCTGAGAGTTGGATACTATTGGCCTTTTTTGTTCAAGGATACTCATTCTTTTGTCAAGAGATGTGAGCCATGTTAGATATTTTCAAAAAAATAAAAATTATCACGTGCTTTGCTATTGAATCCCATGGTTGTAGAGGCCCATTTTGCTATGTGGGGCATGGATTTTATTGGCGAGTTCTCAGAGAAGTTTAGTGGTGGGCATAGTTACATTTTGGTGGCTAATGACTATTTCACTAAATGGATTGAGGTCATTCTGACCAAGAAGGAAACTAGTGCAGTAGTAATTGAATTCTTGATGAATAACATAATTACTAGGTTTGGTGTACAAATGAAATTGGTAATGGATAATGCCATGAGCTTCATGTTAGAAAGTAAAGATCCCCAAGATAACTAAGAGGGGGGGGGGGGTGAATCAGTTATTAGATAATTTATCCATTCAACTACTTTAAACAATATAATCAATGTACTGATCAACCATAGAAAGATAATCATACACAATTGCACAATAACACAAGATATGTTGACTAGGGAACCTCTTGAAAAGAGTAAACCCCAGTGGGATTGATGCCCAAAAAATGATGCACTAATATGAAAGTTCCTTGTTAGAGGATGGACCCTATTAGGATTCTTATGAAATACATTCAGTACATATCAATCCCTGTTAGGAGATTTTGAATCCCTATTAAAAGATTCTAACCCAGTTAAGAGTTTATGGAAGACAGAAGGACCCACTGCCCAAACAGCTTCAAGGAAAGATCTCTAAACCCAATGTCCAAAAGATCTTAGAATTATTCAATAGAATAATATGAAATATATTACCTCCTTCACACTATGCCAAAACCGCACTCTCTACTACACAAGATCACAATTCCAGATCTTTGTACTCACAAGTCTTCCTTCATCACTGAATTAGCTCTTTTCTTCACTTCATGCATATATTCACATCTCAATCTTCATAGTACACATTAAAACAAGGAAAAAATTCCTTCTTATATACCAAACTCAAATAATTACAAATGAGTTGGTCCTCAATTACAAAATAATAAATTCTACACGCTACACACAAAATTCACATAAAACTGTCAGCTTCCAGATACTGTAACTTTCTCCAAACATATCCTCAAAGTTTGCACTGTGAACCACATCATCATTAATGAGTCTCCAACATCCCTTTAACTGTGCAAAATCAGATTCCATCCCAGCTAAGAGATATCCTCTGATTTCTGAACATCGCTTCACAGAAACACTGTCTAAACACTGCTTTCACCAAAATGCTCATAACTCTCACAAATGAATGAATTTCTTTTTGTGATATTAACCATAGGTTAATAACACACCAAAGAACATACCATTAACTACACAAAATCCAATCTACAATACAACATGTGCACAAAACAAAATTGTACCTACTTTCCTGCTAATATCTAGAATATCACTGTGTTGACATCAATGACAATCCTAGTCATGAATGCAACAACAACTGCTACAAAATGACTGCCAAAATACTTTGCATTCATTCCTAACACTTTAGGTCATAGGAATTCACTGAATTTTGTTTTAAAATGGGAATAGTTCCATCATATTCATCCACATACCATCCACAGGCCAACGTAAAGCCATAATCTAGTAACAAGAGTATTCTGCATATTCTAACGAAGTCCTTGGAAAAGAACAAAAGGAGTTGGCATGCAAAATTGAAATTGGCTTTATGGGCTGATAGGATTATTGAGAAGAAAGCAACAGGGAAGTCCCCTTTTGAATTGGTTTATGGTGTAAAGTCCAGACTTCCTATTAATAATCTGTTGCCTATCTACTAGTTCATATAACAAAAAGATATGGAAATCAGTGATCCATTGCAAGATAGGATGATTGAGTTAGTTGAACTGGATGAACTTAGAAGAGTAGATCAGAAAGAAAATGTAAGGTTGTAACACAAAATGAAGTATCTTTTTGACAAGAGAGAAACTATTAGAAAATTCCAGCCTAACAATATGGTGCTTCAATGCAATGCACAAAAGAATTGAATCCCTATGGTTAGGACCTTTCATTATTCATCATATTCATGGCAAGGATTCTTACTTCTTAAGAAAGTTGGATGGTGAGGAACATGAATTTCCAGTGCATGGATAATTCCTAAAATATTTCTTCAATTAATTCTCAACCTTTTCCATGCACAGTAGCTTTGTATATATGTACAAGTGTGTTTTCTTTTATTGTGTGTTTGTTTCCTATTTTAGTTAGGGTTTTGTGGTTTTCCACCTAGAGATTCATGGTTTCTTGCTATGAACTTGCATTCAAGCATCCTCAGATAGAGCCACTATTGGGTATATTTTAGGTTTTCTAAGATTTTTTCTTTAGGTCAGTGTCCTTGTCTCTGTAAGTGTCTCCGTTTGGTATAGGGTTTTCAAACTCCTGAAATCTATCATGCTTATGAATGTAAATCCTTTTCCTAGGTCTTTTTTCCCTTGGTAGGGTTCTTATCCTTCACAAATCCTAAGTGTGCCCTGGTTCTTATGTTTCTTTGTTAACTTTTTTGGCCACTTAAGATTTGTCTTTGTGCACATGATCTTTCTTTCCTTTAATGTTCGCTGAATCACGCAATATTTTCTCATATCATTAAGTCTTTTAGCAAACTAGCGATAGTGGTGAGTCCTTGTCTAGATTTTTCCTCAGTCACTGAATCTCCTAGTCTATATCACAGTTAGTCTTTTATCTAGCAATTTGGAAACTATGTAGTCTCATGTTCTCTTATTTCCTGACGGTTTTCTCTTAACAATCAACAAATGGGCGTGGTGGTTTTCTCTTATTCTCTGAATTGGGTGATCATGCTTTTTGTTTTATGGAAACTCAGTGAGGAGCATTGATCATCTCTAGGATCAACAATAGTGTTTTAATCTCATGATGAATGGGCCCTATAGCAATTTATTTGGTGATTCAGTGACTAAGTCTTATTTTCATGTTCACTAGGTTTGGCGGCTTTGACAAAGGTAATTTGGCAAAGGCTAATTTTTCTTCATTCTCTGGGTCATAGGAAAATTTGGCCAAGTTCAAAATCATCTAGTGACTCAATGAGTTAAGCATTTATGCAATATCATGATTAGTTAACAAAGCCTCAAGTCTTTCAGCAATTCGGTGAACAAATCATAGATAGAGATGTGTTTCCTTTAGTCGCTTGATCTCGGAATGATAAATTTAATATTTCAAACTTTGGGAGATCCCGCGGATGTAGTGTTCATTGAATCTTATGATTATATGACAATGGTTTAAAATTTTTGGCAACTCAATGACAACCTTTGATTGTTCCCAAGATCTACGATCGGTGTTTAATCTCTGAATTAAACTCAAGTAAAGGAAACCATCTAGTGAATTTGTGAATACCTTTGGTCGCCCAATCTCATAATAACCCAAGGTTAAGTGTTTTATCCAGAGACCATGATATTACCTTTTTCATTGAGTCTCATAATGAATCATGAGTTAAGAAAGGTGCTCCAAGATTAAGAGTTTTCAGTGGTCACTAAAATCTCTAGATTTGACTGTGGTAAAGGTTTCACCTACATGGATTCAAGAAAGGCAGTGTTCGCTGGATCTCAAGATGGTTATTGAGTTAAGTAAGGAATTGTGAGAATTGGAGAATGCCTTTGGTTGCTTATTCTCTTAATAGCGATGGAGTTGTCATGATTTTCATAGCTTAATCTAAGGACCGTTGATCATCTCTAGGGTCAATGGTGGTTGCTAAGTCTCCAAAAGTAACCATGAGTTAGGAAATCACTTTGAGATCACACGAATGGCTTTGTCACTGATTCTCCAGGATAAACCCAAGGTTAACATTTTGTTTAGAGATCACAAGAAATTTTGTTCACTGGATCTCTGATTCAATCCAGGTTAAGAATTTATTTTTGAAGGATTATGCATCATTGCCCATGTGGCAAGGTACACTCCCAAGCTGGAGAAAAGTAAAATGACATCCAATTAGATTCTAAAAAGGTTTTTTATCAGTTAATGAGGGTTTTAAAGCTAAAAGTTGTAATCATTTCTTTTGTGCTTTATTTCTAGTTTTTAAATCAACTTTTCAACATCCACACCATGGCTAGCCTCAATTTGAAGTTGGTAATATGTAGAATTGAATGAAAAGGTGATATAAGATGGATTTGTAATGATTTTGGGAACTACACATTCAATTCTCAATGATTATATAGCTAGGACATCATTGTTTTCTATGTTTGAAGTTTTTTGAAGTGAATAGTATTCTCCAGAGCAAAGGCAGAAAGCGTGAAGTGAGAAGAGTTTGCAGAGCTGAAGCATTCATATTGCAAGATGAGTGAACCAGAAGCAAGCATGGCATCATGTAGTGGAAAAGCTAAGGAACACAGTGGTGAAGAGAAAAGGAAGCCCAACTATTTAGATGAGTTCCTCAAATTGCTTCTCAGGTCTAACCAGAACAAGAAATCTATTGACACGGCTTTTGAAGATCTCATGGACAAGTGCAAAGACCATGTCACTCATTCTACCTTAGGTTACTCAATCTTCACTTACTTTTATAACAATAAAAATAAAAATATACCAATTTGTAATGCTTGGGCTTTGGGGTTAGCTAAGTTGGTTGTCCCAAATGTTTTTCTTGATGTTGACCTTGTCATAGAGCTAGCTAGATTGTATGACCCTGTTTATAAGACCATCAGGTGTGAGGACCACTCTACCTTTGTTACCCTAGATAGAGGGTCATTCATGAAAGCCTTTGATTTCTTTTCCTCCTCTTCCACTAAAATCAATTTAAAGAAGGAAAGACAAAATTATGAAAATCATATTGGATCAGTGAAGAGCCAAATAGTTCAGCATATGCCTAAACAAGGTAAATATGTAGCTCCTCTCCCTACAAGCATGAATGCCCCATATGAGTTCAAATCTGTTAACTTCTATATGAATTAAATATGTTATGGGTTGTGTTGTGTTCTAGGGATGGATGGTGATGAAGAAAGATTGCCTACTGATTTGTTAATTATAATCTTGGATATTTAGAATTCCCATGCCAACATTGACTATGATTACATCCAGTATGTAATCGATAGAATGCATGAAGTCTTGATGTTTGTTAAGGAAAATAAGAGGCCTATTAGGTTCATGCATTATTCCCTCCTGATGCACTTAATTTAATATTTCCATGTCAATAGTCTAGATGCAATGATGTTGAAGCTTAGGCTCACTTTTGAAGGCCATCCCAATCTAGTGCAATATTTGTTGAGGGTGTGGAATTACACTTCCAATGAGTGTGATTTCTATTTTTTATAGAATTTCTTTGTTCTCCTAATTCTGTGGATATTGGGGACAAGTGTGATGAGATTGCAATCTAAGGTTTTGCAACTTTTTAGGCCAGTGTAGTATGTGAATAATTGGAAAGGAAACCAGAATTGGGGTGACTTCTACTTAGGGGAGAATTTCACAGTTATTAGGGTTTATGGCTGCCCTCAACCCCCTCATCTACTTCCAAGATTTGTACCACCAAGGGTTGCCCTGTTATAATTTATATGGAAATTGATATGGACCGATAAGGAGATTTTGGCACCTCATAGGAAGGGCACTTTCACACCAAGACAATTCAAATTTGGTAGTTTTCTGATTGGGAAAAGAGCATTAGATGAGCTCAGTGGTTGGCTCAATCATTTTAAGATGATTTTTGGTACTTGTAGGTATGTTGACCTTGAAGATTTCATTATGACTACAACAATGACATTGATCCCCAACATTGGGATAATAAGAAAATATGAGGGCTTATACAAGGAAGATGTGATTAGGAACAACTTAGATCAAGACGAGGCTAGTAGAAGGTGGACAAAATATTTTTATCTACTAAGATTGGAGGCTCAACTCAAGGAGGCCCATATTGCTTTTTATAGTTTTTCCCTGATCTCCCATACCTGAAGAGGATGGAGAAAATGATTTAAATGTATGGCACCATGTCCAATCAATTGGAAGGAATGATTGAGGAGAAATTAGATGTTAAGAAAGACTACTCCACTTCTTCACCTAAGGAGTTTTCCAATGAATTGAAAGACAGTGATAGTCCACCTCAAAATAGGGACTCACCAATTATTTATTTGACTCAAAATCAACTAGAAATAGGGGACACCTCAGAGCCACCAGTGAAGAAATAGAGACTCGAGGTAGGTGAGCCTCCTAGCGAGAAGAAACAAAAAATAATAATGGATGTAGTTTCTATTCTAGTGCCTGGTAATAGAGATTACCATCACCAGTTAAGAAAAGCCATCAGAGAGGGAAAGAAGAAAGTGACCAAGGAAGAAGAGGTGGAGCTGCCTCTATTGTCAGGACAAGATGAGAGAGAATTGTATCAAGAGGAATTTCTTAGTGATGTCCAATTCATCAAAAGTGAATAATTTAGGAACTTCCTCATCTAGAACAAATCTCAAGAGGTTGCAAAGGCTCTACATGAGGGAATGGAACCAAGTGAGGAGACCATGAGGGCTCTCACATCATATGACCCAAGCCTTGAGAAGATTACTATTGAAGAGGCCAGAGAAATGGTAAAACCAAGTGGAATGCTTTTGACTCTAGGATGGGACCTGACCTCAACCTTCATTATTGATCAAATTAGAAAGTAGCTAGAGGGTAACCTATCTTATGAAGTACATATATGAGACATGATAAGAGGAAGTGGCTATGACCCTAAGTCTCAGGCAGTTGGATTATGGTCCCTTCCTTCTAGAACTCATAAGCCATATCTGGTGAGTATTGAAGATAAGATGGATGGAGATAAAATTGTCTAGACTATCCAAAATATGACTAATCTTGAGGTGTCCAAGGAAGTGACACATTTTTTTGACCTCAATGAAGCAAAAATAGTTCAGTTGTTTGAGAGGTATAATAAATTATTTGATAATTCCATGAAGGTTGCTAAGGATAGGGACCTGAAATTAATGATGATCAAACAAATGGAGGGTGAAATAAGTGATTTGAGGGTTAATCTTGAAGAAGCTTCAAAGGTGGTACCTCATCCTCCTTTGCAAATTGAGGCTCCTTCTTAGCGAGAGGTAGAAATTCTCGACAGGCCAATTGAAGATTTGGAAAAAGTAAAGCTTGAGGCAGCCTTAAAGACCATATTAGATGTTGTACAACATAGACTAGAAAAAATAAAATAAAAAATGGACTCATTCCATCAGTATGTTCTCTTGCTGCATAAGGAAAATGAAAAGGTGAATGAATCATTGGCTACTTTAGAGCCACTTTACAATATCTTGTTTGGGATGAATATGTTATTTGAAAAGCTTGATGCCCTGCAACAACATAGACCTGACATCCCTGAAGTGGTTACAAAAGTATATGAGATGATATGATTGGTTAGTGCTATTTCCAAATTCTTTAAGGGAAAATAAAAACAAATAAAGGCCAAGATGGCTATGTTTGATAAAGACTATAATAAGTATTTGCCCTAAGTGTACAATGATGATGGAAGCATAATCAGTATGGATGAGTGGATGTTAAGCATGGGCCTAATAATGTGTTAGGAATGAATGCAAAGTGTTTTGGCAGTCATTCTATAGTAGTTGTTGTTGCATTCATGACTTGGATTGTCATTGATGTCAACACAGTGATATTCTGGATATTAGAAGGAAAGTAGGTACAGTTTTGTTTTGCGCACATGTTGTATTGTAGATTGGATTTTGCATAGTTGATGGTATGTTTTTTTTTGTGTTATTAACCTATGGTTAATAGCATAAAAATAAATTCATTCATTTGTAAGAGTTATGAGCATTTTGGTGAAAGCAGTGTTTAGACAGTGTTTCTATGTAGCGATGTTCTGAAATCGGAGGATATCTCTTAGCTGGGATGGAATCTGATTTTGTGCAGTTAAAGGGATGTTGGAGACTCATTAATGATGACATGGTTCATAGCACAAACTTTGAGGACATGTTTGGAGAAAGTTACAGTAACTGGAAGCTGACAGTTTTATGTGAATTCTGTGTGTAGCGTGTAGAATTTATTATTTTGTATTTGAGGACCGACTCATTTGTAATTATTTGAGTTTGGTATATAATAAGGAATTTTTTTGTTATTTTAATGTGTACTATGAATATTGTGATGCGAATATATGCATGAAGTGAAGAAAAGAGCTAATTCAGTGACGAAGGAAGACTTGTGAGTACAGAGATTTGGAATTGTGATCTTGTGTAGCAGAGAGTGCAGTTTTGGCACAGTGTGAAGGAGGTAATATATTTCATATTATTCTATTGAATAATTCTAAGAGCTTTAGGGTAGTGGGTTCAAAGATCTTGCCTTGAAGCTGTTTGGGCAGTGGGTCCTTCTGTCTGCCATAAACTCTTAACCGGGTTAGAATCTTTTAAGAGGGATTCAAAATCTCCTAACAGGGATTCATATGTACTGAATGTATTTCATAAGACTCCTAACAAGGTCCATCATCTAACAAGGAAATTTAATATTAGTACATCATTTTGTGGGCATCATTCCCACCGGGGTTTACTCTTTTCAAGAGGTTCCCTAGTTAACATATCTTGTGTTATTGTGTATGATTATCTTTCTATGGTTGATCAGTACATTGATTATATTGTTTAAAGTTGTTGAATGGATAAATTATCTAATAACTGATTCACCCCCCCTCTCAGTTATCTTAGGGATCTTTACTTTCTAACAATTGGTATCAGAGCAGAAGGTCCTTGAAAGAAAAGTTTAACAACTTAAGGAGATCCATGATGAATTTCAGAAAAGAAAGCCCTAAGTTTGATGGAGTAAATTTTGACAGCTAGAAAGAAAAGATGAAGACACATCTATTGTGTTTAGGACCAAGTTATTGGTTGATTACAAAGAATGAGAAGACTATCATTGAGGAAGACAATCTAGAGGCAGGAACTAAAGATGAACTAGATCTATTCATGTGTAACATACTTGCAAGAGAAGCACTTTTTTCAGCACTACCGGAGAATGAATATAGTCCGGTAAGATGTTTGAAAACATCTCATGCAATTTGGAAAGCTTTACATTCTACTTTTGAAGGTGATGAACATGCAAAGAAGGCTAGATTACATAATTGGATTTGTGCATTTGAAGATATTAGAATGATGGAAGATGAATCTATTAGAAGCTATATTGGTAGGATGTCTGAGATTGTGATAGGAATAAAGTCTTGTGGAGGTGATAAGATAGAGAATGAAGTGATATGGAAAATTTTGAGAACTTTGACACTAGTATTCAAGCAGACAACACAGATGATTGAACAAGTGATACCTTGTACATCAAACTTTTCAAGAGAGACTGTTCTTGGAAGATTAGAAACAATAGAGATGAACTTGAGATTATAAAAATAGCTACCTAGAATGGAAACAACATTTAGTGCTCTTAGCATTAGACCTACAAGAAGTACTAGTGTGAATGGAGATTATGCCAGCAGTAGCAGATCTGAGGAAGATAAGAAGATTGAAGAAGGTATTGCATTACTTGTAAAAAGAGAACCAGATGGTAAGAAAATCTTTAAATGTTGGACTTGTCAAGAATATGGTCATTTTGCATCTAAATGTCCTAAAAGAGTTAAGAAGTATAGAAGCAACTTTAAACCTAGGAGATCTAAAGAATGTTATTATGCAAATGATGAAGATTTTGAATTAGGAATTGAAAAACATTTAAGTGACAGTGATAATGATAACTTTGAGGAAATAGGATTTGTAGCAATTAAAGAAGAAAGTTCTGAATCTGTTAAAAGGGAAGAAAAAGCATTAGTTTCAAAGTTGAAAAGAAATCTGATTGCATTATAGATAGTGGTTGTTCACATCATATGACTAGAGATAAAAGAAAGTTTGTTAAGTTAGATAATTATGATGGAGGAATTATGATGTTTACTTTGTTGATGGATTAAGACATAATCTACTAAGTGTTGGAAAATTAGCTGATAAGGGTTATCAAGTTTGGTTTTCTGAGAAAACTTGTGTGATAAAAGATAAAGATGGAAATCTGATTGGAAAAGGATCTAGAACCAGAGGTAATGTATTTCAGTTGAATCCTACTAAGATGACATGTTTGATAACTAGGATTGATGACAGTTGGTTATGGCATAAAAGGTTTTGTCATATAAACTTTGATAATATTGTCAAGGTGAGCACTACACTTGTGCTAAGAGATTTACCTAGAATTATGAAACCTACTAACATGATTTGCAAAGAATGTATGATGGTAAAGTAGAAAAGGAGTTCATTTCCCAATAAGAATTCACATCAATAGAGAAGTTGGAGATTGTTCATATAGACTTGAGTGGTCCTACTAGGACTAGTGGATTCTATGGTGAAAGGTATTTTATGATTCTTGTTGATGATTTTACAAGAATGATGTGGATTGCATTTTTGAAAGAAAAATCTGAAGCATTTGATAAGTTTAAGATCATGAAAAGAAAAATTGAGAATGAATCTGGGATGAAGATTAAGTGTCTAAGATCTGATAGAGGTGGCGAATTTACATCTAGAGAGTTTAACACTTTTTATGAAATGAATGGTATTAAGAGACAACTTTCAGCCCCTGGAACACCAGAACAAAATGGTATTGTAGAAAGAAGAAACAAGTCAATAACTGAAGCAACAAGAGCTATGTTGTTTGAAAATGATTTGGCTAAAAATTTTTGGAGAGAAGTAGTGAACACAACAGTATACACTATGAATAGAGGACAAATCAGAGCAGATACAAACAAGACACCTTATGAATTATGGTTTGGACATACACCCTTAGTTAAGTATTTTAGAATTTTTGGAAGTAAATGTTATATTAAGAGAGATGATGATATAGGAAAGTTTGATCCTAGAAGTGATGAAGGAATATTTCTTGGATATTCTTTAAAAAGAAAAGCATATAGATGTTATAACAAAAGAACTAAGACTATTGTTGAAAGTGCAAATGTAAAAGTTGATGAGAAGTTTAAAATTCAAGAAAGAATGCTTGATTATGAATCTGATGGAGAAGCACAACCTCAGCCTAACATTGAAAATGCAGAATTATTTTTTGAAACTAATAGTGATTTGCTGAATGAAAGTCATACTGAAGAAGATAGAGAAGAAAATAGAGAAGAATCTACAATCGGAACAAGATCAGTAACTATGACACCTAACAGGTATACTTCAACACATCACCCTATTGAGCAAGTTATTGGAAGTTTAGATAGAGGAGTTTTGACTCGGAATAAGGTGCATTTATGTTTGATTTCTCAAATTGAACCTAAGACTACTAATGAAGCTTGTGAAGATGAACATTGGATCAATGCTATGAAAGAAGAACTAGAGCACATTGAAAAAAATAAGACATGGGAATTGGTCCCTAGACCTAAAGACAAGAATGTGATTGGAATAAAGTGGGTATTCAGAAACAAGATGAATGAAAAAGGAGAAGTGATAAGAAACAAAGCAAGATTGGTATGTAAAGGATATTCACAACAAGAAGGAATTGACTAGGAAGAAACTTTTGCACCTGTGGCTAGACTTGAAGCAATGAGAATGTTTCTAGCATATGCAACTTACAAAAAATTTAGAGTGTATCAGATGGATGTGAAGTCAGCATTTTTGAATGGTGAATTGGAAGAAGAAGTCTACATTGAGCAGCCTGAAGGTTTTCCTTTGACACAAGAAGGAGATATGGTATGTAAGTTAAAGAAAGCTTTATATGGATTAAAACAAGCACCTAGAACCTGGTATGCAAGATTGGATAAGTATTTATTGAAATTGGGATTTATAAAAGGAATAGTAGATAGTAACTTATACACAAAAGAAATTGAGAATGGTTTGTTGGTTATAGTTATATTTGTTGATGATATTATCTTTGGAGGAGAAGATGAAGCTAGTGACAAATTTGCAGATGAAATGAAGACTGAATTTGAGATGAGCATGATTGGAGAAATGAAATATTTTTGGGGATTACAGATAACAAAAAGCAAGGAAGGTATATTTGTAAGTCAGACTAAGTATTTAAATGAGTTATTGAAAATATTTGCAATGGAAGATTCTAAACCTGTTGGAACACCTATGGTAACCAGACATAAGTTATCTAGCAAAGATGAGACACCAGCAGTTGAGCAGAAAAAGTACAGATCTATGATTGGAGGATTGTAGTACTTGACACATACAAGACCTGATATAGCACATTCAGTGGGGATTGTAGCAAGATTTCAAGCAGAACCTAAAGAATCACATTATGCAACAGTAAAGAGGATACTGAGATATCTGAAAGGAACAATGGATTATGGATTATGGTATGAAAATTCTGATGATTTTACCTTATGTGCCTATACTGATGCAGATTGGGGAGGTAGCGTTGATGACAAGAAAAGCACCAGTGGTGGAGCCTTTTTTCTTGGAGGTAAATTGGTCTCTTGGCTAAGTAAGAAGTAGAATTATACTTCACAAAGCACAACAGAAGTAGAATATGTTGCAGCAGCAAATAATTGTAATTAGATTATTTGGATGAAGCAGATGTTGAAAGATATTGGAATAAAGTTTGATAAGCCTATTATTATACATTGTGATAACACCAGTACAGTGAGTATGTCAAAAAATCCTATTTTACATTCTAAGACTAAACATATTGAGATCAAGTATCATGTTGTAAAAGAGAAAGTTGCAAAAAAAGAAGTAAGATTGGAGTACATAAGTACAACGGAGAAGATAGCAGATATATTTACAAAGCCTTTACCTAAGGATACATTTGTGCATCTAAGAGGTATACTTGGGGTTATGCCCCAACCTATTTTTGAGAATTGATGCAGATGATTGCATTCATCCAGTGGTATATGATCCCTATCTTTCTTCTGGATTGGATGTTGGAACTTTCTCTATGGGGGAGTTTATGAGCTGAGTCACGAGGACTCTTGTTATTGTATTTTTCTAAAACGTTTCTTTTGACATTAACTTGTTGTTGACTTAGTGATAGAATTTTTTTCATTGATGTGAATGGGGGAGAGATATACATGAAAAACATTGTGGATTGTATGAGAGAGCTGAATAGGAAAACGAAGCAAGATTTGATTTGATATTTTGTAGTTTTGTTGCAGTATTGGATTTTTGGAACATTGGATGTTTTTCATCTATGTTTCCATCACTGCCAATGGGGGAGATTGTTAGGAATGAATGCAAAGTGTTTTGGCAATCATTCTGTAGCTGTTGTTGCATTCATGACTTGGATTGTCATTGATGTCAACACAGTGATATTCTAGATATTAGCAAGAAAGTACGTACAATTTTGTTTTGTGCACATGTTGTATTGTAGATTGGCTTTTGCACAGTTGATGGTATGTTCTTTGGTGTGTTATTAATGTTGGAAATATTCAAGACTATCTAGGTTACTGAGAGGGGAAGGGTGAATCAGTAACTTCAAAACTTTTAACAGATTCAGATCTTAATAATATTAGATTGATAATCTGACTACATGCATGAGTAACAAAAAGAATAAAACATTCATAACACTTAGAACACAGAGATTTGGTGACCTAGAAACCTTCCAAGTAGAAAGTAAAACTGGAGTGGGGATGATACCCACAAAACTTCAATACTGCAGTATAAAGTTTGCCGGTTAAGGCTTACAATGATCACTTCTGATGATCTACCCTGTTAGGAGCAATAAGGACTGCTAGGTCCACCTTGTTAGAGGATTTAAAAACATACAATGAAGTATGCACTCAGTTAAGAGATTTTTACAAAGACTGTTAAGTCTACCCAGTTAAAGGATTTCAAGTTGATTCACCTGTTAGGATGAAACAATAGATCTCTTACTTGCAACTATACTTGCTGATTGAGATTCTCTGATGTACTGATCACCTTCTATGATGGATAAATCTTTGCTACTTCTTATACTATTGTAGCCCTTTGTAATTTGCTTATCTCTACCTTTCTCTCTTTTTCATACTTGTCTATATTTCTTCATTCTTGGATATGACATAAAACATTGTTTATATGTCAATCTGAGTCAATTCCAAAACAATTACAAAGTTGTCTCTTAAACAAGTAAACACAAATATTACTGAGGTGGCCCAAATATAGTTACATGGTTACTGCAAACTAACTCGATGACTTTCTGATACTTGGCATCCACTGCGTTACTCGGCATCATCATGCACTTGGTAGAAGTGGAAACTCAGTCCATACTAACCACTCGGTCGTAGTTTTGAACTTGGTAAACATTGCAGACTTGGTAGATAAAGTGTTACTCGGTAGAAACTAAATTTCTTGCTTAACCGTACAGCACTCGGTAAACACTGTGAAACTTTGCGAGCTTGGTATGCACTTTTCTACTCAGTAAGCTCTGCTTGATAAGTACTGATATGCTCGGTATGTACTAATCTAGTTGGTATGTACTGATCTGCTCAGTATGTACTATTCAGAATAAGTGTTTTCACTAGTGACAATCATGCTTAATGCCAACAATCTCCCGCTTTGGCATTAGTGACAAAAACACTTATAGCCAAAACTTATATACAAGAATCATGCTGAATCTTTTTTTTGATTTTTCAAAATTTATCTTTGTCAAACTGTTGTTTATATATTTATACATTTCATGACTCCCTTATATAGAGCATTTTCTCCCCCTTTCATATTATACACTTTCTCTTATACATTTTCTCCCCCTTTTTGACAATAATGCCAAAGGTGTATATACAAGTATTTTATAGGGAGAATCCAAAATGTGAAAGAAAATCAGAATGTACTTTCATGATTAGTGCCAGAGTTCTGTCCCAATTCTCTTGTAGAATCTTGCATGTTTGGAGTGCAATTTGGACTTCTACAGAGAGTTCAATCATGTGGTCTACAATGGAAAATTGATTGTCATGGAGTAATGCTTTTGAGTGAACAATGTGCTTTTGCATTATGTCCATGATGGGAAGGATCATGTTTTGAATATCTAGTAGTGTTGACTGGATCTTTGTATCTTCTTTTAATAATTCCAACTGCCTATTTGATAGAAATGTGATTTTCATATGATGTGCAGAGCTTGAACTAGGTTCAAGTTGCAACCTTTGAACACTTTCCTTCATATCCTCATCAATCTTATTCAATTTTTCCTTGACTTCCTTAGTGAACTTGGCAACATTACATAGCTTAGCAACAAGTGAGGTAACATTGGAATAGGAGGATTCAATATCTATCAAAACTAAAGATAATTCTACCTGATTAATAGCTATATGCTGAGCAACATGCTCAAGCACTTTATTGTCAAATTTCTTCTCGGCTTTCTCAATAATCTTCTCTGATGCAAAGGAATCCTCATGGAACTTGTTTACTGCCTCAGCTAACTGGAACAAAATATGTTGAGAGGAATCAACTTTAATACCTAATGCTTCTAAAAAAATATCCCTTACATCTTCAATAATTTTATATTCCTTGTCCCTTTCTTCTTTTAGTTTCTTCTGCTTTGCTTTCTTTTGAAGGAGTTCACCAATGTTTTGCATTTGGTATACTAAAAGATTTGCAAAGTCTAATTTTGGAATCTCTATTTCCTCATCTAAGTCTATATCCTCTTCTACATTCTTACTCAGAAATCTTGTACTCGATTGAGCCTTAGGATCAACTATTATTGCACTTAATGCCTTTGTAGAAGTTATTGTAGACATTGTAGGACTAGCTGTGAAAAATGATAAACTACCGACTGGAATACTTGAAAGGCTCAAAACTGAAGTATTCACAATTGTAGAATCAAAAATTGAAATACTTACTGAAGTATCCAAAACTAAGGTACTTACTACTAGAAAAATTGATATGGAAGTAGGTACTAAAGTAGATACAAGAGACTGCAACTCGGTAAAAGAGGTGGTAGTCATTTCTGTTGATGATTCATTGAGTTGTGGTAGTGATGATTTGACATTTGATGTATCTGTGGAAGTTGTCATAATCATATTTGAAGTTATCTTCGTGCTAGGTGTAGCAACTTTTGCTGGAGAGTGAGGAAGTGAGGCAATGACTTCTGCAGCTATCCAAACAATATTATCTTCCTCATCACTTTGCTTGTCTACCTTGGTATCTTCTTCATGTTCATCACTGTCATCATCAATATCCTTGATTATCACTGTTTCGACACTCAATTTGTGAAGATTATAGATGTTTTTCCATGTGGCAGTGGCACTCTTCACAACTGACTCAATATCTTTGATCAAAATCAAACAACTATTGAATTTGAGTTTCATCTTAATTTCATTATCTATCAATGCCTTATTAATTTCAGCATTTTTCAAACTTGGCATTAATTGCCTCAAGGTTTGAGCATAGATGTCCTTGATAGTTTCTCTTGCATTTGACCATATCAACTTAATTTTGTTCAGTAGAGTTCCTAGGATTTGAGAAGCTATCTCTTCAGGTGAGTATTTCCATCTTCCTATTTTCTCGATAACAGCATCTTCAATTTCTTGCTGTTCTTCCTCAGATCTAATTTCATATTTGAGAGATCTGAAGTTTGCAATTCCATATCCTTCTTTCATATCCTTGATCTTTTTTTTTAATGAAGGAGGAGGCCTTTTGAATACTATTTCTTCACTGACTTTGCCTACCTTGCCTCTTGCACTCCTTGTAAATACTACAGAGGGTTTCTTGGGTGCCTTGGTGATAAATACTTTTCCTTTCTTCTTTGCTGGTACTTGTTCTTCTTCTTCCTCATCATTTTTCTCTTCTTCTTCTTCAAAGTCCTCTCCTTTTTCCTCAGTTGACATTTGAGGTGTGCTAGCTTGTATTTTGACCAACCTCTTTCTTCCTTTGTTAACCGCTTGTGGAAGCTTTATACTAAGCTCAATTCTCTCCTTAGCTTCTTCATATGTGCCAAAATATGGTGCATTTGGGTTAACAAGTTGATTAATTAGGGCTTCAATAATATTCTTGGTTTCATCAATATTTACCTCATAGGGAAGAGGTTTCACATGTACAATCCTTTGTTTTGCTACCTGTATATACAGATTATCACAATCCACCATGAAATAAATATCATCTTTGTAATCTTCCACCAATTTTTGTGGAATCCAGAATCTATTGTTCATTTTCTCTTTAAATGATTCAAAGTAGTTATCCATTATGCTTTCAAAATTGTCACCCATTTCTGAAATGTATTCATTCATCTGATAAAGAACCGGCACATCTTTTCGCCATACTACCGTGCCTTTTGATGGGAAAAACTTCTGAGCATAGAAAAATAAACAAACCAACAGTGAGCCAAACTTACATGGATTGTTCTTTGAAGTTTTGATGCTCTCCATGTTCTTGTTGAACTATCTCAACAAAAGATTTGCTAGGTCAAATGACAGATTGTTCTTTACAATTTTATATGCTAGGTCAACTGCTTCACATGGAACACTGTTCTTCCAACTTGAACTGTATATCTTGTGAGCTATGATATGTATACCAAACTTCAATTCTACATCATTAATTCTTCTTATCTTCATACCTCTACCATCCCACTCGGCTAGGGTTTTCTCTTCCAGTTCCATCTGACTTAGGGTTTTTGTAGATTTAGCTTTGTCGAGCATGGGAAGACTAGTGATTCGGTGAATCATCTTCTTCGTAATCTCTACTAGTTGCTCAAGCCATATTTTACCTCATGTACTCGACTGAGGATATATCTGATCCATTTTATCTGAAAGCTCCGAGGCAAGTGTGTGATGTGAACTAAACCCTTATCTTCCAAATGTTGATGCTCCAGTTTGAGAACACCATCGACACATAGTTCCTCACGGATAGTATCTATCTCTAGGGTTCCAAGCTCTTGAATTGTACACTTAAAATGATTGCAAATATCATTAATAAGGAGTACCTTAGGAAGAATCTGAGATTGAGCTCCACTCGGGTCTAGGGTTTCTGCAACTGCGGGTACGAGTTTGAAATCTGGTGCTTTCCATTCTCCATGAACCAACATTTTTGAATCTTTCTTCATTTTAGCACTGGATGATGCCATGGTAGCTCAGTGAACATAGTAAATTCTTCGAGGAAAGAGAATATCTTGCTGAAATATGCTTCGCAATGCTTGACTGCACTAGGAGACTTTTGTTTGTGGTGAATAGTGAACTTGATTTCACTCCTTTTGTTGAAACTTTGTCATTAATGCTCAATATGAATTAGGGTATAGAATTAGACAGGCTATCATCCACTATGAATTAATTTCTTGGTGAAGACTCCACAACTTGGCGATCATATGAATTCATACTTCCCCAACCTTACTCGGTAACCAAATGAAGTTAGGTTGCTCCTGACCTTGCTTGGTGATAACTGATACCGACCTTTTGGTGATCCTCCTGTATCTTGCATACTGATTTGGATCTGTCTTCCTTTTAGTTTAGGAACTATTTTGTAAAATGTCTATGAAGATACAGTTCCAGTGCTCTCTTGGAGACTAGTTAGAGCTCATAGAGCCACTCCCTTCATTAGTGACTTCAGGATTGGTTTGCTCGGTAGGTTTAGGAATCCACTTCTGTCGCATCTACTTCCTAATGTTATTTGCTTTTGCTTTCTTTTCATCTTCAATTTTGCCTAAATTCAGGCAGTTTTTAGCTATGTGACCAAGCTTAGTGCAATTATAACATCTTATGGTAGAATCCCTTTTTCTCAAGTGGTGCCTTACACAATTCATGCCAATGTGTCCATATTCTCCATAGTAATGACATCTACACCAAGTGTTGTAATCCCAACCAAACATTTCTTTAATAATTTGTTCCACTAGATTGGGTGTTTTAGTTCTGCATTCTGATGCCTTATGACCTTGTTTGCTACATTTGTGACATATGCCTTTAAATATTGGTTTCTCCTTGCATTCATTTGCTTTATGACCAAGCTGATTGCAATTGTAGCATTTTCCATTGAATTTTTCTTTTCCATTGCTCCAACACTTGTTTGAAGTATGACCAATTTTTCCATAGTGATTACAGGTAGGTTTCTGATTCTTTTGAGTACCTTGTTTGGAGGATTCACCTTCCTCTTTGTAGCCAAGTCCTGCTTTTCCTTTTTGCCTATGAAGGTTTCGTTCATACACTTGATTCATATCTTCTTGAGATTTCAACATTCTCTCATTGATTTGCCTTTTAGCATCTAGCTCACTCATCACTCTTAAATTGATTTGCTTTTTAGATCTCAGCTCTTCTCTCATATTTTCATTTTCTGATCTTTGAGTCAAGATTTCTTCATTTGCATTGGAGATTTGATCAATAAGATTTTCTAGCTGAAGAGTTTTATTCTGGATTTCATTGTTCTTTCCATCTATTTCATCTTTCATCTTGTTTCTTTGTTCCAAGACTTCACAAAATCTTGTTGACTGAATTTCCTATTCTCTTTTCAATTTTCTCACTTCTTCTTGCAGAGATCCATTCTTTTCTAGAAGTTCTTTGATTGCATTGTTTGCTTCAACTGAGTTGCTTGAAGGGAAAAAGTCTTCAATCTTTTCTTCAACATACTAGTGGTCATTGATCTGATTTGCAAGTTCCTTCCTTCTATTTAGGGAAAGGGAAAGATGCTCTCTTTCTTCTTTGAGTTGAGTTCTGGCCATTTCCAGATCTAGCTTTTCATTCTCAATTACTTTGTTCAATCTAAATATCTCCATTGTCTTGAATCTTTTCTCAAGCTATCAAACTTTATTCTGAGATCCACTGAGCTCTAATACCAATTGTTGGAAATATTCAAGACTATCTAGGTTACTGAGAGGGGAGGGGTGAATTAGTAACTTCAAAACTTTTAACAGATTCAGATCTTAATAATATTAGATTGATAATATGAATACATGCATGAGTAACACAAAGAATAAAACATTCATAACACTTAGAACATAGAGATTTGGTGACCCAGAAACCTTCCAAGTAGAAAGTAAAACTAGGGTGGGGATGATACCCACAAAACTTCAATACTGTAGTATAAAGTTTGCTGGTTAAGGCTTACAATGATCACTTTTGATGATCTGCCCTGTTAGGAGCAATAAGGACTGCTAGGTCCACCTTGTTAGAGGATTTACAAACATACAATGAAGTATGCACTTAGTTAAGAGATTTTTACAAAGACTGTTAAGTCTACTTGGTTAAAGGATTTCAACCTGATTCACCTGTTAGGATGAAACAGTAGATCTCTTACTTGCAACTATACTTGCTAATTAAGATTTTTTGATGTACTGATCACCTTCTATGATGGATAAATCTTTGCTACTTCTTATACTACTATAGCCCTTTGTAATTCACTTATCTCTGCCTTTCTCTGTTTTTCATACTTGTCTATATTTCTTCATTCTTGGATATGACATAAAACATTGTTTATATATCAATCTGAGTCAATTCCAAAACAATTACAAAGTCAGCTCTTAAACAAGTAAACAAAAATATTACTGAGTCGGCCCAAATATAATTACATGGTTACTACAAACTAATTCAGTAACTTTCTGATACTCGGCGTCCACTGTGTTACTTGGCATCATCATGCACTCGGTAGAAGTGGAAACTCGGTCCATACTAACCACTCGGTCATAGTTTCAAACTTGGTAAACCTTGGAGACTTGGTAGATAAAGTGTTACTCGGTAGAAACTAAATTTCCTGCTTAACCGTGTAGCACTTGGTAAACACTATGAAACTTTGCAAGCTCGGTATGCACTATTCTACTCGGTAAGCTCTGCTCGGTAAGTACTGATCTGCTCGGTATGTACTGATCTACTTGGTATGTACTATTTAGAATAAGTGTTGTCACTAATGACAATCATGATTAATGCCAACAATTAACCTATGGTTAACAGCGCAAAAATAAATTCATTCATTTGTATTATGAGCATTTTGGTGAAAGCAGTGTTTAGACAGTGTTTATGTGTAGCGATGTTCAGAAATCAGAGGATATCTCTTAGTTGAGATGGAATCTGATTTTGTGCAGTTAAAGGGATGTTGGAGACTCATTAATGATGATGTGGTTCATAGTGCAAACTTTGAGGACATGTTTGGAGAAAGTTACAGTAATTGCAAGCTGACAGTTTTATGTGAATTCTATGTGTAGCGTGTAGAATTTATTATTTTGTATTTGAGGACCGACTCATTTGTAATTATTTGAGTTTGGTATATAAGAAGGAATTTTTTCCTTATTGTAATGTGTACTATGAAGATTTTGATGCGAATATATGCATGAAGTGAAGAAAAGAGCTAATTCAATGATGAAGGAAGACTTGTGAGTACAAAGATCTAGAATTGTGATCTTGTGTAGCAGAGAGTGTAGTTTTGGCATAGTGTGAAGGAGGTAATATATTTCATATTATTCTATTGAATAATTCTAAGATCTTTTGGACGGTGGGTTCAGAGATCCTGCCTTGAAGCTGTTTGGGCAGTGGGTCCTTCTGTCTTCCATAAACTCTTAACCGGGTTAGAATCTTTTAACAGGGATTCAAAATCTCCTAACAGGGATTCATATGTACTGATTGTATTTCATAAGACTCCTAACAAGGTCCATCCTCTAACAAGGAACTTTCATATTAGTACATCATTTTGTGGGCATCATTCCCACCGAGGTTTAATCTTTTCAAGAGGTTCCCTAGTTAACATATCTTGTGTTATTATGCAATTGTATATGATTATCTTTCTATGGTTGATCAGTACATTGATTATATTGTTTAAAGTTGTTGAATGGATAAATTATTTGATAACTAATTCACCCCCCCTCTAAGTTATCTTGGGGATCTTTAATTTCTAACATAATGATTAGACAAGAGGCTTTCCTTGGTGGTGACAATTCTCTAGACTTACAATGGTGTAACAACATAGTGGACAACTTGATAAAAGTTGAGAACAACTGTACAAAGTTTGTTGCTGATGTTAAAGGCATTACTGATTCTAGGTGGGAGTTATAGTTGAAGACACTACATGACTTGCAGAGCTATAGTTGGCCCTCTAATGATGATGTAGTTTCCTAGGATAAAAGTACAAAGAAGCAAAAAGAGAAGCCATTTGTCTTCGAGCTGGAGGCAGAAGAAGAAGAGTAAGGTACAATGAACACCTGATCTAGAATTTTAGGGAGAGCATGTAGAAAACAAAGGATGATGTAAGTTAGCTTGTAATGGTGGTCATCATTCATGTAAAAAACTCAAGTAACTGCTTTGAAATATCATTAGATGAAGGTGCCAGCTATGAATATTCCATTTGTTGGGAACTACTTTCTATTTTCTCTGATCTTTTTCATCATGTTTGTACTTTTTGTCTATAGTGTGATTCACTTTCTTGGCTATCCGATGTTGTTGCATCCTTTCTTTGAGGATTCCAAGATAGCGAGTGATATAAATAGTAGTTTGCTTCTTTTGTAAGGGTGGTTGATATACTTTGTAAAGAAAGTTTTGAATATAGGATCTTAGTTTCTTACAAGTCTGTATTAAACTGTACTGATATAGTTGATATATGTTGCCTGACTTTCAGTCACCCATTTTTTTGACAATGTCAGAGTCAAGTCAAGTCTATTTTGTTAGTATCTAGGTCTAGCTTCTCTCTAGGATAGGAGGTCTTTTCCAAGTATCCCTACAATTGCTCCTTGTTTCAACCCGGGTGGGTTGTGTTAAAATCTCTTCATTTTGGGTAGGTTGTGGATCCTAACCTGGCAAAGACTTGGTGCTCAAATTAATGATCTTTTTCAAGCAGGATGGTGGTGGAAATCATATGGATTCATCTGGAAACATCATCTGGCCATTCTCAGATTATGCATAGTCAATTGTTTTTAAAGTACTTCATGGAGTGCAATAAAAATAGTGTGCAAGATCAAGGATTCAATTCTTTGAATTCAAGGAAGTCAAAGATCGAATTGTATCCAGTCTCTTTTGAAAATGAAATAAATTGAATGGTGAAAATTTGGTCCATAATCTAGTCATCATTTGATCATCAGTCAACAAGAGTTCCCTATGATTGTAATAGAGATGTAGCATTCCAAAGATTACAGTCTAGCATATATTATATAAATAATGATGATGAGAAAATTAAAATCTTAGCACATGACCACATTTGAAAATCCTATGATGCTGAAGAGCTCGATCACTGTATCATATTTTACAAAACATACCAGACAGTCTGTCATATGTATTATATTCTTCTTTCCCTCGAGCACATTTTTAATGAGTTTAATTTGTATAATGATGCAGACAAAAGATTGAGAAAGATTCGAAGAGATCAAGAAAATGATTGAAAATGGTGAATATGCAATTGGGTAAGATTTTGTTGAATTTGGGCTTTGCCTTTTTCAGTGTAACAGAGTGGTCGCATGATCACGTGAGGTAAAAAAATACCATGCGATCATGTGACGATGAAGTCTGTTGGGACTCACATATGCCAACAGTGCAACCCACGTACACCAATAGTGGAGTCCACATGTACCAATGATGAAGCAAACGCATGATCTCAAGAATTAAACAAATACCATGCGATCATGCGACAATGAAAAGTTATAAGTCCAAACCTAAAGTTTTGTGATAAAAGAAAAGCCGATTATTATTTAAGTGACCAAATTAACATGTGCCTTAAGTCAAAAAGGAACCCACACACATAAAATGACGGGTAGAAATACGATGGGACTCAAGTCACGGACTTACCTATGGTTGGACAAAGAAAAGGATCCAATGGCCCTCGCATAATCGTGATCCCTATCAAATGATTTTGTGAACTTGTGAGATCTTTCCACGTGTCCTTGTGGGTTTGAGAGAAGCTTGTATACAGTTATAATATTTTTGAGATGCTAAATCAGCGGTATCTGTATGTTTTTGAATATTCTTCGAGGGAAAGTGGGATCATGACACATACTCTGATAGCACAGATGCGCCAATGATAAAACGGTCGGATGATCACATGGATTAAAATATTGCTATGTAATCATGTGATAACGTAAGTCACTGAAGATGCTTTGTGACTTAGCAGGATGTTGACATGTAGCCTGTGGGACCTAAGTCTTAAAAGAACTATCGGAGATGATATGATCATGCCCATTCATTTCAAAAGCTACCAGATCAATAGCATAAGTTCAAATCTGAGAATTTTTCAATGGATGCCAAACTCAAATATAGCATCCTCTTAGATGTATTACCGCATATGTCGCATGATTGCAAGAATTAAAACAATATCATGTGATCATGCGATGACATAAACTGAGCAGATGAGAGAAGATAATGAATGACAAGGAGTTTGTACCAAATTATAAGGGGATTGAGGGACATTGTTGTGAAGTTATGAATGACTCAGTGATGAGTTATAATGGCCAAAAAATGGATTTATTTCTATTATGATGATGAGCATATGGATGATTATTGTAAATCAAATGACATGTTTTATATACTTCAACTTAGCATGAAGACAAAGTGAAGAGAATGCAAACAGAGGAATCATCAAGCTACTGGAAGAAGTTGGCCAAGTGTCAAAGTAGTTTGATACCATGAACTCAATCATATTGGTTTGATAAAGGTCCATTCAATTCTTCTTATCGAGTAAGGTTAGATGAAGGGACAAAGTCTTACTAGTTCCTCTTTATTGTATTTTCATAAAACACTTGGCTTCAGTCTGTTCAAATTCTGGAAGTTGAAATGTTTGGCATTCTCATGAAAACCATATAATGTAATCTCTATAAGTACTGCCAAAAAAGTAAATACAGAGGTCAGAAAACTTGCAATTGTAGCAAGAGTGATTCCATTTACTTAGCTATTTTCATGTTTGTTGTACCAATAGTTGTCATTTTTGCATGTGAATAGATAGAATAGTTATATGTGAAGTTGTAATTGCTTATTGAATTCCATTTCATGTCAGTAATTGTAGTGAAAGTAATTCTATTTACCTTTTCATGTATGATTCTTCTCCTATTCATCCTATTATTTAGATGCATCTGAATAGAAAGTACAATGATATATAGAACTATAATTCTTACTTGAATTCCATTTCATGTTAATAGTTGCAGCATAAGCAATTCTATTTGTTGTCTATGTATGATTCTACTTCTATTCTCATTAGTAGGATATGCATTCTTAGAATAGATAGGTTAGGTTAGAAGATAAACTTCATGATAATCTGTGATCAACATTCCATTGGGGATTATAGGTTATCCACTTTTATCCTTGCCTAAATTGTTTGTGCCTACAAACAATTTGGTTAAAACACATAAGGAATAATCTGATGATCAATAAAAAGACACATTCATTGAAGATCAAACATAATCAGGAGTTGTACCTATTAATTTAGAGGGTAGTGATTGTAAACATACACTAACCCATTTTTTGGTGACATCCTTTTGTTCTCTCACCTTGGGTGTTAATAAGAGTCAAAGATAATAAATCTAATGAGAGGACAAACTGTTAACCAACAGTTTTTGGTGACTCTGCTTGGGAGAACTTTAGGAAAAAGAAGAAGATATTAAAGTTTTTCTCAGAATTCAGATCATTTCCCCTCTTAGCTTTAATTCATTTAGTCAGTAGAATACATGATTAGCAATTATGGCCGTTCCTTGGGGAAATGCTATTGGACCCTTGAATCTTGCAACAAGTCATGATTTACCAAAAGGTTTTAGAAAGAACTTTCCAAGATTCAATGGTGATGGCTCAATATCTACAGAACAACATTTGAATGCTTTTCATAAGGCATGTAGTGTGGTGAATCCTCAGCATGAAGATGTTACTGTTAGATTGTTTGTAGATAGCCTTGTCGGTGATGCTGCAGAGTGGTTTCAAGATTTACCTATAGGATGCATTACCAGATGGCTTGATATGAAACAAAAGTTTGAAGAAAGGTATAAGACCACTGAAGATGCTCAAGTCTTACTATTACAACTGGCTCAAATGAAGAAGGAACCATCTATCTCCATGAGAGATTTCAATGCCAGATTTAATAAATTAATTAGAAGAATCCCTGTTGCTAATGCACCCACTAGAAATAATCTCAAGACATTTTACATTAGTTCCATGCCTCTTGAACTTGGTTACCAATTAAGAAGAGCCAATGTAATGGATTTGCAAGCTGCTCAAACATTGGCTGAAGAAATAGAAGATGATATGCTAGCCTCCGGGAGATGGAAGAAGGAATTTCATGCTAGACCCATGAGAAACACAGCCAGTACTTCAATCATTACAGAAGATATGTTGTAGAAGTTATCTCATGAGATAGATGCATTGAAAAGATAGATTACTACACCAGCTCATTCATTTTATCAGCCTTACCAAGAAGGATCAAGACATCAAGGTAGAAATGAGAATTCACAAAGATTAGCTATTGAAGCTCCTCCCAAAAGATATAATTATCATGCCTTTCATCTTGGAGCAAATCATGAAGAAAAAGAGAAAAATTTTGAATATCTAGAAAATGAAGATTATCATGCTCCTCATGGTGACTCCGTAAATTTTTATTGTGAGTATGAGACAGATTCAGAAGATGGAGATAATTGTTTTGCTACTTTGGAGGAACCTAAGCTAACTGTGATGACTAGAGGACAGAAGGTTAATGATCAAACCTCTAATGCTATTCCTGCTAAAGATGAAGTACTTTCTTACAAGGTGGATGAAAGTAATGATGGATTACCTTGGATGAGTCACCAGCAAAGAGAACATTCCCAGCCTAAGGAGATTCTTGAAGATCAGGTAAACATAATTGAAGAAGAAAATGCACCTATGTTTCCTTCTTCTTGTGTTGATGAAAGTTGTAGATTGGATGAAAAGAATGTGGGTAATGTTTCAAAATGTTTTTCTGAAGATTATCCTAAGGCTGATGGAGTTTTTGAAAATGAAATTTTTGAGGCTATGGAAGAACATAATAGTGTTGATTCTTCTTTCACCATGGCTGATAAAGATCAGATTCTTGAAACATTTTGTTTTGAAGATGATACAATGCTAGATGTTGCTAATCAAATATGTGTGGATGAAAAAGATATTCAGCCTATTGAAAATAATGTTGAAGGAATCAATGCAACAACAAATTTTGAACATGTTAATGAAGTACTGCAGCATCATATAGAAGACAGAGAAATAGATGAAGATGTTCCTAGTCTTGAAATAAACTTTGATCAAGTCATGATGATAGTTATATGTGAATCCTCTTCCATAGTCAAATCAGATATTGAAGTTCTAAATCTAGATGAACATCCTGAAGATTTGATAGATGCAAAGGATGAAGAAGATATTTCAATTTTGGTAGAGGCCATGAGTAATGAAGATACTATTTGTTTCAGCCCTGATTCAAAATCAGAAGTTATTTCTGACGATGCTTGCAAACGGTATGATGCTTTTCCACTTCTAGAGGATTTCCAATATTCTAATTTTGTTGATCTTGATCTGAACATTGATATCTCTACTAAGGATGATGATAGAGAAAAAAGAGATGATAATGCTGAAAGAGACAGATTGGATTATTTTCTAGTAGTGCATTCAGAATATGTTGAATATTTTCTTCCATCACAGAAGGTTGAATGTATAAGGAAAGCTGTATATGGAAGCATAGATGAACTAGAGATTTATAATGAGGCATGGATATTTGGAAAGGTCCTATGGGTCATCATGTTGCAGATAGCTCTTGGACTCAAGTTCAACAATGAAGGAGTAGCCAGAGGTTACCAATGCTTCTTCAAATTGGTGGAGCATCTTCTTCTGTTCAGAAAAGGTTCATACTTTTCTCTCCCTGTAAATGGTCATGTATGAATCTTTCTTTTCTTTTGGTCCTACTGGTGAGGTCTCTTCACCTTTTGTAAATATGTTTCTTTCTAATTTTAGTGTGTCTAGTGTAGCCTTTCCCTACTTTGTTAGTGGTTATTTTCTCTTGCTTTGTTTTAGTCTTCCCTGCTCCCCTCTGCCCTCCCTGTATGTAGCTACTCATTTTTCTCTTTGGTCTAGACTCCGCAACCCAATGCATAAGGCACTTGTCTCACCAGAGAAGCTGAATTCTTCATGCACCTTGTAGTACATTATCCCCCAGTCGGAGCCAGCTATTGCCTAACTTTTAGTCACCCATTTTTTTAACAATGTCAGAGTCAAGTCAGGTCTATTTTGTTAGTGTCTAGGTCTAGCTTCTCTCTAGGATAGGAGGTCTTTTCCAGGTATCCCTACAATTGCTCCTTGTTTCAAGTTGGGTGGGTTGTGTTAAAATCTCTTCATTTTGGGTAGGTTGTGGATCCTAAGCTGGCAAAGACTTGGTGCTCCAATTAATGATCTTTTTCAAGTAGGATGGTGGTGGAAATCATATGGATTCATCTGGAAACATCATGTGGCCAATCTTGGATTATGCACAGTTAGTTGTTTTCAAAGTGCTTCATGGAGTGCAATAAAAATAGTGTGCAAGATCAAGGATTCAATTCTTTGAATTTAAGGAAGTCAAAGATTGAATTGTATCCAATCTCTTTTGAAAATGAAATAGATTGAACAGTGAAAATTCGGTCCATAATCCAGTCATCATTTGATCATTAGTCAACAAGAGTTCCCTATGATTGTAACAGAGATGCAACATTCCAAAGATTACAGTCTGGCATATATTATATAAATAATGATGATGAAAAAATTAAAATTTTAGCACATGACTGCATTTGAAAATCCTATGATGCTGAAGAGCTCGATCACTGTATCATATTTTACAAAACATACCAAATAGTTTGTCATATGTATTATATTCTTCTTGCCCTCAAGCATGTGTTTAATGAGTTTAATTTGTATAATGATGCGGACAGAAGATTGAGAAAGATTCGAAGAGATCAAGAAAATGATTGAAAATGGTGAATATGCAATTGGGTAAGATTTTGTTGAATTCAGGCTTTGCCTTTTTCAGTGTAACAGAGTGGTCGCATGATCACTTGAGGTTAAAAAATACCATGCGATCATGTGACAATGAAGTCTGTTGGGACTCACATATGCCAATAGTGCAACCCACATATGACAACAGTGGATTCCACGTGTACCAATGATGAAGCAATCGCATGATCACAAGAATTAAACAAATACCATGCGATCATGTGAGAATGAAAAGTTATAGGTCCAAACCCAAAGTTTTGTGATAAAAGAAAAGCTGATTATTATTTAAGTGACCAAATTAACATGTGCCTTTAGTCAAAAAGGAGCCCACGCACATAAAATGACGAGTGGAGATATGATGGGACCCGAGTCATGGACTTACCTATGGTTGGACAAAGAAAAGGATCCAACGGCCCTCGCATAATTGTGATCCCTATCAAATGCTTTTTCTAACTTGTGAGATCTTTCCACGTGTCCCTGTGGGTCCAAGAGAAGCTTGTATATGGTTATAATATTTTCAAGATGCTAAATCAGCAGTATCCATATGTTGTTGAATATTCTTTGAGGGAAAGTAGGATCATGACACGTACTTTGATAGTGCAGATGGGCCAATGATAAAGTGGTCGCATGATCGCATGGATTAAAATATTTCTATGTGATCATGTGATAATGTAAGTCACCAAAGATGCTTTGCGACTTAGCAGGATGTTGACACATAGCCTGTGGGACCCAAGTCTTAAAGGAACTGTTGGAGATGATATGATCATGGCCGTTCATTTCAAAAGCTACCAGATCAATGGCATAAGTTCAAATCTGAGAAGTTTTCAATGGATGCCAAACTCAAATATTGCATCCTCTTAGATGTATTACCACATATGTCGCATGATTGCAAGAATTAAAACAATATCATGCAATCATGCGATGACATAAACTAGGCAGATGAGAGAAGATAAAGAATGACAAGGAGTCTGTACCAAATTATAAGGGGATTGAGGGACATTATTGTGAAGTTATGAATGACTCAGTGATGAGTTATAATGGCCAAAAAATGGATTGATTTCTATTATGATGATGAGCATATGGATGATTATTGTAAATCAAATGACATGTTTTATATACTTCAACTTAGCATGAAGACAAAGTGAAGAGAATGCAAATAGAGGAATCATCGAGCTACTGGAAGAAGTTGGCCAAGTGTCAAAGTAGTTTGATACCATGAACTCAATCATATTGGTTTGATAAAGGTCCATTCAGTTCTTCTTATCAAGTAAGGTCAGGTGAAGGGACAAAGTCTTACTAGTTCCTCTTTATTGTATTTTCATAAAACACTTGGCTTCAGTCTGTTCAAATTCTGGAAGTTGAAACGTTTGGCATTCTCATGAAAACCATATAATGTAATCTCTATAAGTACTACCAAAAAATTAAATACAGAGGTCAGAAAACTTGCAATTGTAGCAAGAGTGATTCCATTTACTTAGCTATTTTCATGTTTGTTGTACTGGTAGTTGTCATTTTTGCATGTGAATAGATAGAATAGTTATATGTGAAGTTGTAATTTCTTATTGAATTCCATTTCATGTTAGTAATTGTAGTGAAAGTAATTCTATTTACCTTTTCATGTATGATTCTTCTCCTATTCATCCTGTTATTTAGATGCATCTGAATAGAAAGTACAATGATATATAGAACTGTAATTCTTACTTGAATTCCATTTCATGTTAATAGTTGTAGCATAAGAAATTCTATTTGCTATCTATGTATGATTCTACTTCTATTATCATTAGTAGGATATGCATTCTTAGAATAGATAGGTTAGGTTAGAAGATAAACTTCATGATAATCTGTGATCAACATTCCATTGGGGATTATAGGTTATCCACTTTTATCCTTGCCTGAATTGTTTGTGCCTACAAATAATTTGGTTAAAACACATAAGGAATAATCTGATGATCAATAAAAAGACACATTCATTGAAGATCAAACACAATCAGGGAGCTGTACCTGTTAATTTAGAGGGCAATGATTGTAAACATACACTGACCCATTTGTTGGTGACATCCTTTTGTTCTCTCACCTTGGGTGTTAAGAAGAGTCAGAGATAATAAATCTAATGGGAGGACAAACTGTTAACCAACAATATATTAATTAAAAATAATGGAACTTCTTTTCTATTTCTGGTTGTCTTTGTGTATGGACGTTTTAGTTCTCTTATGTATTAAATTGTAAGGCTCTTTAATACATTGTTTACAAGGTAAATATAGGGGTTGAGCTTAAGTTCTTTCAAGGAAAGAATAAATCTTAAGGGAGGTCTCTAGGAATTAACTATCCATATATGAATTTGATAGTAGGGTTTGAAATTGGCAGAATGGAGTGTAAGGCATTTCATTTGAGTTTTATTACTTTTTCTTTGATAGTATTCTTTTGATGTAGGGTTTGACTATGATGCCGAATGAATAAGGAATTGGTTATTACTTGATTTGCATGTATTCACCTATTGGAAATATAGATGGAGTAACTGAGAGAGGGGAGGTGAATTAGCTAACCACAAAAATATTACCACAGATCCCTTAGATGTCTTATTAATTCATTTACTGCTGTCACTCGGTAAACATACAGAGAAATGATGAAAAATCAGTTATTGCAGTGAATATTAATTATAACTATTTTTAAATATTCATCAGTGATTAACATACATGCATAAAGAAAATAACATGAACACAAGAGACACCAGATTTAACATGGAAACCCAATATGGGAAAAACCACCAATGTAACTAGTTACTATTTTTCACTCTTCTGAAGTGAGCCCTATTAGGAGCCAACCCGGTTAAAGGTTACAAAACACACTATTAGGTGTGACCTTGTTAGAGGATTTAATCACCCTGGTAGGAGTGGCCTTGTAAGAGGTCTTTGAAACAATTCAATAGAACTGTCACCTTGTTAGAGGATTTACAAAATGGCTGTTAAACCATCTCTGTTAAGAGATTTCAAAATCACTGCTACAATGGTAAGAAAGTAACAATGAAATGACCTGAATAATGATGCAATTGATTGTCTGATTACATATCTCTATTCTGCTTTACTAGATCCTTCCTGATCAAATATATCTCTGCTACTCCTCAAGGATATCTAACCATCCTTCAAAATTCACTCACACTTTTCTTCTTTTCCATTTGCACACTTTTAATTCACAACTTGACCTTCTATATATACCATTCAGATTGTCCATTTAGATTGTCAAGTCAGCACTAATAATCATTACAAACATTACTAAACATTACCACAGTCGGCTTAATAAAAAAACAAAATTCTTTACTGGGCCGACCTTGCTCAGTAAACACTAATCCTAAAAAGATTTACTTTGGTGACCAAGTGAACTCAGTAAACACTGCAAATTTTGTAACATCCTTTGGAGACTAAGAGATCTCGGTAGACACCAAAAATTGTCTGCTGATCGACTGAGCTTGGTACACACACAGAACTACTTTGCTGACCGACTGAGCTCGGTAAACACTGGGAACCACTTAGCTGACCGACTAAGCATGATAATTGATATGACATTTGTGTGACATCAAAGACAACACATAATTAATCCAACAATCTCCTTCAAATAATTGTATCCAACAATCTCCCTCTTTGGCATTGATGGCAACACAACATGTCATAGCACAATGAAATTTCCCAGAAAACATAGAGTAAGGAACATATCCTTAGCTTCATTCTAATTCTCATCTATGAGAACTCCCTCTATCAGCAAAATTCTCTTTCTGATTGAAAAAATCTCCTTCTTAACTTCTCAAACTCTCTAAGAAAAATCTCCCTCTTAGAAATCTTAAGAAATTTCTTGAAATATGACAACAAACTCTCCCTCTTTGACAACACATGCCAAAGACAACACATATCAGGTGAATAGCAATGTACCTTGAGTAATGATTCATATGCAATGATTCCTTGACTAAGCTACATCAACTGACTGATCTTCAATATGCTCTGGTTGATGCATCACTAAAACTTTATTTAGTGAGCCTCAGATAGGGGAATGACCCCTAACTTACCTCTTAGATACAAGAATGCATCCTTAGGTAGTGACTTGGTGAATATATCTACAATCTATTCTTTTGTATGAATATATTCCAATCTAATTTCCTTGTCCTACACCAATTCTCTGACAAAGTGATATTTTATAGCAATGTGCTTGGTTTTGGAATGCATTACTGGATTCTTTGAAATATTTATTGCACTTGTATTATCACAAAATATAACAACTGGTTCTTTGATCTCAACCTTCATGCCTTCCAATAACTATTTAAACCAAGCAATATTAGAGAAATTTACTACTACAACAACATATTTTGCTTCTGTTGTGGATTGGGATGTGCAATTTTTCTTTTTACTGGTCCAAGATACCAACTTCTTACCAAGAAAGAATACTCCACCACTTGTACTCTTTCTGTTATCAATGTTTCCTGCCCAATCAGCATCAGTAAACACTTTTAAGTCCAAATTGCCTCCAAATTTAAACCACAAGCCATAATCTTCAGTTCCTTTCAAGTATCTCAAGATTCTTTTGATTTCCATCATATGATTTTCTCTGGGTTTTGCTGAGAATCTTGCTACTATACCAACTGCTAAGGCAATATCAGGCCTTGTATGAACTACATACTGTAATTTTCCAATCATTGATCTGTATAAGGTCTGATCTACTTCTTTTGAATCATCATCTTTGGTAAGCTTCAGTCCAGTACACATGGGGGTACCAACTGGTTTTTCATCTTCCATACCAAACTTCTTAAGTATTTCCTTGGTGTATTTAGACTGAGTAATATAGATACCATTCTTGCTTTGTTGAATTTGAAGACCAACAAAGAAATTTATTTGACCAAACATAGACATTTCAAATTCTTTGTTCATTTGCTCTGAAAATTCTTTGCATTGATCATCATTACCTGTAAACACAATATCATCCACAAATATTTATGCCAAAACAATTTTGTTATCTGGTCCTTCCTTGATGTACAAACTACTATTATCATTAGCTCTTTTGAAACCAATCTGAATAAGATATTTGTGTAATCTTTCATACCATGCTCTAGGGGCTTGTTTCAGACCATACAATGCTTTTTGTAACTTGCAGAACATATTCTTTTTTTCTGGATCAATAAAACCTTCAGGTTGCTCAATGTAGACTTCCTCATCAAGAATACCATTGAGAAATGCAGATTTTACATCCATCTGATATACCTTAAATCTTTTATGTGCTGCATATGCAAGTAGAGTTCTTACACCTTCTAATCTTGCAACAGGAGAAAAAGTTTCACCATAATCTATACCTTCTTCTTGAGAATATCCTTTACACACCAATCTAGCTTTGTTTCTTGATACTTGACCATCTTCATTCAACTTATTCTTGAATACCCATTTTGTTCCAATTACATTTTTATCTTTAGGCCTAGGTACAAGAGTCCATGTTTTGTTCTTCTCTATTTGTTTTATTTCTTCATTCATAGCCTCAATCCAACTTTCATTTTCTAGTGCATCTTTGACATTTCTAGGTTCAAAATCAGCAAGTAAACATGTACCTTTTAGTTTACTTCTTGTCATAGTACCATCTGATTTGTTCCCAATAATCTGATCTGGTGTATGATGCCTCCTGACATATTTGGCCAATATAGGTTCTTTGCCTCTTGAATGAGTTACATTGTCATCTTCTTGAATTTCATCTTCAGGTTCTGGTTGCTCAAGCTTGGTAGATATTGGCTTGGTAGCTTCAGACTAAGACTCGGGTCCTTGTGACTCGGTTTGAGCTTCTTCTTGTGATCGGTTACTGTAGTGGGCTTGGTAGATGTAGTCTCCTTATTGACAGATGTTTCTGGTAATGTATCAAGTTCAATGTAAACAAATCTCCTGTAATCCTCTAGTTCCTTTTTTCTTTCTTCTTCAGTCTTTTCTGCAAACTCATCAACTTTCACATGTGCACTTTCTATGATTTTGTGAGTAGAAAAATTCAAACATCTATATGCCTTACTTTTGCAAGAATATCCCAAGAATATTCCTTCATCACTTTTTACATCAAATTTTCCTTTTCTAGATTCTTTTAAGATGTAACACTTACTACCAAATACTTTCAGGTAACTTACATGGGGTTTATAGCCATACCATAACTCATAAGGATTTTTGAATGTGTCTTTCTTCAACTATACTCGGTTTAAGGTATGAACTATAGTGCTGATAGCTTCCTTCCAGTATTTCATGGAAATGTTCTTTTCAATCATTAAAGTCCTTGCACAATCCATGATAGATCTATTCCTCCTTTTAGCTATTCCATTCTTCTCAGGAGTTCTTGGGGTTGATACCTATCTTTTGATTCCTCTTTCAATGAAAAAATTATTGAATTCATGGGAGATGAATTCACCATCTCTGTCTGATCTTAAGCACTTCATTCTTTTCCCTGTTTCCTTTTCTACTCTTGCCAAATACCATTTGAATTTCTCAAATGCTTCTGACTTTTCTCTTAGATACATAACAATCATCATTCTAAAGTAGTCATCAACAAAGAGAATAAAGAATTTTTCTCCAGTATAGCTCTCAATTCCAATAGGTCCACATAAATCAGTATGCACAATTTCCAAAATATTTTCAGATTGATAGATTTTACTTTTAAAGCTAGTCTTTCCCATTTTACCAATCTAACAATTCTTGCATAGACCAACATTAGGTTTCTTCAAAGTAGGAATGCCTCTTACTTTCTTGAATTTTCTTATTTTCACCATGTTATCAAAATTTACATGACATAACCTTTTGTGCCATAACCAACTTTCTTAAATTTGAGCAATAAATCATGAGCATTCACCAAGATCAAGATAAAACAATTTACCTTTGGTTTGTTTGCCTGATCCAATCAATTTTCCCTTGTCATCTAGCAGTCTTGCTTTGCCATGCATGAATTCAACCTGGAATCCAATGTTGATTAGATGTGCTACACTTAGAAGATTATGCTTTATTCCTTCAACCCAATATGCATTATCACATATAAGTTCTTTGGTTAATGAGATTCATCCTCTTCCTTTTATGCAACAAGGTTCATTGTTTCCAAACCTTACATTACCACCATCATAGTCTTCAAGGTGTTCAAACTTTGTTCTGTCACTAGTCATATGATGTGAACATCCACTGTCTATAATCCATGTATCATTTTTGCTTATATGAGAGATAAGTGCCATCTCATCTTCATCATCATCAGATTCATCTTTTACAGCAATGAAGACAATTTCTTCTTCACTATCATCAGAATCCTTAGCCAAAAAACATGTTTTCTTACCTTTATCCTTGAATGATTTGAAATTCTTCTTGCCATTGTACTTGTGACCTTTCTTCTCATTCTTGCTTTTCTTGTTTGGGCACCTAGCTGCAATATGACCAATTTCTTCACATGAAAAATGTCATGCCCATATTTTTCTGGGCAAGAACTCAACTACCATAGAATAAGTTTTCCCTTTAATCAACTTGCTAATATGTAAATTTTGAGTTCAAGTTAAACCTTACTAATGTTTTCAAACACTTTCTACAATAGCAAAAATTACAAATATCTTTTTTTTTTTTAAAAGTTGCATTACAAACATGAACGGAAGTTATCACATATATTACACATAAATCATTTTACACTAATAATCAAATGAGATACATCATTAGATTATATTACATAGTCAAATAACCTTAAATACAACAAATAGTTTCTCTGCACATTTTTTTTTCAACAAAACAAACTAGAAAACACCTCATTGCTCTTCTCTTCAAGAGGGCTGCAACATTTAAGATACCTGCAATTAAAAGCCTATCTCTACTCAGCCAAAAACCTACATAGCAAAAAAAATAGAAATCCATGGAATACTCTCCTCCCTACCATATGGCATCATGAGACCTCGTAGGTCCTAGCCAACCCCCGAGCAAGAGGAGCCAAGCTAACTAGGGAACACACATGCAGCCCTCAAATATTGCATATACAACATATAACTTCATGAAACAATAACATATATGAGACACTACAAAAACCATTTAACATGAATCCCCCTATGGAAAAAATAGGGACAGCAAGTCATTCTTTCCTTCACACAAGGCTTTGCATCATAAATTTTACTTTCATGGCCATTTACAAATCAAATCTACTAAGACCCACCCAACAAGAATGAAAATAAGAACTCCCATTAAAATAGCCATAGAAAGGAAACACTACAAGAAAAAACCTTCATTTACACATTTCATGCATGCACAACTTTCATACTATTTTCTTAAAGTATTCATGTAAACAATAACAAGGAGTTGAGGAGTCACCAACCTAAATACCAGGAAATGAAAGTTGTGTGATGAGCTCTCCTTATAACCAGTCCCTTTTTCCCTCCATCCTCTACCTTAGCTCTACTCATCTCCCAAATTGGAGAGTGGGTGCTCCCCCTCTAAGTTTTTGGGGATCCCTCTAAAAGGCTCTCCTCACATTTCCCAATTCAAGGCATGGGTTCCCATTGGTTTTCCTTCCCCATTCTTAAATGATGTCTCCCAAAATGGTACCCAAGGAGGTGACTAGGGGATGGGGAGAAAGGTACTAGCCAATCAAAGGAAGATTGCTATCCCAAGGCAACCTTCCAAAAGTTGATTTCCGTCCATCTTGAGAAGCCAACTTTTGAAAGGACTATAAGTCATAAATAAGGTGTCCTAAAGTCAAAAAATACCCCTTACCCAAACGTATATCAAGGGGACTAGTCATTTTTGTGCTAAACACTACCCAATGTGTCCACATGAGTCTTCAAAACACCCTTCTAAGCTACCCTATAGATTTGACATGGATGTGACTCTTCCTTGGCTCTCTAATCAAGTGGCTCTTCTTGGGAAGGACAACTAGGTGACCCTTCAAGCTCCCCATGTGACATGCCAACACATTACACTAGCACAAGTAAGAACATTTCACAACACACTTGACATGTCACATATAAATTCACAAGATATAAAGGGAGAAATAAATTAAAGTACACACACACACACATTCACTTCATGAAATAAAAAACATCCAAAATGAGCTCTTGTCTCCCTCTAGACACAACCTTGGTGTCATGGGAGACACAATACATGTTAGCTTGACTCCCCCTAAATTCCATGGTTTTATCCCTGCACACTCAAGATAATATCAGTAATTCCAAGAATATGTCATGTATATGATCCAATTAAAGCATCATATAAACCCATTTGTACATATACAACATACCACATCACCTCATTCACATATATAAATCTACTTTTCTCCAAATCCAAAATTGATCAAACAATATATACAGTAATTGAAAATACCTCCTAACCAAGTTTCATAACTCAATTCCACATAGTCCATATTCCTTTATACTCTCTAACTCTAAAGAATATCATAATTTTTTATTTATTTAAATTACCTCAATTTATCTGCATCAAGCTGCACATATCAATATAAGATCCAAAATCTTAGTTCTATATCATTTCATTTAGCTCATAACTATAAGCAAGTAAAACTTAACCCAAATAAGATGTAGTACAAATGCACCAGGGCCTTCCATCAAATCAGGTCAGAATGTATCATCTTGTAATAACATTATCTCAATTTAACACATGGTACTCAATCATTAGGTTCATATCCTAGAATACACAATGCTATCTTAAAACAAGGTGGTCCTCAACCCATGATAAACATCGATCCTAAAGATATAATTACCTAATATGAAATCACCCCATAATACAATTTGTCTTGGATTCCTTCTTTATTAATTTTGAGTATGTTTCAAGAAGACAAGTCACGAAGATGGTTATCTCAAGGTTATTTCTAATCCATCTCATATTTAATTACTGATCCTAATATGTCTTTAAAATCTACAACTTCACTAATCAAATTGGGTAATAGTGAGGACATGTCAAACTCAAAAAGTTTATATACTTCCTTAAGCTTAACTTAGTCTTGGTTATTCTAATGTAATTCAACCATTGACACTATTGATTCAATGATCTCTATTGTTTAATTACCATAGATTGTCTTTTCTCTATAATGTCTCAACACTATGCATGTTAAAAAATGATACATTCTATTATTCATTAGGGGAATATCCCAATCCTCATAAGCTTCCTAATTATAATTCAAATAAAATTCCCAAGCATCCTAGAGTAACATTAATACTATCATGTAAGCACAGGTATACATCTTCATGTTCTAATACCACAATAGTTAGCCAAAGTAATATTACTTCAAAACTATATCTAAATTAACATATTTCCTGAATCCATTGAAAATGAAATCTATTTTAATTCAGCTGGTGATCTATAGTCAAGGTACCTAAGAATTCCATATGAAATCTAAGAGTAGTTTTGCAAGAATTAACATTATTTCTTACCCGAGTGTTTTTTAACCAAGATGAGAAATGGAGGGGTACTACAAAAAATAGATTAAGGGAGTTTTACCTTTGTATTTACCTCTACCTCTAGTATATTTCTTTGCAAGTAATGCTTCAATAACTTCAAGATCACTATCAGAACTTTCCTCTAATTCTTCTTCACTTTCTGACTGGATTTTCTTGCCCTTCTTAAGTGAAAGTTTGGCCTCAAATGCTGATTCAACATTTTTGGAAGTTGGGACATAGTTGTCATAGTTATCCAACTCAAAAGCTGTCAATCTTCCCACTAAGGCATCCAAAGTTATATTGTGATTTTCTTCACATCTTGTTTCTTGAGTAGAAGATACTCTTATTGAATAGATAGGGAGTAGTGTTCTGAGAAGCTTACTTATAGTAGTTTCATCATCAATTTTTCCTCCAGAAGCTCTGATTGCACTAACACTTGCCTTGATCCTCTCAACATATTTTGCAATGTTTTCATCTTCTCTCATTTTCATCTGATCAAACTATCCTCTTAGGCTTTCTGCTTTGGCTCTCTTCACATTGTCATCACCACCATAAATTTTCTTTAGCTTGGTCCACATTGCATAATCAGTTGTGTAGTCTTTGATCTCATCAAATTCTTCATAGCTGAGAGCTGATGCAATGTCTATCATCATGGTGTTATGGTTCTTTTTCTCTGCAATGTCTTCAATAGTTAATGTGCCAGTAGGAGCTGTATATTCTTCATCAATATATTTACATCCTAAATCACCAATGGAAGCTAGATGAAGTCTCATGAGACCTTGCCATGCTAAAAAGTTATCTCTATTAAGCCTTGGAATTTCTCTCTTGTAAGACATCCTGATTTTTAGCTTAGGTCCTTGAAACCCTTCCTGCAAGCACCAAAAGCTCTGATACCAATTGTTGGAAATATAGATGGAGTAACTAAGAGGGGGGGGGGTGAATCAGTTAACCACAAAAATATTACCACAGATCCCTTAGATATCTTATTAATTCATTTACTATTGTCACTCAGTAAACATACAGAGAAATGCTGAAAACTTGATTATTGCAGTGAGTATTAATTATAATTGTTCTTAAATATTCATCAATGATTAACATGCATGCATAAAGAAAATAAAATGAACACAAGAGACACTAGATTTAACGTGGAAACCCAATATGGGAAAAACCACCAATGTAACTAGTTACTATTTTTTGCTCTTCTGAAGTGAGCCCTGTTAGGAGCCAACCTAGTTAAAGGTTACAAAACACACTGTTAGGTGTGACCTTGTTAGGAGTAGCCTTGTAAGAGGTCTTTGAAACAATTCAATAGAACTATCACCTTGTTAGAGGATTTACAAAATGGTTGTTAAACCAACTCTGTTAAGAGATTTTGAAATCACTGCTACAATGGTAAGAAAGTTATAATGAAATGACCTGAATAATGATGCAACTGATTTACTGATTACAGATCTCTGTTCTGCTTTACTAGATCCTTCCTGATCAATATATCTCTGCTGCTCCTCAAGGATATCTAACCATCCTTCAAAATTTTCTCACACTTTTCTTCTTTTCCATTTGCACACTTTTAATTCACAACTTGACCTTCTATATATACATTCAAATTGTCCATTCAGATTGTCAAGTCGACACTAATAATCATTACAAACATTACCACAGTCGGCTGAATAAATAAAAAAAATTCTTTACTGGGCCAACCTTGCTCGGTAAACACTAATCCTAAAAATATTTCCTTTGGTGATCGAATGAACTTGGTAAACACTATGAATTTTGCAACATCCTCTGGAGACCGAGAGATCTCGGTAGACACTAAAAACCGCCTGCTGACCGACTGAGCTCGGTAGACACAAAGAACTACTTTGTTGACCAACTGAGCTCCGCAAACACTAGGAACCACTTAGCTGATCGACTGAGCATGATAATTGATATGACATTTGTGTGACATCAAAGACAACATACAATTAATCCAACAATCTCCTTCAGACAATTGTATCCAACAAGATTTTTATTACTTTTTCTTTGATAGGATTCTTTTGATGTAGGGTTTGACTATGATGCCGAATGAATAAGGAATTGGTTATTACTTGATTTTCATGTATTCACCATCATAAAACCAAAAAAATTGGTCAATTTACATTTACTATATATTTCTTAAATTTATCATCTATGTCAACTACATAGATCACTATTGTAATGCTTTGTAGAAGTTGTTAAAGAAGGTAAACCCACCCGAGTTTCATACTAGAAGTGAAGAAGGTTTTCTAACCTTAATACCTTAGAATTTGAATTGTGCTAGATGCACCTGTTGGGAGTACATGAGTTTTTATTTCTGGAATTTTTTGAATCCTTTAAATCATCTACATGTTTATGTGCTAACAAAATCTCTTCTTCCTATGCATGCAGATGGATAACCTAGAATTTTGTGAATTCTAAGAATGCAATATAACAATTTTTAATAAATGGAAGATCCAGAAGAAAATATTTAAACTAACTCCTATGAATGGCTAAATTAGGTTCTTGGCTTGACACCATCCCTGATAATGGTGCCAAAAATGGTCAGTTACACAAAAGGTAGTAATAAGTAGGTCCTCGACTCATTTTGGGAATTGAATATTATATCAAAGTAGCTAATTTCTTATCATGGAGACACATTTAAATATTGATCCATGTATGTGTACTTGAAATGGTGTAGCATAGTATGTGCATTAAGTGCCTACTAAACCCATTCTAACATGAATTTGTAGGAAGTAAATATTTAAAGTAACTCTATTCTATGGTTGCGGGAAATGAAATTATACAAACTACTTAACTTGAATGATCTACAATTAAATAAAGTACTAATTTAAACTCTCATACTTAGAAAAAACAAATCTTAGTTTTCATCAAGAAATGACTACTTTTCCCACCATGGTTGTAAGAACAATCACAGGGAATGGACTCCACTAGCTACGGGAACAGTCCAACAACAAGAATTAAAACTACAATATGTTGAAAACAAAACTATTCTAACTGGAAATTAATCACTAAGTGGGCCCCCTCATAAAGTATCCAATATTTAGTTACTCAAGATAGATTTTAAAAACTTCATTATTTTACTCATCAAAACCAATTTCATTACATGCATAGCTAAATTGAACTTCAAGAAAACTATTACAACTCTAATTGTTGGAGATTTTCCAGCAAGCCAATGCTGGTTGTATGTTTATCATTGATTACAACATATGGTAAGTAGTATGTGTGGAAGATTTATATAGTAAGCTTTGAGTATATGTAGCATGGACATTTTATCAGCCTGATATCATGGACACACCAGTTAATTATAAGCATAGACAGTTATGTAGCAACTTGTGTCAACATTGTTTCTGATAGAGTTACATGTAGTGTTCTATGAGTGATTGTTCGTAAAGTTGTGATGGAGCCTTGCACCTTTGGATATATGATGAAGACATGTTATTATTGATCCATTCATGGATGCAAAGTCTGATGTGTAGTAGAAGTGAAGTTATGCAGTTTCTATTCACAAGTTGCAGTTTTTTGTCTTTATCTAGAAGAGCCAACAGAGATTATATTGGTACAGGAGTTGTGCCTATCATTTGGGTATATGTGCTTGGATTAGTGATTAGAGAATATTTTATAATGTTTGGTTAAGATCGCATGATGTAATTCAGCTTGAGGAGAAAGTATCAATAAATTTGGTAGAGATGACAGTGTGTAGTGTGCGTCTACACTTATTGATTTGGACAGGTCCCAGTTTGTGTTGTGTGCTTAGTAGAGCTGAAAGAGATGTTATTGGAGAGTGTTATTGTTTCTTTAATTTGATTTCAAGGTATTTATAATAGGTTGACTTGATTATATCATTTAGAGGAAAGATACTTATAGCCGGTCATTTGTGATCATTAGAAGGATGGCATGAAGATAAAAGATTGGAGCAAAGCAGAGGGTGTGAAGTATTATGTCATTAAGAAGAGGTCTATATGATAGAAAAGATAAAGTGTGCTATTCATTGGAACTGATCAAGACAATATGATGAAGGGTGATCCCCTTAATAATGCAAACACATAATAGAAATAGAGAAACAACAACAACAATATGCAAGAACAGAAAATTGGCTTCTTATTATCTCCACAAATGTGGAATTACAATATGCAAAGCCACATGGGCATTCCCTTACAATACTCTTTAGGACAAAGCCTCCAATCAATACCCAGATCTACTACCCAGAACTACCCTAGATAACACTACAGGCCTTCTTTATATAGGCATTTTCCACCACCTGAGAAGGTTCTAGAAATTTAGCCCTAAGGGCTGACCAAACTTAGAATTATTTTATTTTTCAATTTATTACATCAAAGTCAGCTCAAAATAACTTTTGAAACTCGAACAAAAATTTTGAAGGAAAATTATTTTCCACCATTTCAGGTGGTTCGACTTTTGGAGACCATAAGTCATCACCAATTGACCCGATTGACTATTATAACCCCATTTTAGAAATGCCACGAAGTGCTCCACAAGCTTGACCTGTGCAAGCACTTGTCACCCAAATTTTTGACCTCATCTGGGGCCTCTAAAGCCTTCAAAACTGAGTTCAAAGTTTTTGTACCCTACTACCAATACCAAAAATCTTCAATATCTTCGAAACTAGACCTGATCTAACCATGAAACTTTGCTGGTAGGCTGATATGACTGAGATGAACCTCCACATGTAAAATTAGAACATTCTAAGATTGTAAGACCAACTTACTAAAAATAGAAAGTTTCCATAAATAGTAGCTCTACACAAAATAGCCTTTATTGAATACAAAAACATAAATATTTTTGGGTGATGCAAGATTGCTCTTACACCCAGGATGCTCCTGCATCAGACACCTGGGGTAATTTGAGAAGTGACCCTGTCACGACTCAGGTGTGTAAAGGAAAACCAAGATGGTTAACCTCCTCCTTTGTTAGCCATGATGAATCTTCAATAGGTCATCCTTTCCATTTGACCAAATACTCTTCAGATGTCCTATTCCTTGTGCTTCTACCAACATGACTATCTAGTATGTCTTCAATCTCCTTGATATCTAAACTAGTTGCTGGAATACTCCACTGTGCTACTATAACCTCATCTTCAACACCTCCCTCATGATAGTCTGTCAAATCTGAAATGTTAAACACGGGTGAAATATTCATCTCAATAGGCAATTCTACCTCATATAAATTTCCTAAATCATGCTTCTTCAGTATCTTACATGGCCCAAACTTCTTCATTTTCAACTTGTTATATGTACTAACCAAAAATCACTCCTTCTGCAAATGAACCATGACTTCATCTCCAATTTGAAATTCCTTATGCCTCCTTTTCACATTTTCTTTAGCCTTATACTGCACATTCATCTTGGTAATATGCTTCCTCACCTCCTCATGGATGTTCTTCAAGTGTTCCGCAAAATCCTCATCTTCAGCACTACTTATTTCTCCTTTATCTATCTTTCTCAATTCTGATGCATTTCTGGGACTACTCCCATATACAATCTGGAATGGTGATTTACCAGTGCTCCTATTGATAGAATTATTGTATGCAAATTTTGCCTGTGGTAAAATCAAATCCCATCTTATTGGCTTATCTCCAACCAAACATCTTAGCAAATTTCCCAAACTGATATTCACCACCTCTGTCTATCCATCAATCTATGGATGATGTGATGAACTAAACTTCAAATCTATCTTCAACTTCTTCCACAATGTACACTAGAAATATCCAATGAACTTAGTGTCTCTATCTGAAACTATGGTCTTTGGCAAACCATGTAGTCTCATTATTTCTCTGAAAAACAATTCTGCTATATGAACAACATCATTAGTCTTCTTGTAGGGAATGAAATGTGCCATCTTCAAAAATCTATCAACCACCAGAAAAATTGAATCATGTCCCCACTGTGTCCTTGGTAAACCAAGAACAAAGTCCATACTAATATCCTCCCAAGGCTTCTCTGGTACAGGGAATGGCTGATACAACCTTGTATTCTGCTTCACTCCTTTCACCATCTGACATACTCTGCAACTCTGTACAAACTTCTTGACATCTTGCTGCAACTTTGGCCAATAATAATTTTCACTAATCAAAGCAAGGGTTTTATCTCGACCAAAATGTCTAGCCAATCCTCTGCTATGCTTCTCCTTGATGAGATTCTCCCTCATAGAACTTTGTGGAATGCATAACTGACTCCCTCTGAATAGCATATCATCATGAATGATAAAATCCAGCCATTTCATCCTATCTAGAGTAACAGGTTCTTTACAAGCTTTCCAAGCTTCACCAAAATCAGGATCCTCTGGATACAAATTCTTGAGTTCTTTGAACCCAACCACTTCAATCTGCATCTCTGTCAGCAATAGTTGTGTTCTGCTAAGTGCATCTACAACCCTGTTAGACTTTCCACTTCTGTGTTTCAAAACAAATGTATAACTCTACAAAAACTCAACCCATTTCAAATGCCTTTGATTCAACTTTCCTTGACTATTCAAATATTACAAAGCTTGATAATCAGTATACAAAACAAACTCCTTAGGAAGAAGATAGTGTCTCCACTTCTTCAATGCCTGAACTATAGCATAAAATTCCTAATCATAAACATAATATTTTCTCTTGGCATCATTTAACTTCTCACTGAAATAAGTAATAGGTTTGTCTTCTTGGCTCATAACAGCTCCTATTACAGTACCGCTAGCATCACAGTCTACTTGAAACACCTTATTAAAATTTGGAAGTGCTAAAATAGGTTGTTCTGTAACTTTTTGTTTCAATAATTGAAAACTCTTTTCTCCCCCATTAGTCCACTTAAACTCTTTTCTATCCCCTCTCATTGGTTCAGTCAAGGGACCACAAATACTGCTAAAATTTTTGATAAACTTTCTGTAAAAACTAGCTAGACTATGAAAAGATCTTACCTCGGTAGCACTCCTTGGAGTAGGCCATTCAAGGATACCTTGTACCTTCTCTGGGTCCATTTTTAGACCTTTTGTTGAAACTACAAATCCCAAATACAGTAACTCTTTCTTCAGAAAACTGCACTTCTTCAAATTAATCAACAATTTCTCATCTCTCAGCTTCTCAAACATCATACGAATATGCATCATATGTTCCTCCAATGTCTTGCTAAAGATCAAAATATCATCTAGGTAGAAAATGACAAACTTATCCAAAAATTCTTTTGGAACCTCATTCATGAGCCGCATGAAAGTTCTTGGTGCATTGGTTAGCCCAAAAGGCATGACTAACCACTCATACAGTCCTTCCTTTGTCTTGAAGGAAGTCTTCCATTCATCTCCTTCTCTGATCTAAATCTGGTGATATCCACTCTTCAGATCTATCTTTGAGAGATACACAACTCCACTCAAACAATCCATAATATCATCCATTCATGGCAATGGAAACCTATACTTGATTGTGATCTTATTTATTACTCTGGAATCTATACACATCCTCCATTCTCTATTCTTCTTTAGTGCTAATACCGTTGGTACAGCACAGGGACTCATACTCTCTCGAATCAACCCCTTCTACAATAACTCATGTACTTGTCTATTTAACTCTTCACTTTCTATTGGTGTCATTCTATGTGCTGCCTTGTTTCACAAACTGGCTCCTAGAATCAAATCCATCTGATGAATGATCTTCCTTACCAGTGGTAATTCATCAGGTACATTATCAAATACAATATCCTAAAACTCATTCAACAAATCTGCAACCTCTATAGGTACATCCTCTACTTCTTCTTTACCAACTTTTGGAATTAAAGAAAAACACACATGCTCATGCCTCATACCATCTAGGAATTTTCTTCCATCAACAAATTTTATTCTTGCATTACCACATACCTTTTCTTCAATCTACTCCAATGGCTTTAGCTTATGTCGCACTCCATCCTTTGTTAGGGAATAGGTATTCGCACAACCATCGTGTACAACACATCTGTCAAACTACCATGGTCTACCCAACAACATATGATATGCATCCATAGATATGATATCACATAGTACCTCATCTTGGTACTTGCCAATCTTGAACTTTACTAGGCACTGTTCACTGACCATGACCTTGCGGTCATCCTGCACCCAAGCAATCCAATATGGATGTGGGTGTTTCTATCTCTTGAGCTTCAACTTTGTCATCATCTCTTCTGACACCAAATTTTCTGTGCTTCCACTATCAATAATCACATCATAGCATTTTCCCTCACACTTGCATCTAGTGTGAAATAGGCTCCTCCTTTGTTTAGGTTCATTCTCACCACTCAGCAGGACTCTTCTATTAATCAGCATTTCTCCCCTTTCAGCATCTTCTAAATTTGATGATCCGACATCTTCATCTACATGTGCAACTCTAGCCTGGCCTTCATTCCTCCTATCTATCCTTCCTTGGCATTGAGGACATTCAAATGCCCTATGACCTTCTTCTCCATAGTGAAAACATGTTCCACAAAAGCCTCCTCTTCCTGAACCTTGTCCTCTTCCTCTTCCTCTCGGATCTCTATTGTTCTAATCTTGGAAACAATTGGAATTGTTTCCTCTCTGATTTTGACTACTACTAGCCTCATCCTTCTTTTTCGGATCTTCATTTCAGCCTCCATATGACCATCCACTAGATTGTCCACCACGACCTCTTCCATTTTGTTTGCTCTCAAATTTATTGTTCAACTTTTCCTCTACCTTTAGGGAAAACTGGTATGCCTCTTCAATATTGTTCATTCGAACCAAATTCAGCTCCTCTTGAATGCTGGGCCTCAACCCATTAAGGTAACAAGCAACTTTCTCCTTATCAGCTTCTACATGGCTTGTTCTGATAAGGATTCGATAGAACTCCTTTGTATACTCCTGAACAGATCATCTCGCTTGCTTCAAACTTTGCACTTTCTTCAGTAGTTCAAGCTCATAATCAACAGGGATGAACTGTCACTTTAATTTATCCACCATCCAATCTCATCTTGTGATTTTATCTTTCCCTCTTCTATTTCACTCCAATTGAATCTCTTACCACTAGATCTTCACATGACCTTTCAGTCTGGCCTTCACGAATTTGACCCTATCAGGATCCTCAATATCTTCATACTCAAAATATTCTTTACATTCATTGATCCAGTCGATCAACTCTTCTGGGTTAAGATTTCCTGAAAATGCAAGAACCTCAATCTTAGGTCTTTTGCCAATCTTGGAAATGTGTCGAAAAAGTCTTTCTTCATCCTGGTTCACAACTTCAACTTCTCCTTCTTGATCTTCTTCTTTGGCTTCATCCTCACTTTCGTCTCTGACATTAAGATTCATTCCTCTACGAATCTCCTCTTGCAATGCTCGCACTTGTCTCTAGAGCACTCTAACCTCAGGTGTTACAACACCAGATCTTCTGCCACATTCCCTTCGTGGATGCATTTTTGCGATGTTCGCTGAAACCCTAACCATAGTCCTAGTGCAAACTGCCTCATAGTCGGTGATCTATTTACAAACTCAAGAACTCCTACTCTAATACCACTTGATGAAGGGTGCTCCCCTTAATAATGCAAACACATAACAGAAATAGAGAAACAACAACAACAATATGCAAGAATAGAAAATTAGCTTCTTATTATCACCAAAAATGTGGAATTATAAACTTTCAAAATTACAATATGCAAAGCCACATGTGCATTCCCTTACAATATTCTGTAGGATAAAGCCTCGAATCAATACCCAGATTTACTACCCAGAACTACCCTAGACAACACTATGGGCCTTCTTTATATAGGCATTTTCCACCGCCCGAGAAGGTTCCAGAAATTTAGCCCTAAGGGCCGACCAAACTTAGAATTTTTTTTTTTTTCAATTTATTACATCAAATTTGACTCAAAATAACTTTTGAAACCCGAACAAAAATTTTGAAGGAAAATTATTTTCTGCCATTTCAGGTGGCCCGACTTCCAGAGACCATAAGTCATCACCAGTTGACCCGATTGACTATTATAACCCCATTTCAGAAATGCCACGAAGTGCTCCACAGGCTTGAACCATGCAAGCGCCCATCACCCATATTTTCAACCTCATTCGAGGCCTCTAAAGCCTTCAAAACTGAGTTCAAAGTTTTTGTACCCTGCTGCCAATACTAAAAATCTTCAATATCTTCAAAACTAGACCTGATCTAACCATGAAACTTTGCTGGCAAGCTGATATGACTGAGATGAACCTCCACATGTAAAATTAGAACATTCCGAGATCGTAAGACCAACTTACTAAAAATAACAAGTTTCCATAAATAGCAGCTCTACACAAGATAGCCCTTATTGAATACAAAAAAATAAATATTTTTGGGTGATGCAAGATTGCTCTTACACCCAGGATGCTCCTACATCACAATAGGTCTACCTTATAGTTTACCAAGTTCCAGATATAGTTTGTATCTATTATTCAGAAGGTTGCAACCTTCACCCCTTTGAGCAGTGAGCTCTCAAACAATGTGTCCTCACCCCTAATAGGGTCAATCATAAAAGACTCCTAATAGGGTCCAACCTTTAACCAGTTCACTATACTTATTGCATTGTAAAGATCAACTCCTAACATGGTTGTAAGATCTTCTAACAAGGATCATTATACACTAGTGCAGTTTATTAGTGGGTGTTAATTCCCACCGAGGTTTTTACCTATTTGGATTTCCCCATAACCAAAATATTGGCATTGTGTTCAAGTGTTCTCTCATTGTGTTTAAGCTTAAAGTTTAAGTATACTTAATTAGATAAAGAATTAAAACTTGTAGATAACTAAACCATCCCCCCCCTCTCAATTATCTCTTAATATTATCCCTAATACTATCCTTATCTCTTAATACTATCCCTAACACTAACTTGATCTCTATTACTACTACACAAAGGAGTAGCTCTTTATTTATAAAAGGAAAATAAACTATCGACTAACTAATCACACCACAAGAAAAGGGGTGAATTAAAATTACATATTGGAAAGAAGGAACATAACTACTCCTACAATAATAAAAAAGAAACTTGTTCAACATCATAAAGAATAAATATAGCATCCATAACTTCCTAGATTTCATCATCATTAAGATTTTGTCCTTCTGACTCGATCAAAATGGACTTGTGCCATCATTCTCTCATAGACTTCTACAAGTAATGGTTTTTTCTACAATAATGGATCATGTTCAACTACTTAACTACTTTTCTATATGATTAGGATTACAACTTCTTTATGTGTTCCTCTTTTCCTACATCATAAATGGTTAAAGGAACAAAGAAAACACATCCACAAGATATGCAACGCATATTGATTTATCACATACTAAACTATGCATTAAAACATAATTATAAAGTATTGCATTATAAGCATATTGCATAAAATTTTTATAAGGTCTAAGTCATGAAATTTAGGCTTATAAGGTTTCACAATAGCCTTCCCAACCAAGTAAAAAGAAAAACTAAAATCATGAAAATAGAGACATAACAGGACTAAGACACAACACTATATAACATATTAGAAAAAATTTATGCTCATCAAATTGATCAAAATATCTACCAATACCATATGAAATCTCAACTTCCCAATGCTCCAAAGGTAAAACTAGGAGCTTGACCCAAAATAATAATTTCCAACTCTAATTTAATCTTTATACTACAAACTAAAAAATAATACAGATTTGTGTGGACAAATCCTCTTTCATACATCCTCATAACATATGTACACACTTGCACAATACTTGTATAAGTATATACACATGAATTTCCTTTTCCTAAACAATTGATTTTTTATAATTTATACAATCCTTTCATTTGTGTAATCTCCCACTATCAGCTAGGTAAGTAACTAAACATAGTTTGAATAAGGTTGGCAATAAAAAATTCTTGTGGTGGGGAGGAATGAGAAGTGAACCAAAACATGACTTATCTATTACCAAAAATAACAATATACACATTACATTGCATATTGCATTCAGTGAAATTATTAATTAGATTGTAAACACCTGATATCGACCAATCAAAGAGTAGGAACACCATCAAACTTTAAAACCATGTTTCTAAATCTTAAAATATCATATCTACTAAAAAAAGAAAAGGACATTCAGATTTCAGTTCCAAAACCACAACATCAAAAACCATTATGAAAATAAATGCAAAGCCTTCATTTTATGTAGAAAGCATTATCAACCATAGTCATTCTTTGATGACTACTAATTCTACTCCACTATGATTTGAAGCACAAAAAAATGAATCTAATATCTTCAAATACTATCCAAAAACATTCCAAAACATAATCTTTATAAATTTGCAACATGAAGAATATGCAGAGAAAGATTCTCAACACCACTACACAAGAAATAATTACTAATAACAACAATAATACATTGACACTAATGAAAACCATAATAAATTATCAATCAACCAAACTCACCCAGCCAAAAACCCATTATTCTCAATCCAACAACACTTTATCTCTAAGAGAGCTAATAAAAATCATCAACTTATCATTTTAAAACTCATATTATTAGTCTTTGGATGCTTAGTGTTATTGTAGAAATATTTCATTGGTGAGATGGCCATCTGTTGGAGTAAATATTATTTATTTACTCATGCTTACATCCAACTTAGGAAATTAACAAATGTATTAGCTAATTTTTATTTAGAATTAAATATTAGCTACCTTGCATTTAATATCATTAGCTAAATGGTTGTACCTACCCTCACATCTTATTGGTTCTCTCATCTTCACTCTTTCCTATATAAGTAGAGCTTATGCACATTGTTTAACCATCTCATCTCAATACATATTTCATTTCTTGATGAATTATCTCTCTTTAGAAGTTATTGAGTTCATGATTCGGGCTTAGAGGAATTTATCTGACATTGTATCAAATTTATTCATTTTGTGGCTCTTTTTATTGAGACCCCTCACCATGTTGAGACTCCTGACAATGTTGAGAAAATGGGTATTTTACAACTTTCATAATAATGCATACAATTGTAATATTTTATTTTATTATGTAGTTGTTGTACCTAGGAGCACCTAGATGAACATGTAACATGTAGAGATTCATTAGGAATATTCTTGGGGTCATTTGATGAGTTGTATTATAACATTGTAATATTATTTGATGTAGTCACTTCATTGGGTCTTCACTGAAAGGGAAATATAATACCATGGGGATTCGTATTTGGGGGTTTAAAATGGGCAAAAAAAGGGGGCAATATATTACGTAAATAGGGGGAGGGGATTTTTTGGGAAGGGGGGTGGCATTTTATATAGTAAATAGTTGTGGAGGGTACTAGGTCGGTATTGGAGGGGGTGACAAAAAAGGATTTTGGGGCAATATTTTTGAAAATAGGGGGATTCTTTAGTAAGCCATAAACGTGAGTGCTATGATTTAGGTTCACTAAGTGAAGCCCATGTGAGTTACTTAATATTGGGGAAATAAAGTATCCAATATTAAATGTGGGGTAAAGAGGTTTGGTAGCACATGGTTTATGTAATACCACTTGGGGGTTTTGTTGGAGCTTGTTGATAACCTACAACTAATTAAATATCTGAAATGAAAGTTTGACAATTGAAAGAAAATGATTGATAATCACCGAGCTACTAAAGTGTATGTAAGAAAATTAATTAGTTAATGTATTGTCATTGATGTCAACTAGTTTTGACTATACTTATCATGATGGTTACAAACATCTAAGGAAAGAAAATGGTAAAGGAATGAGATATCTACATGAAGATGAGATGGGTAAGAAAGATATGGATATGGTATACATTGGGTAACTTATTGATGACCTATGGAATTATGTTGATGACTTGATTGTATTACAAGATTACATTATGTATTGAAGATCAGGACTAAATAAGTTTATGTGGTCAGTAAATGAAGATTTTTGTATACACTAGGAAAGTATTGTGTATACCGAGTACAATATTAACCAAGTTGGTAATCATCGACGCATTCTAGTATTGACCAAGTGAAGGAAATAAATGGAGTTTACAATAGCTGACTAAAAATGATGAGCTGGACAATTGTTTATGATTCTGGGGTAAAATATTGATGATCAAACAGCTAAAAAAAATTCAAGATTTATCGGATGAAGGAGAATGAAATGTGCTAATGACACCACTACCAAGGAAGGTTAAAGCAAAAAAATGAACGATGAAGATTAAGAGGAAAAATTTACGGATGAAAAGAAAATGGTTTATGATGTCTATATAAGGAGACATGAGATTCATTATTTTGTCTAGAATTCTTGATGCAGCAGGAGAATTCACATGAAAATGATTGTTTTCATGCAACACTAATTAAACTGGTTGAAGACAGAATCGAACAAACCTGCAGACAACACCAAGCATCAGAGAAAACATATACCAAGAAAAATAGAGTTCGAGGAAATGAATATGTTAAATTGATTATTGATTAGATGTATTTTTGAGCTTACCGTAGATCTTAAAATCTACAAATCAAAGTTGTATTTGAATCGGATCATTACTGTATCAGTTCAACCATTGCTATAGATAAATATTTTAATCGAGTGGGACTTAATAGTCTTTATATTTCAATATGACATTCAATGAATGTTGATTGTTTTCTTGTTGACCCCATAGTGAATGTTTGGTCAAAGGAGAACTGTTAGTGATAAATCCTATAACCAGGTCACACCTCACAATGTGTTTTATAACTTTTATCAAGGTTGGCTCCTAACCGAGCTCACTTCAGAAGAGTGAATTATTTTGGGTTACCGGTCCTAGGTGGTTTTTCCTCTAACATGATTTCCACGTTAAAATTATGTGTTATATGTGTATGGTTGCGTTGAATTTTTTTTTTACTTTACACATTTTTATAACTAGATAGATTGGTAAACATAATATTTAATCTATTGGTAATCGGTAGATGAAGAGAAAGACACAAATGATATTTTACTAAGTTGATTATTTGATTGAAAAGTTTTACTACATACATCTAAGAGATTTGGGACTATAGGATAACTGGACTTAACTGAATCACCCCCTGTCATTTATCTAACAATTGGTATCAGAGCATAGAGTGCTTGGAAGGGAAAGTTTGACAAACTTAAGCTAAAGATTAGAAGATGTATAAGAGAGAGGTGCCAAAGATGAACAAAGAAAAATTCTCGACATGAAAAAGAAGAATGAGATTGCATCTATCATGAATTGGATAATCTGCAACCTATTGGAACCTTGAATATTGATCAGATGAGAGATAAATATGAACACAATGTTTCAATGATAGATATTGATGCTTCCTTATCAAATGCCAAATTTGAAGATGTCAAGACATGTACTTCTACTAAACAAATGTGGGACAATCTTGCACTAGTTCATAGAGGAGATGAAAATTTGCTAAGGGCTAAAGCTAAAAGTCTTAGAGGAAAGTTTGATAACATGAAAATGAAAGAAGTAGAAAACATTTCATAGTACAACAACAGAATTAATGAGATTGTCAATGCTATCCGATGATCAAGAGGTATTATTGAATAAGACATTGTTGTAAGTATAATTCTTAGAACCTTGCTACCTACTTATGTTATTAGAGTCTCTACAATTCATGAGATGAGATCATCTCTTGGTAATCATCTTACACTTGATAGTCTAATTAGTAGATTGACTACTTTTGATTTGATTAACTTTGATAATAATATTGTTCCTACTATTGAATCTACATTTATGTCATCCTTGAAAATTGGTATATCAAGAAGTAAACATATGATAAGAAATGAGAGTTATAGTGACAGTGATGAGGATGAACTTGATGAGATTAAAGCATTAATGTCTAGAAGATTGAGGAAAATTACCTTTGGTATTCTTTAACTATAAAGATATTGGCCACATTGCAGCTAGATGTCCTAATAGGAAAGAAGATGAGAAAGACAATGAAAGATTTGGTGAAAGACAATTTGATAGAAGAGATAACTAAGAACAAAGAGGAAATTGACAATATGATAGAAGAAGTGACCGAGATTATAAAGACAAAGGAAAGAATGCATGTTACATTGTTGAAGATGATGATGATGACACTGACAGTGATACTGATGAAGACATTGAGGTTGTATTCGTAGCATTGGAAGAAGATTCAGAAGAAGAAAGATATGTTGAAACAACACTTATTTCTACAGTTAACAAGAATGATACTTGGATTATTGATAGTGGTTGTACACATCATATGACTAGTGATGAAGAAAAATTTGAATACCTTGAACATTATAATGGTGGATCTTTTAAAATGGGAAATGATACACCTTGTCTAGTAAAAGGAAAAGGATCTATATTATTGAACAATAATATCAAATGTGAGAATGCATATTAGGTGAAGGGGCTTAATTATAATTTTTTGAGTGTAGCACAACTGAATAAAATAGGTCATCGAGTTCCATTTGAGAATAGAAAGGTGAAAATCTATGATGAGACTAGAAAGTTGGTCGGTACTAGTGAACAATCTAAAGGTAATCTATTTTTTCTTGATAATGCTAAAACTTCTTGTTTGTTGGCTACAACTGAAGATGTGTGGTTATGGCACAAAAGGTTTTGTCATGTAAATTTTGACAACATGGTTAAGATTAGTAAGAAAAGGAGAGTTAGAGGTTTACCAAGCTTATCTAAACCTGACCATGTCATGTGCAAACAATGTCAAATGGTAAAAATGTCAAAATATAGTTTTAAGAGAAAAAACTATTCATCTAATGCTATTTTGGAATTGGTTCATATTGACTTGTTTGGTCCTATGAGAACTTAGAGTTATTATGGAGATAGGTATTTTATCTTGTTTGTTCCTATGAGAACTCAAAGATAGGCATTTGGTCCTATGAGAACTCTAGGATAATGATTGTCATGTTCTTGAAAGAAAACTCTGAAGCTTTTATGATCTTTAGATGGTTTAAAGATAAAGTGGAAAAATAAAGTGGTAAAGAGTTAAAATGCTTGAGATCAAATAGAGGTGGTGAGTTTATTTCTAATGAGTTCACTAGCTTTTGTAATGAGCATGGAATTAAGAGACAGGTTTCTACACTAAGAACACCACATCATAATGGAATTGCTGAAAGGAGGAATAGATCTATTGTTGATTGTGCTAGAACACTAATGATTGAAAATGATGTTGCATAGATATACTAGAGAGAAGCTGTTAGTATTTTTGTATACACATTAAACCAAGTTCAATTGAAGAAATATTTAAACAAGACACCCTATGAATTATGGTATGGTTACAAATCGAATGTAAGTTATTTTAGAATATTTGGAAGTAGATGTGACATTCTAAAAGAGCATAGAAAAGGGAAATTTGATTCAAAAGGCAATGAAGGAATATTCTTAGGATATTCTACTAAAACCAAAGCTGACAAATGTTTGAATAAGGCTACTAAAAAAATAATTGAAAGTGCAAATGTGAGAGTTGATGAATTTGCTAAAAAAAATGATGAAGGAAGAAAAAAGGAATCATAAGATTATGGTAGATTTACATACATTGAGAAAATTGACACTCTACCTAAGCAATGGGGTAATGATATTGAGCATCATCCTATACAAACTAAGTATGAGGAAATAGTTACCGATGAAGATCATGATCCTACACCAAGTGAAGAACACAATGTAGAACAAAGAATTGAGCCTATTCTTGCAAAATATGTGAGGAGACACCATCCATAGAATCTGATTATTAGAGACAAGAAAGGTGGCATGATGACACGAAGTAAGTTGAAAAACAACACATGCTTAGTTTGTGAATTTGAACGTAAAGCTGTTAGAGATGCACTTGAAAATGATGAATGAATTAAAACCATGAATGAAGAAATAGAGCGGATATTGAAAAAAAAACATGGACATTGGTACTAAGAATGAATAATAAAAATGTAATTGAAACCAAATGGATATTCAGAAACAAGTTGAATGAAAATGGAGAAGTCACTAGGAATAAAGCAATACTTGTATTCAAAGGTTATGCACAAGAAGAAGGTATTGATTATGGTGAGACTTTTGCACCAGTTGCTAGACTTGAAGGAGTTATAATATTGCTTTCTTATGTTGCCTATAAAGGATTTAAATTTTATCAAATGAATGTCAAATCTTCATTTCTAAATGGAATACCTAAGGAAGAGGTATGTACATTGAACAACCTGAAGGTTTTGTTGATCCTAATCAAAATAAAATGGTATTTAAGTTGCAAAAAGTAATATATGGATTGAAACATGCACCAAGAGCATGGTATGAAAGATTGTATTCCTATCTTATCAGTATTGGATTGGTTAGAACAAGTGACAACAACAATTTATACTTGAAAGATGAAACTGATGATAAGATTCTTATTGCTAAAATTTTTGTTGATGATATCATATTTGGACATGATAATCTATGCAAATCATTTGTTGATAAAATGAGAAAAGAGTTTGAAATGTCAATGTTTGGAGAGATTAAATTATTTCTTGGATTGCAAATTTTACAATAAAGTGAAAGCATATACATTATTCAATCAAAGTACATAAAATAAGTGTTGAAGACCTTTGGTATGGAAGATTTAAAATAGGAAAATAGGTCGGTATGCCTATGATCATAGGATGCAAATTAACAAAGAATGATCAGTCAACTAAAGTAAATCGGACATTATACAAATTAATGATTGGTAAGTTGATGTATGTTGTACATAGTAGACTATATATTGCACATGTAGTTGGAATTGTAGTAATATTTTCTACTAATCCTAAAGAATCACATATGAAAACTATAAAAATAATTTTGAGATACTTCAAGAACACTGAAAACTATGGTTTATGGTACAAGAAAGAGGGCAATTTTGAACTAAAAGTTTATACAAATGTGGATTGGGTTGGAAACAATAATGATAGAAAAAACACTACTTGGGGAGAATTATTTTTTGGAGAAAGACTAGTTACTTGGATAAGTAAGAAAAAATGATGCATTTTTCAGTCCACTGCCAAAGAAGAATATGTTGCTACTGTTGGTAATTGTTCAAACATTGCATGGATAAAATAACTTTTGAAATGTATGAATGAAGAGATCACTAACCCAATGATAATATATTGTGATAACACAAGTGCTTTAAACATTTCTAAGAATCTAGTGATGCATGCAAAGAAAAAGTATATATCTATAAAGTATCACTACTTAAGGTATATAGTCCATCCCCTGTCTATCAGTCACTAAGGTGATCAGGAGGTTGCATCAACCTATACTTTATCAAAATATCTAGAATGATGTTGATGCATATTGTTCACACTTAAAGTTTCCTAAAGTTGTGAAAGGTAAAAGAAAAACAAACTGAAACTACATATCGGTACATGAAAGGTACTCGATCTGAACTGAACACTAGAGATAATATTTTGGCTACTGAAGAGCTATTTATTCTTTTTCACATTATTGTCAAAAGGAGAGAAGAATCAATGAAATATTTATCTAAAGAGAGAGAAGAAAAATAAGTGAGAAAAAAGATACACACAGGAAGGATCTAGTGAAATAGAACAGAGATCTATATTCAGCAATTCAGTTGTAGGTTATTTCATTGTTACTCTCTAGCAATTGTAGCAGTGATATCAAAATCTCTTAACCGAGTTGGTTTAACAACCATTTTGTAAATCCTCTAACAAGGTAACAGTTCTATTGAATTGTTTCAAGACCTCTTACAAGGCCACTCCTAGCAAGGTGATTAAATCCTCTAACAAGGTCACACCTAACAGTGTGTTTTGTAACCTTTTACCGGGTTGGCTTCTAACAGGGCATCACTTCAGAAGAGTGAAAAATAGTAACTAGTTACATTGGTGGTTTTTCCCATATTGGGTTTCCATGGTAAAACTGGTGTCTCTTGTGTTCATGTTATTTTCTTTATTCATGCAAGTTAATCAGTGATGAATGCTTAAGAACAGTTTAATTATTACACACTTCAAGGATCAAGTTTTCAGCATTTCTCTATATATTTACCGAGTGGCACAGTAAATAATTTGTTAAGATATTTAAGGGATCAGTGGTAATATTTTTGTGGTTAACTGATTCACCCCCCCCCCCTCTCAGTTACTACATCTATATTTCCAACAATTGGTATCAGAGCTTTTGGTGCTTGCAGGAAGGGTTTCAAGGACCTAAGTTAAAGATCAGGATGTCTTACAAAAGAGAAATTCCAAGGCTTAACAAAAATAACTTTTCAGCATGGCAAGGTCTCATGAGATTACATCTAGCTTCCATTGGTGATTCAGGATGCAAATATATTGATCAAGAATATACAATTCCTACTGGCACATTAACTGTTCAAGACATTACAGAGAAGAAGAACCATAACACTATGATGATAGACACTGCATCAGCTCTTAGCTATGAAAAATTTGATGAAATCAAAGACTACACAAATGCTCATGAAATGTGGAACAAGCTGAAGAAAATCTATGGCGGTGATGACAATGTGAAGAGAGCCAAAGCAGAGAGCCTAAGAGGACAGTTTGATCAAATGAAAATGAGAGAAGAAGAAAACATTGCAAAATATGTTGAAAGAATCAAGACAAGTGTTAGTGCAATCAGAGCTTCTAGAGGAAAAATTGATGATTAAATAGTTATAAGTAAGGTTCTTAGAACATTACTCCCTATTTATGCAATAAGAGTTTCTACTATTCAAGAAAGAAGATGTGAAGAAAATCACAATATAACTTTGGATGCCTTAGTTGGAAGATTGACAGCCTTTGAACTGGATAACTATCACAACTATGTTCCAAATTCTAAAATATTGAATCAGCTTTTGAGGCCAAAATTTCACTCAAGAAGGGGAATAAAATCCAATCAGAAAGTGAAGAAGAATCAGAGGAAAGTTCTGATAGCGATCTTGAAGTTATTGAAGCATTACTTGCAAAGAAGTATTCAAGAGGCAGAGGAAAATACAGAGGTAAAACTCCCTTAATCCATTTGTCATGTGAAGAAATTGGTCATATTGCAGCTAGGTGTCCAAACAAGAAAAGTAAAGATGAGAAGAAAAATTACAAGTACAATGGCAAGAAAAATTTCAAATCATTCAAGGATAAAGGTAAGAAAACATGTTTCCTAGCTAAAGATTCGGATGATAGTGAAGAAGAAATTATTTTCATTGCTGTAAAAGATGAATCTGATAATGATGAAGATGAGATGGCACTTATCTCTCATATAAGCAAGAATGATACATGGATTATAGACAGTGGATGCTCACATCATATGACTGGTGACAGGACCAAGTTTGAACACTTTGAAAACTTTGATGGTTGTAATGTAAGGTTTGGAAACAATGAACCCTGTTGTATAAAAGGAAAGGGACAAATTTCATTAAACAAAGAACTTATATGTGATAATGCATATTGGGTCGAAGGACAAAAGCATAATCTTCTAAGTGTAGCACAGCTAATCAACATTGGATTCAGGGTTGAATTCATGAATGGCAAAGCAAGACTGCTGGATGACAAAGGAAAACTGATAGGATCAGGCAAACAAACCAAAGGTAACCTATTTTATCTTGATCTTGGTGATTACTCATGTTTTATTGCTCAAATTAAAGAAATTTGGTTATGGCACAAAAGGTTATGTCATGTAAATTTTGACAACATGATAAAAATAAGTAAATTCAAGAAGGTAAGAGGTATTCCTACTTTGAAGAAACCTGATGTTGGTTTATGCAAGAATTGTCAAATTGGTAAAATGGGAAAGTCTAGTTTCAAAAGTAAAAACTATCAATCTGAAGATATTTTGGAAATTATGCATACTAATTTATGTGGACCTATTGGAATTGAGAGCTATACTGGAGAAAAATTCTTTATTCTCTTTGTTGATGATTATTCTAGAATGATGACTGTTATGTATTTAAGAGAAAAGTTTGAAGCATTTGAGAAGTTCAAATGGTATTTACCAAGAGTAGAAGAGGAAACAGGAAAAAGAATAAAATGCTTGAGATCAGACAGAGGTGGTGAATTCATCTCCCATGAATTCAATAATTTTTACATTGAAAGAGGAATCAAAAGATAGGTATCAGCCCCGAGAACTCCTGAGCAGAATGGAATAGCTGAAAGAAGGAACAGATCTATCATGGACTGTGCAAGGACTCTAATGATTGAAAATAAAATTGCTATGAAATACTGGAAGGAAGCTATTAGCACTGCAGTTCATACCTTGAACCGAGTACAGCTGAGAAAAGACACATTCAAGACTCCATATGAGCTATGGTATGGCTACAAACCAAATGTAAGTTACCTAAAAGTATTTGGTAGTAAATGTTACATCTTGAAAGAATCTAGAAAAGGAAAATTTGATGTAAAAAGTGATGAAGGAATATTTTTGGGATATTCTTGCAAAAGTAAGGCATATAGATGTCTAAATTTGTCTACTCACAAAATCATAGAAAGTGCACATGTGAGAATTGATGAGTTTGCAGAAAAGATTGAAGAAGAAAGCAAAAAGGAACCAGAGGACTAAAAAAAATTTGTTTACATCAAACCTGATACATTACCAGACACATGTAAGGAGACTACATCTACCAAGCCCAGTACAGTAACCGAGTCACAAGAAGAAGTTTAGACCGAGTCACAAAGTACCGAGTCTCAGTCTGAAGCTACCGAGAAAGTATCTACCAAGCCCAAGCAATCTGAACCTAAAGATGAAGAAGATGACAATGTAACTCATTCAAGAACCAAGGAACCTATATTAGCCAAGTACATCAGAAAGCATCATAAACCAGATCAGATCATTGGAAACAAATCAGATGGTACTATGACAAGAAGTAAACTAAAAGGTACATGTTTATTTGCTGATTTTGAACCTAAAAATGTCAAAGATGCATTAGAAAATGAAAGTTGGATTGAGGCTATCAATGAAGAAATAGAGAAAATAGAGAAAAATAAGACATGGACTCTTGTACCTAGGCCTAAAGATAAAAATGTAATTGGGACAAAAAGGGTATTCAAAAATAATTTGAATGAAGATGGTCAAGTATCAAGAAACAAAGCAAGATTGGTATGTAAAGGATATTCTCAAGAAGAAGGAATAGATTATGGAGAGACTTTTTCTCCTGTTGCAAGATTAGAAGGTGTGAGGACTTTACTTGCATATGCAGCACATAAAGGATTTAAGGTATATCAGATGGATATCAAATCTACTTTTCTCAATGGTATTCTTGAGGAAGAAGTCTACATTGAGCAACCTGAAGGTTTTGTTGATCCAGACAAAAGGGATATGTTCTGCAAATTACACAAAGCATTGTATGGTCTGAAACAAGCTCCTAGAGCATGGTATGAAAGATTACATAACTATCTTACTCAGATTAATTTCAAAAGGGCTAATGACAACAACAATTTATACATCAAAGAAGGATCAGAGAACAAAATTGTTTTGGCAGAAATATTTGTGGATGATACTGTGTTTATAGGAAATGATGATCAGTGCAAAGAATTTTTAGAGCTTATGAACAAAGAATTTGAAATGTCTATGTTTGGTCAGATAAAATTCTTTGTTGGACTTCAGATTCAGCAGAACAAAAATGGTATCTACATTACTCAATCTAAATATATTAGGGAAATACTTAAGAAATTTGCTATGGAAGATTCAAAACCAGTTGGTACACCCATGTGTACTGGACTAAAGCTTACCAAAGATGATGATTCAAAAGAAGTAGATCAGACCTTATACAGATCAATGATTGGAAAATTATAGTATGTAGTACACACAAGGCCTGATATTGCCTTAGCAGTTGGAATAGTGGCAAGATTCTCGGCTAAACCCAGAGAAAATTACATGATGGAAATCAAAAGAATCTTGAGGTATTTAAGGGGAACTGAAGATTATGGCTTGTGGTATAAATTTGGAGGCAATCTGGATTTAAAAGTATTTACTCATGCTGATTGGGCAGGAAACATTGATGATAGAAAGAGTACAAGTGGTGGTGCATTCTTTCTTGGCAAGAGGTTAGTATCTTGGACTAGTACAAAGCAAAACTGCACATCCCAATCCATAGTAGAAGTAGAATATGTTGCTGCAGCAGTAAACTACTCTAATATTATATGGTTTAAACAGCTTTTGGAAGGCATGAAGGTTGAGATCAAAGAACTAGTTGTTATGTTTTGTGATAATCCAAGTGCAATAAATATTTCAAAGAATCCAGTAATGCATTCCAAAACCAAGCACATTGCAATTAAATATCACTTTGTCAGAGAATTGGTGCAGGACAAGGAAATCAGATTGGAATATATTCATACAAAAGAACAAATTGTAGATATCTTCACCAAGCCACTACCTAAGGATGCATTCTTGTATCTAAGAGTTAAGTTAGGGGTCACTCCCCTGTCCGAGGTTCACTAAATAAAGTTTTAGTGATGCATCAACCAAAACATGTTGAAGATTAATCAGTTGATACAGCATAGTCAAGGAATCATTGCATATGAATCAGTACATAAGGTACATTGATATTTACCGAAACTATGTAAATTGTCTTTGGCATGTGTTGTCAAAGAGGGAGAGTTTGTTGTCATTTCAAGAAATTTCTAAGAAGAATAATTTGAGAAGTTAAGAGGGAGAGTTCTCAGTCAGAGAAAGATCAGAGAAAGATCAGAGAAAGAAGTTTGAAGATGATGGGAATCAGAATGAAGCTAAGGATATGTTTCTTACTCTTGGTTTATCTGTGAAATTTCATTGTGCTATGACATGTTGTGTTGCCATCAATGCCAAAGAGGGAGATTGTTGGATACAATTTTCTGAAGGACATTGATGGATTAGCTATGTGTTGTCCTTGATGTCACACAAATGTCATATCAATTATCGTTCTCAGTATCTACCGAGTTCAATCGGTCAGCTAGGCAGTTTTTAGTGTCTACCGAGTTCTCTCGGGTGTCTAAAGGAAACATGACAGGATAACAGTGTTAACCGAGCCTCCTCGATTATCGAAGGAAATTAGTGGTTACCGAGCTCTCTCAGTCTCCAAAGGATGTTTTAGAATTCACTGTGGTTACCGAGTTCTCTCGGTCACCGAAGGAAATCTTTTCGGGATTAATGTTTACCAAGCAAGGTCAGCCCTTTCAAAGAATTTTGTTATTACAGTTTGTTTTTCCTAGCTGACTGTTATAATAATTATTAGTGACGACTTGTCAATCTAAATGATTATGAAATGGCATATATATATAGAAGGTCAAATGGTGGATAAAACATATACAGCATGTAGAAATCATTTTGAAGAAAGGTGTGTGCAAATTTTGAAGGATGGTCAGATATCCTTGAGGAGCAACAAAGATTTAATTGATCAGTAAGGATCTAGTGAAATAGAACAAAGATCTATATTCAACAATTCAGTTGTAGGTTATTTCATTGTTACTCTCTAGCAATTGTAGCAATGATATCAAAATCTCTTAACTGAGTTGGTTTAACAACCATTTTGTAAATCCTCTAACAAGGTAACAGTTCTATTGAATTGTTTCAAGACCTCTTACAAGGCCACTCCTAGCAGGGTGATTAAATCCTCTAACAAGGTCACGCCTAATACAGTGTTTTGTAACCTTTTACCGGGTTGGCTTCTAGCAGGGCATCACTTCAGAAGAGTGAAAAATAGTAACTAGTTACATTGGTGGTTTTTCCCATATTGGGTTTCCATGGTAAAACTGGTGTCTCTTGTGTTCATGTTATTTTCTTTATTCATGCAAGTTAATCAGTGATGAATGCTTAAGAATAGTTTAATTATTACACACTTCAAGGATCAAGTTTTCAGCATTTCTCTATATATTTACCGAGTGGCACAGTAAATAATTTGTTAAGATATTTAAGGGATCAGTGGTAATATTTTTTGTGGTTAACTGATTCACCCCCCCCCCCCCGCCTTAGTTACTGCATCTATATTTCCAACATTATATGTGTATGGATGTGCTGAATTTTTATTTTACTTTACACTTTTTGATAACTGGATAGATTAGTTTAAACATAGTATTTAATTTACTAGTAATCATTAGATGAACAGTAAGGCACAGTTGATATTTTATTGAGTTGATTACTTGATTGAAAATTTTTACTATGTACATGTAAGAGATTTGGGACTATAGGATAACTGGACTTTTTGATTCACCTCCCGCTCTCAGTTATCTAACATTTGTTTCTATAAAAATCACAAGGTTAGTTGTTTAAGTAGGAAAGGTTTAGCATTTGTGGAGGTTGGAAAATAACAATTGTTTTTGAAATTTTTTAAAAATAAAAGAAATGATAAAAGAAAAAATAGTTGTCTTAATGAAAACCTTGCAAACAAGCATCTTGGTAACAAAAATAAATAAAAGGAAAAAATTTGTCCAGTAGTGAAAACCTAGCAAACAAGTGCTTTGGGTGAGTACCATGCTAAAAACATAATAAACAAGCACCATACATAGTAAGTTATTGCTATCTTATCAGTCGTGACTCCATCTGATACATACCACCACTTCTTGACATATTTTTTTTCCTATTTCAAACCTAGTGCCCCTTTATGACCTGTAACTAGTTGATGTTTCCTTTTATTTCCTTCATGTGCCCAATGTGTACATATCTCATCTATTGGCCTTTCCATATAGTCTAGATTCAGTCTCGGGGCAATATTCCCTAAATTGTGCATAATTTGGATTTGAACTAGGGGCAACTCTCAAAATGTGTTTGATTGATGGAATTCTTCACGTTATTGATTGGAGACAATAGCATGTAAATACTAATGTCCTAAAAATGTTTTAAAGAAACATCATATGATGTCCTAAAAAAATTAAAAAGACATCATATAATGACTCGAAAAAAAATCTATAAAAATCAAATACGAAGTTGAGAAAATATGTAAAAATCAAATATGACCTAAAACATATCTTTAGAAAAGAAAATATGATCCTGAAAAATTTTAAAATGGGTACATGATCTTGAAAAAATACTCCTAAAAGCATATAGAAAGTCTTGAAAAAATTCACTAAAAATTATAAAAAGTCCTAAAGAAATCAATAAAAATCATAAAAAGTCTAGAAAAATCTCCTAAAAAGCATAAAATGTCTAGAATAAAAACACAAAAAATCAAATAATTTCAAAACCCTAAAAAGAAAAAAAATCTTCAAAATCTACAATAAACTTGTATATGATCATTTATTTTTTCAATAAATCATTTCCTCTTCTGAAAGGTAGACGTTAATGCAAACACATACTAAAGATTGATAATCAAGGTTCTTAAACAAAATCATGTGTTAATAAATGATCTATCCAATTGAACCAACACTTAGACTAGTTGGACTTGTCCAATACTTTGTCAAATCAATTACATAAAGTATCAAAACAGTCAATCAACCTCAACACTACCATTTATCAGTCCTTCAGACAGTAATTATTTTTTCTTATACAAAGTGTTGTATGCTTGAAACCAAATGACTTTAGTTTTAAATGGGGTACTTAATGCTTGAAACTAGACACTAGCATGATCATTCGATCAAAATATAAACAAATACTAAACAATGAAAATAAGATCAAAATGGTTGTTGGTTCCCTTCGTTCAATGAGTCTTATCTTTTATTTATTTATCATTTGGTCATGTTCCTATGCTACTCAAGGATATCACTAATTGATGAGAGTGGTTGAGATGGTTCACGATCCTTTATTTTTATTTTTTATTTATATTTGTGGGGTGTTTGTTATGAAGATCTGGGGCACATATGTCCAATGTTTTAGGATGGATGGAAACATTCCTTGTTTGAAATGTATTTTTTTTATGCAAAGGGATTACATTATTGGTTTGGCTTCCTATGCCATCATGTCACACATTTGTTTTCTCATATTAAATAAATCTCTCTAAGATAAAATGCACTTAGGAAAGAAAGATTTCATCATTACTAACTCTTTGCCGCCTAATTTCTACTTCCTACTAACATTTCTTTCATTAGTCTTAGCAATATTTTTCTTTTCAAAAAATTATCCTCCTATCAATTTATATCCAATTTTTTGAGGGGGCATACTATTGGAATTAGGAGAGATAGGGTACTGAGAGGAGAGGGGTGAATCAGTGCCCACAAAATTTTTTACTCATTAACCTTTCAGATCTACAACAGTGAACAGTGATAACCTTCCAAAATACCTTGCATCTAACATATGTATCATTCATCCATTCAAATTATGAAAGTAAATAACATGAAATCAACAATACAAGAGTCACATAACACAAGTATTTTGGTAATGCAAAAACCCTTGTTAGAAGGTAAAAACTATGGTGGGAATGACACCCAGAAATTCTACACTATTGTAGATAGAAAAGGTTTGCCTGTTAGGGCTATAAGTTTTGATCACTTCTGGTGATCTTACCCTGTTAGGAGTAACATATTAGATCAACTAGATCTACCTAGTTATAGGATTTTAACAATGCTAATGAAGTGTGAACTCAGTTAAGAGATTTACATAAGACTGTCAAGTCTACTCTATTAAGAGATTTAGCCAAAAACTCTATTACAATTGTTAGAAAGCAATAGGCAATTATCTGCTAATGAAAACTTGATTGTATGATATAGATTTATAAAGTACTGACAAAATATCATGTTTGTTGTGATGTATCTCTACTCTGAATTTCTCGGTTAGCCTACTCTAATTCTGCTTAATCTGATAATATTCTGAATATTGATCCACTATATCAACTGATAGACTTGAAGTTAGGCAAGTGCTTCAAGTTCTCCTTAATTCATTCATCAGTTCACATCACAAATGATGCAAATATACATTTATATAGCATACTATTTTATGTCGCTTAAACAAAATTAGGTTACACATCTTAGACAAAAAACCTAAGACATACGGTATAGAAAAATGACCTAGATCGAACTATTACATAAGATATATATTGCATTTAATGAGTATCTTGACAAAAAGATATTCCTCGATCTTGGTAATACATTTCCTAATCTATTGTAACCATTTGCATAGAAGAATGTTCCATTCCTAATTACTATGTCATTTCCTGTGATCATCGGTAAACACTGTACATACTAGTGCTCGATGTTTACTATTGCTCGGTGTCGGTGTCTGCTGGTGCTCGGTAAACTGTCTAATGCTCAATGTATAAGCTTAATTGACTAGTTTTTTTTGCTTCTAGTTACTGACTACCTTAGTTTAAGTAACTGACTAATATTGTAGATAACCTTTGATACTAATGACAACCTTTAATGCTCAATAGAGATAACAATCTCCCCCTTTGGCATTAGTATCAAAACTTGAATGTATATAGACAAAATTTCTACATATAACTTATATCTCCGCCATATACATATATACTTATCATAATTTCTATTTACTCCCCCACAGTGCATGCTCCTAGTAATATGTAGTATATGTAACATCTATGTACATATTTGGCATAATGACATATACATTGATTTCCCCCTTTTTGATAGTAATGCCAAATACAAAGAAATTTAACTGTATACTCACATCATGTCAAAAAAGTTCTGATGGGTTTTCTTAAGTGACTCCAAGAGGTTTTCCCATTCCTCTTTCAAGTTGGTGAGAGAAATATGCTCAAGACCGACTTGTGCATGCATGTCAAAGATGTTCTCCAACATAGAAATCTATGGTGTTGCAACAAGTTGTTCTGCTTTGACAATGTGTTTCTCAAAAATGTTTAGGTATGGAAGGAGTTATGTCTGTAACTGTGTGACCTGATATGTGATCTTCTCTTCTTATTTCTTGAGATCTACTATCAACCACTAGAGTTCCTAAACTTGGTGGATGTGCTTTGAAAACGATTATGGCTTGGTTGTAGCGGCATTTCCACTGGTCTTGATTTCATCTTCTAGATCTTTGATCTTTTCACTGATCTCAATAGTGAAGGTTTCCATAGTGCATAGCTTCAATAAGAATTGATAAATTAACTGGGTTATAGATTTTATTTTGGTTATTACCTTAGATAATTTGACCTTGTTGATTGCCACTTCTTGGCTAATTCTTTCTGCCAGTTTGTCCTGAATCTTGGATTCTACCCTTTCTTCCATTCATTTTTCAGCATCAATGTCCAGGGCATTTATCTTCTCAGTAAGTATAGAAAGTTGATCTATAATAGGAGTATCTTCATCAATGCTCACTTCAGATACTACTTGTTTTAAGATATCCCTAACATTTGTTAAGATTTATTTTCATTTTGTTTCTTACTTCAACTTTTCTTACGCTGCCTTTCTTTGACATAGTTCCCCATATCTACTTAATTCCTCGGGGCTAAGGGTCCTCAGGTCACACTCGGGTATTATTATAACTTCATCTAGATTGACCAACCCTTTTGCTTTATTTTTCTTCTTCTTCTATGGTGCAAGGGGTGACTTCTTCATAATGGTGATAGTAACTTTGTCTTCTACTTTTGGAGTACCCTTCCCGGTTGACACACTCTCTTCCTTCCTCTATTCCTCGGTAACTTGAGTATCAGTAGCCTTGGATGTAGTGTCAATTGGGGTCACCTCAGTTTCCTTAGGCTCATCTTGTTCCTTTATCTCTATAGTAGTTGCCTCTATTCCTTCAGACTTATGTGTCTCTACAGGTGTTTCACTATCTTCTTCCCCTATGGTATCTTTATGTTTCTAGGGGTCTTAGCCATCGGGTTGTTCCTATGAAAACATTTCTACTGCTTCTGCAAGTACATGAAGCTTGCCCGATAGTGATGTAAATGCACATTCAATGAATTTCACTTCATCTTGAGTGTTTTCTAGTGCAATATTTACATCCTCATCATCCTTGTCATCAGGATCACCATTTTTTATGTCCTCAATGAGTACATAATCATCGGTTTTCTTCTTCATTTAGATCTCTACTAGATCCGATGCATCTTGTGAAATATTTATGTCTTCTTTTTCTTCAGTGATATCAATTACCTCGGTAATTGATATACTAGAGTCCTTTGATTTCCCTGCTATAGTATGATCAATGTAGATACCTTTTCCTTTTAAATTTTGTCTCTTTTTAGATAGATTTAAGTATGCATTTTGCTCAGCTTGTTGTTTGGCTTTAAAAATTGATCTCCATAGGGCATCACTAGTATCCTCTACATCCACCATGTTCTCATCCAGTATCATCATGGCTCAGTTCTTTATAGTAAATCTCTCTTGATGATTAACCATGAGTTCATCAAGTTCTACTAGGCTTAGATGTGGGGCAGCTCAAACTAGAGATCTTTCTCTCTTTCTTTTCTCAATTTCTAGTGCATAAGCCCATTTTTTATTTATTCTGTCATCCAACTCCTTTGGTAAGGTTAGTGAAAATTCTAATGGAACTCTTTTAAACTTTATCATCATTTGGATGACTGCCTCCTCAATCTTTGTTTGATCCTCATTTGACATTTTGTCAAATCTACTAAGTTCCAAATCAACAAGGTCTTCATTCTCAATTATATCTTTAATGATTTCATCTATTGACCTTACCTTGTTGTTGACCACTTTGAATTAACTGATGTCATCATCATTTTCAGTATCCTCAAGCTCTTCTTTGTTTCTTATCAGTCTTCTCCTTTTCTTTGGTGCCTCAGCTTCAACCTTGGATCCTTTCTTCACATATGTCTTTGCCAGTGTAGCTTCTTTTCATTTTATTACCTTCTCTACTTCCTTCTTCTTAGGTGGTGAAGCTATAGTTGATGATCTTGTCTGTGCACCTGTCTGTACTAGTAACTGCATCTTCTTTGGAGCTTTAGGTAAAGGAACTAGTGTAGCTTCTTGTTCTTCATTAGATTCAGTTTCCTCCTTGTCATATGCCTTATCATCCAGCATTAATTGTCCTTCAGTTGCCTGTTCAACCAGTGTCTCTTCAGATGAGTCAAAGACATCTCCAAATTTAGCTATTAAGTTTTTCTTCATCTTCTTTGCCTTCCTACACATTTTTTTAATGGCCAATCCTATCAAGATTCTTCACTTAGCTTCTTCATTGGTTCCAAACCTAGTGGCCTTAGGGTTTATCAGTAGTGCTAGCAGTGCTTCAATAGATTTCAATGTGAAATCATAGTTCATTTCATAGCCCATAGGTGCTAGCCATTTGGTTCTAGGTTCAACTGCTCTTATCATGCAATGATCTATGTCTACTAGAAAACATATATCCATCTTAAATTTCTCAACTACTTCTTATGGAATTCTACTTCGTTGATTCATCTTGGTCTGAATTCTTTAAACTACGCATTGAAATGTTTATTCAAATCATCTCCTAACTTTTTCATCTTCTCGATAATCTATATAGTTATCGGTTTATCTATTGCCCAATTTACTTTACCGACACCAGGTAGATACTTCTGTATATAGAAAAATAAACAAACAAGGAGTGAGCCAAACTTACATGTGTTTGACTTCTTTGACCTTATAGTCTTCATGTATTCCGGTGATTGGTTTAGCAGTATCTCTGCAAGATCAATCTGGTGATCTTTCTTCACAATTTTGTATGCCATGTCTACTGCGCTATAGGGTACACTGTTTAGTCTTCTTGATTGAAATATTTTGTACCCGATCACATGTGACACAAATTTTACTACTGGGTCTTTAATGTATGAAATTTTTAATGCTCGATCATCCCATGCAGCTCCAGTGTTCTTCTCAACATCGATTTGGCAAAGCTTCAAAAAGCCTTTTCCTTGTCAGTTGTAGGGTAACCAGTAACCCTTGTGATCATTTTCTTAGTGACCTCTACTAGTTTATCTAACCAAAGTTTCCCATTATGATACCGACTTAATACAATCCTTATCCAGTCCATTTTGAATCATTGTGGAAAGTGTATGGCACATGATAACCTTGATTTATCAATCTTTTCATATCCTATTTTTAGTTTTCCATCAATGCCACACAATTGTTGATATGCCACACTAGTCTCAAAATCTCCTACTTATCCAATCTTGCAGTATATAAATGACCATACATCTTCTGTTAATAAAACCCTATCCGGGATGCTTGAAAAAGTGCCCATTGAATCCGTTTGTGATGCAAACTTTGGCTATTGTTTGTACTTAGGTTCGTCAAAATTCACTCTAACAATTAGATTTACTTCTTCCTCAACACTATTTGATTTTCTTGTAGATGATGTAGATGCTATAAATCAATTTAGGGTTTCGGCAAGCAGTACTAAATAAAGTATTCAATTGCAGGTGTACTTACTCAGAATCATCGAAGAGTGATGTTGGTTCAATCTATAGTAGCCTTGAATCCTATTGAAAAATACTTCTATCTTGAACTCTTTTCTATGAAATCTTCGCTCTTCGAGATGACAATGTAAAAATGAACTCTGTTTCTTGTGTATTTATAGACTTTTTGATATTCCTAGTTAAACTTTCATGCATTAAATGCTTGACCTACTTTTAGTTCATAACAACTATCAGCTCGGTGAAAACTAAAAACTTTTATCCACTTGGTTAACATACACTTTCTTCATTGGTTGATGTGTGTGCTTGGTTAACCTTAAATAGTGATTACCAATGGGTAACCAACTCTCGGTCTTACTTTTATCGACTGTATAACTTTGTTAGCTCAAAACATGTAAATGATAGTGCATCTTTATTCATGAAGATTTGGTATGTGCTCAACATATATAAGGAATTGTATGTAAAATGTGATCATTTTGAAATGTCAGTCCCATACATACCTATATCACCTTAAGTGGAGGTACCGATGTCACCCAATCCAGTGGATGAGGTTTCACCAACAACATTACTTGATTCAACATTCTCATTAGATTCCTTTCTCTACATAGTGTTCCTTATCTTCATGATATTTTCAATAGTGTTTCCACTCTCAAATACATTATTTTCCTCTAGTGCTCGGTCTTTGCAATCTTTTCTTAAATCACTGACCTTATGACAGTGCATACATGCCATTCCAGTACTTGTCTAGCTTCTTGATTGTCCAGCCCATCTTTTCCTATTACAATTTGCTGCAATGTGTCCAGATCTACCACATGCTACATAGTTAGCCCATGTGTTATAATCCAAAACATAAGAGTTACCTTGTCTCTTTGGTTGATACAGCTTGTGCTATGTTTTCTTCTTAGGGGTCCATACTTGTTTCATCTTAGCCTTACACTCTTGTGTAGTGTGTCCATGTTTATTACAAGTATAGCATATTTTCTTCATAGTATTATTGTTAGCAATATAATTCTATTTAGTGTTGGAAATTTGGCTAATGTGGATGCATAGATGTTGTCATTATGGAAACATATGATCTCTATTGAGAGTGAAAAACCTAGAATGCAAGTATGGCAAGTTGAAGGAAGAAATTGTCTAAGTATGGATACAATGATCCTGATAGAGCACTCGATGAAGATTTACTTGGTGACATCCACTGGAGCAATATTTTTGTTTGTGCAGTTAACTAATGCTTCTATAGAGTATGAGGATGCCCCATCTCAATGCACATAAAGTTTGGAGTAGTACAGACAAATTTATTCAAAGTTTACCGAAGATAGTTTTTGCAGACATAACAGTTTTGGATACAGTATTAGCGAAAGAGTTAAGGGATTATTTTTGCTTGTCAAAATAATGACTTAACATTATGAAGGGATGACATCCTAGATGTTTACTCTTGGATAAAGATTTTGGAAGCTGACCATGTAAATTTATTAGCTTTAATAACTCATATATTAGGCATACTTGAAATGTAATGAAAAACACAAGTGATATGTAAAAAGAAAGGAAAGATAACTTGCGATAGTTGTATATTGTGATAGAAAAAAAGGATATTGATGCAAAGTTGTAAGTAGTACCATATTATAGTCAGAAACATTTTGTATTACCTATTTGGGCAGTGAGCTCAGCTGGTGATCAGGTGTTGTAATCTAACTCCTAACAGGGTTAAGGCTTCTAACAAGGCCTAAAGTCCTTTAACCAGGATAGATCTACTATATATTGTAAATTGACTCCTAACAGGGTCCAATATCCCTAACAGGATACTTTTGATTAGTGATCTTTGTGGGTACCATCCCCACCAAGGTTTTCCCTTGGCTAGGGTTTCCTCGAGAACATATGATGTGTTATGAGTTCTTTCTATGTACTGCTATGTTTGTTAATCAACTTGATAATATTTGTATGCACTAAAGTAATATGTTATATCCATAAGTGGGCAAAAGAAAAAGTTTGTGAAATACTGATTCACCCCCCCCCTTTCAGTATTTCCTATTTCTAACAATTGGTATCAGAGCACAGTTACTTGGAGAAGGAACATTCAAGGAAAGCTTAGCAGCTTGAGTAAGATCTCTATGGATATGGATCAACTTTAGAAGAATCTTGAAGAAGCTCTTGAATAGATTGATATGCTTACTGATGAAAGAAACTCCTTAAGAAGAAAATATGAAGATGCAAAGAATGCTATTGACAAATTAAAAGGTAAGATTGAAGATCTAAAATCTGAAAAGAAATCTGATATGCTTGTTGAAGATTATGATGAATTAGAAAAATAAAATGAGATCCTTAAGCATGAGTTGAAGATAGTAAATTTGAAGCTTAGTATGAAAGATGGAAATTTGAGATCTGATAATGAAAAGTTGAAAATTGAGAATGAAGATCTGAGGTCAAGACTTGAAAAGGAAACATCTGAATCTGAAAAAGTAAAAGTGCAGTATGTGGAACTTGAGAAGTATAATAAAATTATGAAAGGTGAATTAACTAAATCTAAACAACAACTTGAAAGGCTATATTCAAAAGGTGATAAGACTGAAAAACAAATTTCTTTTGAAGAACCATTCTTTGATAGGACTGGATTTGGATATAGTATGTTTAGAACAAACCATGAAAGTAAGAAGCCAGATCTGAAGATATCTGAAAGTGTGGAGGAAATAAAGCTAGATGAGAACACATTGGAAGATCCACCTAAAGAAGAACCACCTAGAGAGAAAGAAGAATCAAAATAGGAAGAATCATCTAAATGTATGCAAAGAGAATTCAAAGGTAGATGTTTTTCTTGTAATACTATTGGACACATGAAGAGAGATTGCACAGGTAAGAAATTTAAACCTTTTAATGGACATTGTTATAATTGTCATAGTTTTGGACATAGAGCTAATGAATGTAGAAGACCTAAAGTAATTTTGAATAATTATGATAGATTGATTGGGAATACTAACAATGCAAATATGAAATCTATTGAAGAAATGAATCAAAGAAAAGTGGTAGTATGTTTTAATGCAACAAAGTAGGACATATTGCTAGAAATTGCAAGTCACAGATTAACCAGCAAGGATAGAGATTTGGAAACAATGGAATCATCTGTCAAATATGCAACAAGTTTGGACACTCAGCAAAATTTTGTAGAATGAACAATGGAGGTTATCATCATAACCCTAACCCTAGGAACAATGCAAGAAGGAATGAAAATGCAGGAAACAAAGAGAAAGGTTGTTGTAGCAATAAAGATGAAGTAAAATTTGACAAAGGCACAGATCAAGGAGGTATATTCATCACTAAAAGTAGTTAGGAAGGTAATGTAACCAATGGTAAGGATGAATCTTTACCTGACCCTTCTTTAAGTACTTAAATTATGTAAGTTTCTGTAGTTTAGGACTTAGGATTAGAGTAGATTAGGAATTTGAATGAGTTAAGTTTTGCATAGTTAGATATAGGTTTATTATGTTGTAATAATGCTATGGTTAAGTGCACAAAATAAAATATTATGTTTTGCGAGGTCGCATAAAATTTTATGGTTGCAGGTTTGCAGAATCAGCTTTTTGAGGTTTTAGCGGCAAAATGAATGAATGCGATGTCAGATCGAGTTAATGTGAAGTGTTATAAGGTCAAAATCAAAGTTATTATGATTAAAAAGTGATTGAAAAGAGATTTGAAAGAAGAAAAGTGAGTTGAGGATGATTTGAAGAAGTTCTGAAGCAATTTGCAGTGACGATCATACTGAAACCCTAGATTTGCAAAGTTGAGGTATTTTTTTTTTATCTTTAATCAGTTGATAAGATGGATATTTCTATGGTTCATAATGTTAAGGATAAGAATAGACCAAAGATTAAGAAAGAACCAATAGAACCAACTAAAATTGATGACAATCTAGCATTATCATCTGTACCAGACGGAGTATTGCACATTGAGAATGTTAAAGGATATTTAGGTTGCAAGTTTGAAACTTTGGGAGATGCAAATTTTAGTGATGATTATAGGAAATTGTACAATCAAGACATGTCAGTTAAACCAGCTTATGGGCACCTAGAGAATAATGAAATTATCAAATATTCCATGAAGTATGAATTCAATGATGAGGAATGTACCAAGATCATTTTAAGTAGAATCCACAATGGGAAATTTTGGATGGAGGATAGAGTTATTGATATAACTACCAACCTAATTAATGAAGTTAGTGGATTATCAAAAGTTGGAGAGATTCCACTGAATGAAAAGAACATGAGAAAGATTGTTTTAGATAACACTGGATCTAGTTATAATGGTAGAGGAATTGTGATAAGTAAGATTAAGCAAGATGATGTTAGGTACCTTTGCAAGATCCTAACAACTAAATTCTATGGTAGTTCAAGGGAAGATGACATGGCTGTAGGAATGATTCATGTAGCTTATCTTATGTGTATTGAGAAGAAACCAGTAGACCTATGTGAAATTTTGAAAATTCAATTATTTGAGAACTTAGAAAAGATTAAGAAGGCTAAGTACACAGTTTAGGTTTTCATCTCTGATAACCTATATGTTTTTCCATATTTTGAGAAGATTTCCTTACACAGTTGATTGGAGTGACAATGTGAACACAATGGAAAGAATAAACTCAATCTACATGAAGTACCTTTTTGATAAAGTTAATGACAGTGTGAAGCTTGTATTGAAGACTTTTCAGAATATTGTTAAGAACAAATCAAGGATTCCTCAATCCTTAGTTGAAAAGCATAAAGATGACATTTGTTTTATGGTTGACACTGATTTCACCTACATTGAAGTAGTTGAGCCTAGAATGGAATTCATAGACCCTCTTAGCTATGAAATATCTGAAGCAGAAACAGTAGGATATGTGAATAGATTGTTAAAGTGTGAGTTGGATGGTGATGCAAATAGGTTTGGAACCTATGAAGAGAATTTCAACTCTTCAATAAGTTTGAGAGAAAAGAAGAAATCTAGTAAGAGAGTTGAATCTACTATGAAGAAAATATTGAAATAATCTGGTATGTCAAGTCATGAGTTTGACATAGCTAAGAAGACTGCAGAAGCCTTGAAGCAAAGTGAAAATCTTGTAATTTCACCTAAGACATCAAGTGCAGATCTTGTTGATCCTATTGCAGTAAAGGTAAAAGTTGAAGTACCTGAAAAAGATGAAGGAGATAAATCTTTTTCTCCTATTCCTAGCGAAAGAGTAAAAGTGAGTGCAATAGGACCCAGCAAGAGATAGAAAGTAGTTGTACCACCTATACCTAGAAATGTAGCAGTAATTAAAGATGATGATGTAGTTTCAATCAAGAAGAAAACTTGGAAACCAAGAATTGAAAGAGTTAATGAAGATATATTGAAGCATGGAGACTTCACTAAGTTGAATAAATTCTATGATCTATATGGATCATTTGACAAATTGAACTTTGAAAATGCAATGGTTACACACATGATTGTGGCATATAAGAAACTTAGCACTGTTCATGGTAAGATCCTAGAAGATTTGTATAACAGACTTGTGAATAGAAAATAGAGAGCACAAGAAGAGGACATAAAGATGAGAGAGCATGTAATAAGACAGTTCTATGAAGTTAAGGATGAAGATCATTTGAAGAGATTCTTGAAGTCTCTTGGAACTTTATTGAGAACTAAGAGAAGAACAATCCTTATAATGGGAGGCAAAAAGGAGGAAGTACAGAAAGAGACAGAGCAAGCAGTAATGCAAGTTCTTGTAGATTTAGTTGCAGAAAAGCATGTTGAATTAGACCCTCAATAGAAGCAATCAAAGGAACTGCATACAGAGGAAGTTGCTATTGAAGAAGTTCCATCTTCTTCACATATCAATATTGGCAAAGAATCAATGGACATTGAAGGCACCAAAGTGACTCTAGAATCAGATGATGCAGTATTTCATGATCTAGGAAACATTGTTGACAATTTGGCTTTGGGAGAGAAAGAAAAGGTCACAGAATCAGAGAAGAATATAGAGGTAGAGGAAGCACCAACTGTATCAGAATCAGTTCCAGTAGAGCAGTCAGTTAAAGGCAAACAAATTTTGATAGAGGCCACTACCTCTAGTGCACCTTCTATACCAGTTGAAGACATTAGTGCACCTGACAGTAAGAAGAGGCATATTGGTTCAATGTTTGAAGACCTTGGAAAAGAAGTTGAAGATGATGATCAGCTTGAGTTCATCACATCTCTGAATAAAATTATTGGAAAGAATAAGAAGGTGAAAGACCTTGAAGGAAAAGTTAGAGTTTTGATAGAGAAACTTGAGAGTATGATCAGCACTAAGGTATCTAAATCAGATCCACTTGAGAAAGCTCAATCAGTAATGAATTCTTTTGACTTTGAATTTTCTAACTTGAAGGATATTGCTAAGATAAAAGTTTAGGAAGACTTTGAAGCAGAAATGCAACAAACTTTAAGTGTAAATATTTAGAATGATATTGGTAGTTTAGATGTGTGCATAAAGAATTTGAGGAGACATTTTGAGATAGGAAATAATTTGTACATACAATGCACTAAATCAGAAATCCTAATAGTTGAAGAGGATAAGAAGATCAGAGAGAAGTTAGATTCTATTACAGCTGAGACAAACACCTTGACAAGCCCTAATGTCAAGATAAGTTCTGTAGAGAAGAGCATAAGGAAATTGAAAGATGAAATCAGAATGTTAGCAGAGGAGAAGAACAAAAAGATGATCAAGGTTAACATCTTGAGAGAGCATGTCTCAATCAAGATATCAATTGTTGAAGATCAATTTGAGCAGTGTCTTTTAGCAAAGACATCATTTCAGAAGTTTAGCTTCAATTCCCTGCAAGCTTGTCAGACAGTAGCATATGGATTGAGTACTCTACTCAATGTTGTTGAATCCATCAAGAAGATATGGGAGAAAGATTTTGAATCTTGGAAGTTAGAGTTTGGTGATTGTGTTGCAAGCCTACCGGCTTTGCAATAACTGATAATAAGGTATAAAGTTTTTGAAATTTTTGTACACCCTATCTTTGTCATTGTTGTCAAAGGGGGAGAGATAGTAGAAAATTGAATATATGTTGATAAAGGATACTCATAGGGGGAGCTATTCTATGAAGTATTATATTGTATACATATTGTATAAAATTTTGGCTACAATTTTGTATAAGTGTTTTTGAAGTTTTTTTTGCACACTCAGCCAATTTTCCCATATGTTGCCACCAATGACAAAGGGGGAGATTATTGGCAATTTGGCTAATGTGGATGCATAGATTTTGTCATTATGGAAACATATGATCTCTATTGAGAGCATAGAATTTGGAATGCAAGTATGGCAAGTTGAAGGAAGAAATTGTCTAAGTATGGATACAGTGATCCTGACAAAGCACCTAATGAAGATTTAGTTGGCGACGTCCACTGGAGCAATATTTTTGTTTGCAAAGTTAACTAAAGCTTCTATAGAGTATGAGGATACCCCATCTCAGTGCGCATAAATTTTGGATTAGTACAGACAAAGTTATTCAAAGTTTACCGAAGACAGTTTTTGCAGACAGAACAGTTTTGGAGATAGTATTAGCGAAAGAGTTAAGGGATTATTTTTGCTTGTCAAAATAATGACTTAACATTATGAAGGGATGACATCCTAGATGTTTACTCTTGGATAAATATTTTGGAATCTAACCATGTAAAGTTATTAGCTTTAATAACTCATATATTAGGCATACTTGAAATGTAATGAAAAACACAAGTGATATGTAAAAAGAAAGAAAATATAACTTGCGATAGTTGTATATTGTGATAGCAGAAAAGGCTATTGATGTGAAGTTGTAAGAAGTACCATATTATAGTTAGAAAAAATTTTTATTACCTATTTGGGCAGTGAGCTCAGCTGGTGATCAGGTTTTGTAATCTAACTCCTACCAGGGTTAAGGCTTCTAACAAGGCCTAAAGTCCTTTAACCATGATAGATCTACTATATATTGTAAATTGACTCCTAACAGGGTCCAATATCCCTAACAAGATACTTTTGATTAGTGATCTTTGTGGGTACCATCCCCACCAGGGTTTTCCCTTGGCCAGGGTTTCCTCGAGAACATATGATGTGTTATGAGTTCTTTCTATTTACTGCTATGTTTTTTGATCAACTTGATAATCTTTGTATGCACTAAAGTAATCTATTATATCCATAAGTGGGAAAAAGAAAAAGTTTTTGAAATAATGATTCACCCCCCCTCTCAGTATTTCCTATTTCTAACATTTATCTCTACACTCATAAGCTTTATGTCCAAACTTACCACAGTAATAACAATATCCATTGAACTTAGGAGTGATAGGAGGTTTACTTTGTGCTTTGCTTCTACACACATTAGATGTATGTCCCGGTTTTCCACAGTGATAACATGTCAATGCTTTAGGTCTTTGACTTTGATTGTTGTTGACTTGTTTAGCTTGATGTGATGATTTTCCTTTTTCGGTATAGCCTAGACCAGCTTTACTCCCAAATCTTCTTTGATTAAACAGAAAGTCATCAATATTCTTAGAACTATCCTCAGCCAGTTTCTTCATTTCATTGTGTTGATGTTGATTTTTCACTTCATTTCTCAACTTCTCATTCTCCTCTCTAAGTTTTGCAACTTCTTCAAGATTCCTTGACAATTCTCCATTTACTTGGTTTACTTCTTCATTCACAATCATCATCTGATTAGATACTTGAAAATGGAAATTGATGAGTCTCTGTATTTCACTTTCTTTTGTTTGAAGTTGTTCAGTCATTTGTCTTTGGTCATCAATAGCTAGATTCCTTTCTTTCTCAGCTTGTCTAGAATTTTTCATTGTCTCTACCATTCTCACCATCTAATATTCTTGACCGATTTGTAGTGCTTTCACTTGTGCAGTTAAATGTTGATTCTTTTTAGACAAATCAGATATTATGCTTTCAGATCCATAAAAAATGCTTCCAGAACTAGATCCAACATGATCAAACATATCATCAATTGCTTCTTTGTGATAACCGATCTCATTTGTAGAATAGCTAGGTTCTTCCTTTCAACCAATAATTTCTTCAATTCTTCCTTGGCATGCTTGTACTATTCAATAAAAATCTACATCTGAATCTTCTAATTCTCAATAGTCTTTTCTAGCTTATACCTCTCTATGACTTTAGATCTTTACCCTTCAGTGGTTAAACTGTTCAATAAGAGAACTGAGGTCTAATACCAATTGTTGGAATTAGGAGAGATAGGGTACTGAGAGGGGAGGGATGAATCAGTTCCCACAAAAACTTTTACTCATTAGCCTTTTAGATCTACAATAATAAACAGTGATAACCTTCCAAAATACCTTTCATCTAACATATGTATCATTCATCCATTCAACTTATGAAAGTAAATAACATGAAATCAACAATACAACAGTCACATAACACAAGTATTTTGGTAATGTAGAAACCCTTGTTAGAAGGTAAAAACTACAGTGGGGATGACACCCACAAATTCTTCACTACAGCAAATAGAAAAGTTTTTTTTGTTAGGGATACAAGTTTTGATCACTTCTAGTGATCTTACCCTATTAGGAGTAACATATTAGATCAACTAGATCTATCTAGTTATAGGATTTTAACAACACTAATGAAGTGTGCACTCGGTTAAGAGATTTACATAAGACTGTCAAGTCTACTCTATTAAGAGATTTAGCCAAAAGCTCTATTACAATTGTTAGAAAGCAATAGGCAATTATCTACTAATGATAACTTGATTATCTGATACAAATCTATAAAGTACTAAAAAAATATCACCTTTGTTGTGATGTATCTCTGCTCTGAACTACTCGGTTAGCCTGCTCTGATTCTGCTTAATCTGATAATATTATGAATACTAATCTGCTCTGTCAACTAATAGACTTGAAGTTAGGCAAGTGCTTCAAGTGCTCCTTAATTCATTCATCAATTCACATAAAAAATGATGCAAACATACATTTATATAGCATACTGCTTTATGCTACTTAAACAAAATTAGGTTACACATCTTAGACAAAAAAACCTAAGATCTATGGTATAGAAAAATGACCTAGATTGAACTATTACATAAGATATATATTACATTTAATGAGTATCTTGACAAAAAGATATTCCTCGATCTTGGTAATATGTTTCCTGATCTGGTGTAACCATTTGCATAGAAGAATGTGCCATTCCTGATTACTATGTTGTTTCATGTGATCATCGGTAAACACTGTATAAATTGCTTGGTGTTTACTATCACTTGGTGTCAGTGTCTGCTAGTGCTCGATAAATTGTGTGATGCTTGGTGTATAAGCTTAATTGACTGGTCTGTTTTGCTTGTAGTTACCGACTAGCTTAGTTTAAGTAATCGACTGATATTTTAGATAATCTTTGATACTAATGACAACCTTTAATGCTCAATAGAGATAACACATCCTACCTCCATTCTTTGAATCCACTAGGGCATGATCTTTTATTTTTCTTTTAAAAAATGCTCAGAATCACATTGTGCCAAAGAGGGACAAAATGTAAACACTAAAATATGGTCCACACCTATGTCCCACCTTTTTAACTTGTCTTCTATATTGTGTGTTGATCTTCATCATTTGTCAATATTGTGTCATTCTTCTATTAATTAAATGATAAAAATTATTTAATTAATTACTAATTTCCATCCTCTAATTTCATCATTTCCTATCAGTCTTCCCTCGATTAAATAATTTCATCAATTATGTAATCTTGGGCCTAGGGGAAAATGTTTATTTATTTCACCCTCTTATCCTAATGTCATTCCTTTGGTAAATAAATGTATTATTTATTTATCTCCTTCCCCTTTTCCCATAATTAAATAAATTTATTTTTTTAATTGTCTAATTTCCCAATTATGAGGGAATTAGTAATTTTTAATTATTAAATTCCAATCTTTAATTTGTAATTGTATTTATCTCTTTTCATGGGTATGTGCAAGATCATGGTGTGCCAAACTAGGCCCTTAAGTGGCAATGAAAATTTAGACAATCAGGGTTAGGCAAGTTGACATAAAAATTTGAACAAGTTATCAAACTTATATCAAAAATATGTAAGAAGATAATTTATAGAAAATTGAATGTAGTTTCTAAGATACTATCCATTTTTTGAAAAAAAAAGTTATTCTAGATATGGTGAAAATTTCAATCTAGTAGTACAAAAATTTCAGGAAAAAGATAAGAAGTTGGTGTATGTTTGACCACCTTAAAAATAATTAAATGATAATATGTATTTATAAGATTATACACACACACACACACACATATAAGTAGTATACTCATATCCAGATGTGATGAATATTTTTTTGTAATTTTTTACAAGTAAATAATTAATTATGATTTTTCTACTACAACTTTTCCAAAATATTAAAAACTCCTATGTATGACCATCTTTAGTGAAAGAATTCAGAGATTGGAACCCTCTCTAAGAGAGTTGAGTGAAGCTGGTTTTCATAGGTATTCATTTGTTAAAAAGAATGTTGAAATCCATCATTGTTCAAAACCTAAGATAGATAAAAAATTCTCAAAGATTTTTAGGGGGCATGCCATAGTGCAGCCAACAAAACCATTATTTGTAAACCCTAAATACTAGATGTAGATAAAGCCATCATGACAAGGTTAGGATTGTATTAGAAGCAAGAAATTGGGTGTAGATCCAACAATTTTAGCTTGGTATAAGATCATTTCTAAGCCATTAACAAATGCAAATAAGAATACTAAATTAGACGCAAGCATATTCCTCATAGGGGAATAACTCTATTTTGACATACCCTAAACATATCAAGGAGGGCTCATTGAGGATCTGGCAGAATCAGGGGGTGGAAAAATTTCAAAAGAGAAAATTTGTAGGAAAACAATGATTATACTAAGAAAATTGATCACTTCAAAGAAAATATACATTTTTCACCTAAGAACTTGGTTAGGAAAATATTTCTAGGTAGGGGATTGAATGCTAATTGAAATATCTGTCATAGGAGAGGTAGGAGATTTTTTCAACCAAATAAACTAATTTTTGATATATATGTGATGGTACACCACCTAGATCTCTGGTAAATTTGAATGTGGATAAATCTCAAGGTCATTGGAATGGGGGAAATCGGCAATTTGGAGAAGGAAGGGATGTTAATTTACCTTCTTATGTGTCATCACCGAATGATATCCCGATCTCAAAGCCTAGGTTTCTTCCAGAATCCAATGTTATTCCCATCCATAATAATAGGGATGATATGGTGAATGGTAGGCACTATTCTAATGCTTGTAGAAAGCCACTCTGAAAGGCATAGATATGGCATAAAAGGGTTCCAATAGATCAGGGATTTGAAGGAGTTGACATGAATAAGGAGAGTGTTCCTGCTAAGGATTCAAAAATTATTATATTAAATATATCTGATCATATCACTTCCCCACATGTTTCCTACCTTTGATAGATAACTCTTTTTGGTAGTTTTTAAAATCCTTCTTTGCATTTCTCAATCATTTCATCATGGGTGAAAGGATGTTGGAAAGGGTTAAAAGACATATTTTTTCTTGATTCTAAGTCTAGTTTTTTTTTTGCATTATTTGAATCTAAAGAGAATAGGGATCAGATTCATAAGTTCAAGGGGTGGTTCTACAATGGGTCGGGTCTTTTTAATTTACCTTAGGTTCCTAATTTTGATCTAGATTGAAGTTTGTGTGCCTGTATCAGATATCATTCCCCTCATTGCCTTTGCAATATAGGGATCCTTCCATTGTGGAATTCTTGGCAAATACATTGGATATTTTTTCAAACATGACCTTCTTCCGTATGAGTTCCTTTGTAGGGAGGTGAGAGTATGTTTTCTTATTTCAGTAATCAAACCTCTTCCTAATAAAATTATATTAAAAAAAATTTCATAGGTTTTGGAGAAAAAAGCAAAAATATAGGATGAACCACTTGTGAATATGAAGGAAATTTTTTTAGGTCATTTTAACATACATTATCAGAGATCTAATCTATCAAACATACTTGTCTGTCAAGATGCTTGTATAGACCCCTTGCAATGTTCCTTTCTTCATCTGGCTTCATCTGGTCAAAATTTGATTGGTGATGTCAGAATGCAAAGAGGTAGTGAGGAATATACAATACAATAGATTGTTAAAAGATTATGTGAAATGTTTTGGTTATTCTATTCCATTTGTGATTTTTTATGCATTCTCAATAGTTTTTTTTCTTTTTTTATGAGTATAGGTAACAAAAGGTATTATCTTCTACCACAAATGAAATTATTGATCATGGATGGCCAAGATGCTAGAACTAAAATAAAAACCTCTTCTTGGGAAATTAACAACATTGTTTAGGAACTCATGTTTTGAAAAATCCAATCAAAATTCCATTGAAATTATTAGACCTCAAGTTTCAGGGACTCACTGAGAAGCAACTAGAAAATCTAGCCAAGGAAATATTGGTGTCACTTTCTTCATCAATGATCAAGGAAATGGAAATTAAAGAAGGAGTATGTGTAGCAAGTCCAAAATTCCCTTTTCAGGATTATCGATTGATGCATCATGAAAATATGTCTCCTAATTATGACTAGGTCTCAAATGGTGATGTTCAAGGTTTTAATCAATTCCAGGTGGATTTTCACGAGATTCATTAGAGGCCTCAAGGTTCAAACCCAACTTACCATGGGAATGAACATAATATAGAGATTGAGTTATGGCATCATGATCAAACTAAAATTGTAGATTGGGAGGTGAATAAGAATGTGTTGTTGAATGGAGCTCAGAGTGGTCAAGAGATTCATCAGAGGCCCCAAGATTTGAAGCCAACTTATCATGGGTATGAATTTAATACAAAGATAGAGTTATCACCTCATGATCATACTAAAATTGCATATTGTGAAGTGGATAAGGATATACTATCCAATGCAAGTCAGATTGGTCAGTATTTGAGGTTAGATGATCAGTTTTGCAATATGAGTAATTTGGAGTAGGATCATATTTACATGATAGAGGAAGTAAATCAATTTGGTAATTTGAGTGAAGCCGAAAACTTCAAAAGAATTTATGATCTTGGGCCTAATTTCTTGCAGAAAATAGGTAGGTCTCTAGATGAAAACATAGTTCCTTGCTCTCAAAATTTAGAAGAATTCATTAATGGAAGAGAAGGAGAGAAGGGCTAGATGATCAAAATAGATGTTATGGCTGGAAAATTTTTGTTTCATCCATCACAAAGTTTATCTATTATGCATTATCCTTCTCAAAATGGACGTGTGAAAAAAATTCCTAAACCTCAAGGTAGGAAATCTAAAAGTGTCAAAGCTAAAGAGGAAGTGGCAGCAAGTCTTCAAAGTACACTTGATGAGAAATTTTCATCAATTAAAAGATCAACAAGGAGAACCAAGGGTTCTCCTTGTCAGCCATGAATATTCTATCATGGAATATTAGAGACATTAATGCCTCTAAAAAAAGGTATAGAATCAAGAAACTTCTTGATTCTTCATGAGTTTATGTAGTGCTATAATAGGAGACAAAATTGTCACATGATACCTTTTCTAAAACCATGGAAAAATTGCCTCATTGGATGGTTATTTATAGTCATTCAAGGTTATTGCATTCAATAATCTAATAATTTTCAACTGGTCAAAATTACATGCTTTGATACAATTTTCTTTCTTGCCAATGTATATGGCCCCACCTCCACACAGGATAAGAAAAGTGTCTGGGATGTTTTAAATAAGATTATTCAATAGTAGGATGATAAAAATTTCATTTTAGTAGGAGATTTTAATGCACTCTTGAATTCATAATAAAAATGTGGGGGAATTTCTCCACCCTTAAAGACAATGCAATATTTCTCCACTTTTATCTTGGATAATAATTTGCATGATGTGGTGCCAAGTAATGGATCTTTCACCTAGAAAAATAAGAGAGTGGGGTTTCTATAGATTGTGGAAAGGTTAGATCATTTCTTAATATCGTATTCATGGATTTTAGAGGATTTTTCTTTTCAATCAGAGATTCCTACACATTCAAAATCAGATCATTTTCCGATTGTGTTGAAATTTACTAATGGATCAATTTTGTCCAAACATAACCATAAACCATTTTTCAAATTCGAGCATATGTGGTTAGGCATCCTCACTTTCATTTGTTACTAAGGAAATGGTGGGTTAGAACTCCTAAAGTTAAAGAAACTAAAATGTTTCATTTTCTTGCAAAGTTAAGCATGTGAAGCTCTAAATTAGAGAATGGATTTCCAAGGTTTTCAAAAATATTTTCCATCAAAAATAGATGATTAATAAACAAATATCTAATGTAAATGCACAAATTATTCAAAATGGATTAAAAAATTATTTGTACATGGAACAAAAACATTTTTCAGAAGAATGGTCAAAGTTGTGTAGCAGAGAGGAACAATATTGGAGGCAGAAATCCAGGAAGTTATGTCTTAGAGAAGGAGATAAAAACATTTCTTATTTTCATACTTCTTCAAAACAAAAATGGGTTGCAAATACAATCTTCTCAATTTATAACATAGATTCTAGCAATATCATATTGGATGCTAAGGGTATTCAAGAAGAAGGGATCTGATTTTATAAAAAAATATTGATGTTATCCTATTCTTTTGAGGATGTTGAAGAAAAATTGGAAGAAGATTTGGAGGCAGTCCCCAGCTTAATTTTAGAATAGGATAATAATATGTTACTAGCTCCTTTCACTATACCTAAACTACAAAAGGTTTTTTTTTCTCTTCCTCCAAATAAAGCCACAAGGCCTGATAGGTTTACGACATTATTCTATCAAGAATGTTGGGACATTTTATGTGGGGATCTATTAGAATCTATTGAAGATTCAAGGAGAAACAAAACTATGTTAAGATATTCTAATACAACCAATATTACTATCATTTTGAAAGTGCATAACCCATCTACATTTTTTGAATTTCATTTTATCTCTCTATGTAGCACAATATACAAATTTTTTACTAAATCCATGTATCTAAGATTGTAGAGATTCATTCCACTCATAGTTTTGTTAGAAAGTAAAGTCCACCAAGATAACTGAGAGGGGGGGGGTGACTCGGTTATTAGAGAAATACAACTTTTATCAACCTTAATATATTTTAACCATGTAAGAAATGTAATCAACAACCATAGAAAGATATACATGCACAATGACACAAGATATGTTGACTAGGGAACCTCTTGATCAAAGAGTAAACCTCGGTGGGAATGATGCCCAAAAAAGATGCACTAATATGAAATTTCCTTGTGAGAGTATGGAATTTGTTAGGAGTTTTATGAGATACATTCAGTACATATGAGTTCCTATTAGGAGACTTTGAATCCCTATTAAAAGATTCTAAGTCTATTAGGAGTTATGGAAGACAGAAGGACACACTGCCCAAACAACTTCAGGGTAAGATTACTGAACTCACTATCCAGTTGATCTTTTTATTACTCAACAAAATAATATGAAAATATTACTAATCTCAAATATATAATACTCCTTCTCTGACTGTGCCAAACTGCACCAACTGCTTCTTCAGATCTCAATATCAGATCTCTATACTTCACATATCCTCTTTCAAAAAATTCTCTTTCACAATTTCTTCATTCACTTAATTACATTAAAAAAAGGAAAGCATTCCTTCCTTTATACCACACTCAAGTAATTACAAATGAATCAGCATAAAAATTACAAAATAAAGGTTTCCACACAATACATAAAAATTACACAAAACTATCGGCTTCCAATTAAGATAATTCTTCACTTGTGTGACCTCAGATCTTGCACTCATGTCCACATCACTAACAATATGTCTTCAACTACCTCATAACTGTGCATTATCAGATTCCATCCTGATTAGGAGATATCATCCGATTTCCACAAACCGCTACTCAGGAACACTGGCTGAATATTGCTTCCATTGATTTCCTCATAACTATCATGAATAAATGAATTTCCATCTGTGCTCTTAACCATGATCTTACAAAACATCATAGAGTAATTCCTCAACTCCACATAGCTTCATCTTCAATATCCCAAGTGCGCTAACTCAAAAATTGTCTACTTCTCTACTAATCTCCAGTAGATCACTATGTTGACATCAATGACAATCACAGTCATGAATGCAACAACAACTGCTACACAATGGCCATGAATACTCCCCCATAGGATATATTTAGCATCCATTCCTAAAAATCTCCACCATTGGCATTGATGGAAACATAGATGAAAAAACATCAAAGTTCCATGAATACCAACAGTGCAACACTGTTGCTCTGAAATAATTTCATGTCCTCTTCATCAATCAAATCTTGCTTCATTTTCCTATTCAGTTCTCTCCAACAGATTTTTTTTCATGTATACTTCTCCCCCATTGACATCAATGATAGATGTTTCATCATTATGTCAACAACAACTTCAATGTCAAAAGACACTGTTTAGAAAATACATTCACTAGAGTCCTTGTGACTCAGGTCAGATACACATACTCCCCCATAGAGGAAGTACCAACATCTAGTCCAAAAGAAAGATAAGGCTCATATACCACTGGATGGATGCAACAATCTGCATCACTTCTCAAAAGTAGGTTGGGGCATAACCCCAAGCATACCTTTCAGATACTCAAATGTATCCTTAGGAAAAGGTTTTGTAAATATGTCTCCAATCTACTCCTTTGTGCTTATATACTCAAGTCTGACTTCTTTCTCTACCACTTTCTCTCTCACTACATGATACTTTATCTCTATATGCTTTGTCTTAGAATGTAACATAGGATTCTTAGACATACTAACTGTGTTGGTGTTATCACAATGTATAACAATAGGCTCAACAATTTTATCCCAATATCCTTCAACATTTTCTTCATCCAAATAATCTGATTACAATTGTTTGCTACTACCACATATTCCTCTTTTGTTGTGCTCTATGAAATACAATTCTACTTCTTTCTTAGCCAAGAAACCAATCTTCCTCCAAGGAAAAATGCTCCGCCACTAGTGCTCTTTTTTTTCATCAACACTGCCTCCCCAATCAGCATCTGTATATGCACATAGGGTAAAATCATCATATTTTTCATGCCACAATCCATACTCAATTGTGCCTCTTAAGTATCTTAGTATCCTCTTTACTGCTACATAATGTGATTCTCTGGGTTCAGCTTGAAATCTTTCTACAATTCCAATTGCATGTGCTATATTAGGTCTTGTATGAGTCAAATATTGCAATCCTCCAACCATAGATTTGTACTTATTCTCTTCCACTATAGGAGTCTCATCTATGCTAGATAACTTGTGTCCTGTTACCATAGGTGTTCCAACTAGTTTATAGTTCTCCATTCCAAATATCTTCAGTAAATCATTCAAGTACTTTGTCTAACTTACAAAGATACCATCACTGTTCTGTGTTATCTACAATCCTAAAAATTATTTTATTTCACCAATCATACTTATTTAAAATTTAGTCTTCATTTCATCTGCAAATTTATCACTGGCTTCATCTTCTCCTCCAAAGATAATATCATCAACAAAAATAACAACAACCAAAAAACCATTTTCAATTTCCTTTGTGTATAGGTTTCTATCATATGTGCCTTTTGTAACTCCTAACTTTAACAAACAATTATCCAATCTCGCATACCAAGTTCTAGGTGCTTGCTTCAGTCCATATAAAGCTTTCTTTAGTTTACATACCATATATCCTTCTTGAGTTAAAGGAAAACCTTCAAGTTGCTTAATGTAGACTTCTTCTTCCAATTCTCCATTCATAAATGCTGACTCCACATCCATCTGATACACTTTTAATTTCTTTTAGGCTGCATAGGCCAAAAACATTCTTACTACTTCAATTCTTTCTACTAGTGCAAAAGTTTCTTCATAGTCAATTCCATCTTGTTGTGAGTATCCTTTACATACCAATCTTTCTTTGTTCCTTACTACTTCTCCTTGTTCATTCATCTTGTTTCTGAATACCCATATTGTTCCTACAACATTCTTATCTTTCGGTCTAGGGACCAATTCCCATGTCTTGTTCTTTTCAATCTGATCTAGTTCTTCTTTCATGGCTTCAATCCAATGTTCATCTTCACAAGCTTTACTAGTAGATTTAGGTTCAATTTGAGAAATCAAACACAACTGTTCTTGTACCTTATTTCATGTAAAAACTCCTTTGTCTATGCTTCCAATGATCTGCTCAGCTGGATGATTTCTTGATAAAAAAAATTTAGGTGTCACTATCTCACTACTTGTTTCTATTGTAGGTTCTTCAATGGTTTCTTCATTGTGGCTCTCATTCAACAAATCACTACCAATTTCATAGAATAATTTATTATTCTCTAGATTATGTGATGTAGAGCCCTCCTATATTCCTCTAAGGAACCTAACTCAACCCAAGGGATTCAACAAATATTGGAACCCTCTCAAGGAATTAGACTCAACTCAAAGCTTTATAGAAGGGTCTGACTTAAGGTAACCCAACACAACATACTTTTGAATGAGGTTATTCACATCGAACCTTGTCCTTCAATCCTAATCATATTCCAACTCTGACTTCTCACCACTTGGTAACACACCATCCCACACATCCTGAGATTGATCTTCTCTTTAAGGCATACTAGCCCTTTGATCTTTCACCCAAACTCCAACTGCCCACTCTGATGGCTTCTAGTCTATTCAACCTTCCCTATCCCACTTGTATCAACTCTCACACAATCCCCCTTGCAACACCTTCAAGGTCTCTAACTTGGATCCACTCACCTAGACCCACAACCCAATAAAATACATCCTATGCTCCAACATTCTTCCACTTTCTATGACTCCGCTGGTAAGACAATCATCTAAATCCTCCCCAAGAATTTTTACTTTGTCTCTTACTATAAAGACACCTTAATAAACTCTTTAGGCTTTGTCTTCCATCCCTTATCCCAACATTTCATCGCCAATTAATCACTCTAAACAAAAATCAAAATAAATTACCAACTTGTTGTCTCCTTTGACATACCCGTACTAAGAGATCCATATCTTTTGGAAAACATAATATTTCTTCAATATCTTCAGTGAGCATTGGCATAACTAGGTTCTTACAAACATATCAAATAATGAGCATGATCTAACAATGCAATTAAAAGATATGGCCCCTGTATCAGAGTGCATTTTTCTACAACAGTCAAACCATTCGCCTCCACCAACTTCCTTCCATTTTGATCTTCCCTGCACTCAAAGAATTATAAAAAACATATAATACATCATTGGATGCCTCCCAAAAGTTAAAAATCTTATAGAAAGTGGGAGGGTCCTTCCATCCTTAGTGAAAACAACAAAATACTCAAACTGGAGCAATTAGATCCACGGGTATAGTCACAGAATGACAGTCACGTGATTTTCCTTGGGAATAATAAAAATACTAAAGTTAACACATGTAAGATGTCACTAATAATCCAAAAAATTTATTTACTACATTATCCAACCCTGAACATTCTCAAATCAAATGCACGAATTTTCTATTTACACTAACTGTTACATAGGATAGAGAATTGCAAGAATGCAGAAAATTAGTTTTTATTGATTGAAAAAAACCATTACACATTCCAATCTCTTCATCTTATATCAAATCCTTACATATCATAACCAGCCTCTCCTCCCACTCATGTGGATATCCCTACAAATAAACTCCTATACTCAAACAAAATTCGAATTCAACTACTAACCAACTCTAACTGTCCCTTAAAACTGACTATCAACAACAAAATAAAAGATTGTTTTTAAGTTGACAACAAAAGTTGTCAACTAGACAACACAACACTTATTTCCCAAACCTAAAGACTTCTAAAAGGTCTAAATACAACCTTTAGAAACCTAACTAATCCTATAACTCTTACTACTAACCCCATCCAAGCCCTTATTTGGCTTATATTGCCAATATAGGCATTTTACAACTTATTGCACTCTTAGTGCTTTTAACATCTTTTAAAGGCTCTAATGGCCTTATTAAATCATTTAAAATTATTATTATTCATTTCCATCAGCCTCTAACCTAGGATCAGTGCATAACTCTACCTAGTGACCCTTAGGTACCTTATAGACTTAATAATGCCATTAAGGCTTACAATCAAAGTTTGATTACAATAAGATCAATCTATGATCAAAGCAATATCTCATGACCATGAATGTTCTTCCTACATGTTTTAATGATCTTAGAAGGCCATTTGTCTTCAATTCCACCTAAGGATCCATCAGTGATCTTGGTGCTCTTTATAACTCATGCTTGTGACCTTGGTGCTCCTACACCATTATGTCTAGGTTGAGTTCCTTCATCTGATTCATAATCAAGCATTTGTTCCTAAATTTTGAAATTTTCATCAACTTTAACATTTGGTCTCTCAACAATAGTCTTAGTTCTCTTATTGTAACATCTATAAGCTTTTCTCTTCAATGAATATCCAAGAAATATACCTTCATCACTTCTAGGATCAAACTTTCCAATGTCATCATCTCTCTTAACATAACATTTGCTTCCAAAAATTTTAAAATACTTAACTAATGGTGCATGTCCAAACCATAGTTCATAGGGTGTCTTGTCTGTGTCTTCTCTAATTTGTACTTTGTTCATTGTATACACTATTGTGTTCACTACTTCTCTCCATAATATCTTCTCTATGTCATTCTCAAATAACATAGCTCTTGCTGCTTCAGTTACTGACCTATTTCTTCTTTTTTCAATACCATTTTATTTAGGTGTCCTACGGGCTGAAAACTATCTCTTAATACCATTCACTTCACAAAAAAGTTAAATTATTTTGAAGTAAATTATCCACCTCTATCTGATCTCAAACATTTAATCTTCATTCTAGATTCATTCTCAACTTTATTCTTAATGATCTTAAACTTATCAAACGCTTCAAATTTTTCTTTAAGAAATGCAATGCACATCATTCTTGTAAAATCATCAATAAGAATCATAAAATACCTTTCTCCATAAAATCCTCTAGTCCTTGTAGGACCACTCAAATCTTTATGAACAATCTCCAACTTCTTTGTTGCTGTAAACTTCTTGCTGGGAAATGAGCTTCTCTTTTGTTTAGCCATCACACATTCCTTGCAAATCATGTTAGTAGGCTTCATAATTTTAGGAAAATCTCTTATTGCAAGTGTAGTACTCACTTTCACAATGTTATCAAATGTTATATGACAAAATCTTATGTGCCACAACCAACTATCATCAATCTTATTAATAAAGCAAGTCATCTTAGTAGGATTCAACTGAAATACATTACCTTTGGTTCTAGATCCAGTACCAATCAAATTACCATCCTTATCTTTGATTACACAAGTTTTCTTAGTAAACCAAACTTGTTATCCCTTATCAACTAGCTTTCCAACACTCAAAAGATTATGTTTCAAACCATCCACAAAGTAAACATCATCAGTATTAGCCTTTCCATCTAGAGTAATAGATCCTATACCTTTAATCAAACAAGGTGCATTATTTCCAACTCGAACAACTCCTCCATCATAATTGTTAAAATTTATAAACTTTTTCATGTCTCCAATCATATGATGTGAACAACCACTATCTATAATCCAATCAGCTTTCTTTTCTACTTGAGAAACTAAAGCCTTTTCTTCTTTAACTTATGTTTCAGGATTTTCTTCTTTAATTTCTACAAATCTTATATTATCATTATTCTTAGTATCACTTTCACTCAAAGATTTCTCCAAACTAGCTTCAAGTTCTTCATCATTTTCATAGTAACATTCCTTAGATCTCCTAGGATTAAAGTTCTTCCTATACTTCTTAACTCTCTTAGGACATTTAGATGCAAAATGACCAAATTCTTGACAAGTCCAACATTTAAAGATTTTCTTACCGTTTGGTTATTTTTTCACAAGCAAGGTGATACCTTCTTCAATCTTCCTATTTTCTTCATTTCTAGATCCGTTGCTACTAGTATAATCTCTACTCACATTGATGCTTCTTGACAAAGTAGGGCAAACACTAAGAGCACTGAATGATGTCTCCATTCTAGGTAAGTCTCTTGATAGCCTTAGGTTCATCTATGCTACTTCCAATCTTCCAAGAAGAGTCTCTCTAGTAAATTTCATAGTACAAGGTATAACTTGTTTAATTATCTATGTTGGTTTCTTAAATGTGGGAGTCAATGTCCTCATAATTTTCCATATCACTTCATTCTTTGTCCTGGTTCCTCCACAAGATTTTATACCTACAACAATCTCTGACATTCTACCAATATAGTTTCTAACAAATTCATCTTCCATCATTCTTATATCTTCAAATGCACATATCAAATTATGTAATCTGACTTTCTTTGCATGTTCATCACCTTCAAAAGAAGAATATAAAGCTAACCAAATTTCATGAGATGTTTTTAGATATTTCACCTGACTGTACACATTTTATAGAAGGGTTGGCAAGAGTGCTTCTCTGGCAAGTATGTTACACATAAATAGATCTCTTTCCTCATTTGTACAATCTTTAATATTTTCCTCATCAATGATAGTCTTTTGATTCTTTGTAATTAACCAATAACCTGGTCCTAAACAAGTAGGTTTGTCTTCATATTTTCTTTCCAACTGTCAAAATTTACTCCATCAAACTTAGGGCTTTCTTTCCTGAAATGATTCGTCATGGATCTCCTTAAGCTGTTAAAATTTTCCTTCAAGGACCTACTGCTCTGATACCAATTGTTAGAAAGTAAAGTCCACCAAGATAACTGACAGGGGGGGTGAATCATTTATCAGATAAATACAACTTTTATCAACCTTAATAAATTGTAACCATGTAAGCAATGTAATCAACAACCATAAAAAGATATACATGCACAATAACACAATGACACAAGATATGTTGACTAGGGAACCTCTTGATCAAAGAGTAAACCCCAGTGGGAATGATGCCCACAAAAGATGCACTAATATGAAAGTTCCTTGTGAGAGGATGGTTTCTGTTAGGATTCTTATGAGATACATTTAGTACATATGAGTCCCTATTAGGAGACTTTGAATCCCTATTAAAAGATTCTAACTCTGTTTGGAGTTATGGAAGACAGAGGACCCACTGCCCAAACAGCTTCAAGGTAAGATCACTGAACTCACCATCCAAATGATCTTTTTATTAGTCAATAGAATAATATAAAAAATATTACTAATCTCAACAATATAATTCTCTTTCTCTGACTGTGCCAAACCGCACCAACTACTTCTTCAGATCTCAATATCAGATCTCAATATCAGATCTCAATATCAGATCTCAATATCAGATCTCTATACTCTGCATATCCTCTTTCAACAAATTTTCTTTCATAATTTATTCATTCACTTACTTACATTAAAAAAATGAAAAAATTCCTTCCTTTATACCACGCTCAAGTAATTAAAAATGATTTGGCATCCAAATTAAAAAATAAAGGTTTCCACACGTTACATAAAAATTACACAAAACTGTCGGCTTCCAATTAAGATAATTCTTCTCTCATGCAACCTCAGATCTTGCACTCACATCCATGTCACTAAAATTATGTCTTCAACTACCTCATAACTTCACATGGTTAGATTCTAGCCTGATCAGGAGATATCATCTGATTTCTAGAAATCACTACTAAGGAACACTTCCTGAATACTGCTTCCATTGATTTCCTCATAACTATCATGAATAAATGAATTTCCATCTGTGCTCTTAACCATGATCTTATAGAACATCATAGATTAATTCCTTAACTCTGCATAGCTTCATCTTCAATATCGCAAGTGCGTTAACTCAAACACTGTCTACTTCTCTGCTAATCTCTAGTAGATCACTGTGTTGACATCAATGACAATCACAGTAATGAATGCAACAACAACTACTATAGAATGGCTTCGAATACTCCCCCATAGGATATATTCAACATTCATTCCTAACAAGTTTCTTAAGAGAAAGGTGGATTTGTGCTAGGAAGATAAATAATGGAGGGTGTTTTGATAGCCCATGAAACACTTCTTTCTATTAATTTCAATCAGCTACCTAGTTTTGTCATTAAGTTGGATATTATAGGCTTATGATAGGGTTTGTTGGCAATTTATCTTTAGAGTTCTTCATAAATTTAATTTTTTAGAGATTTGGTGTAAGTGGATAATGGCATGCATAGCTAGGGCATGGTTTTTAGTCATCATAAATGGTATTTCAGTAGGGTTTTTTCAGTCATCATAGGGGGTAAGATGAGGTTATCCCCTTTCCATGTTCCTCTTTATTATTATGGTCAAGGCATTGAGTAGAAATTGTTAGAAATAGGAAATACTAAGAGGGGGTGGTGAATCAGTATTCTACAAACTTTATCTTTTGCCCAAATATGGATATAACTGATTTTCTTCACATATGCATAACATAAGAAACTAAATAACATGCATAGCAATAACATCAAAGAACTCATAACACATTGTTTGTTCTCGAGGAAACTCTAGCCAAGGGAAAACCTTGGTGGGGATGGTACCCACAAAGATCCACTAATCAAAAGTATCATGTTAAGGATATTGACCCTGTTAGGAGTCTATTACAAGCATATAGCATATCAGTCCTGATTAAGGGACTATAGGCCTTGTTAGAAGCCTCAACCCTATTAGGAGTTGTCAATACAAAATCTAATTACTAGATGAGCCCACTGCCCAAACAAGTAATATAAAATGTATACAAAATAAGTCAAGGTACATAACCATATCCTACTTGGATCAATATTCCTTTTCTGCTCTTATCTTCACATCATCACTATTACATTTATTACATCACTTTTTCTTTCGCTTCTATATCTTCTTTACAATTACAATTGCATATATATACAAGTTATTAAGGCTAATAACTTTACATGGTCAGCTTCTATATATCATTATATAAGAGTTAACATCTAGGATGTCATCCCTTTATATTGTTAAGTCATTATTTTGATAAACAAAATAATCCCTTAACTCTTTACCAATTCTGCCTTCATATTCTATCCTGACGGCTTCACACTGTCTTTGGTAAAATTGTCATAACTAATTCCGTACATGCCGTAATGACTTGTGCTCTAAGATGGGTCATCATTAGCCATCATAGAGTCTATTTTCAAGTGTGCAAGCATTGAACTCACTCCAGTCAATGTCAGAAATAAAAACTCTATCCTAGTACACTGTGAAAACACTGTCTCACACTTAGACAAATTTGTGATGTGCTCTTCTATACTTGCTCTCTGACTTGTGCGATCTTCATGAGGATCATATGTCTCCATAATGACAACATATATGTATTAACTTCAGCCAAATTTCCAACAATCTCCCCCTTTGTCATTGGTGGCAACATATGAGAAAATTGGCTAAGTGTACAATAACAAAATTTCAAAAATTGTCTCAAAATTGGCCATAGTATAAGATATATACTATCCTTATATCTCCTCAAAAATAATTCTTATATACTGCAATACTCCCCCTAAGAGTATACATAATACTATCAATCTTTTGCTTTGTAGAATTCTCAATTTTCTATGTATATCTCCCCCTTTGACAACAATGACAAAATAAAGTAGGGAGGCTAACAAAATTGTAACACAAAAGATTATATCTTAAATGTCTTATTGCAAAGTTGGTAGGCTTGCAACACAATCTGCAAAATCAACTTTTATAGCTTCTAACTCCTTTTCCCATGACTTCTTGATGGAATCTACCACATTGAGTAGTGTGCTCAGTCCATAAGCTGCAATTTGACATGCTTGGAGGGTCTCAAAGTTAAATTTCTAAAATGATATCCTAGCTGTAAGACATTCTTCCAGCTGCTCTTCAATAACACTTATATTCATGGAAGTATGTTCTCTTAGAAGAGTGAGTCTCCTCATTTTGTTGTTCCTCTCATCTTGCAAAATTCTTATTTCATCATACAGCTTCTGAAATTTCTTCTCAACATGACTAATCTTCACATTAGGATTATAAAGAAGGTTTGATTCATTTTGAATCTCTGCTTCCTTCAACTTGATCTTCTTGTCTTCTTCTACTACCAAAATCTCTAGTGTTGTACACTGTATGTACAAAGGCTTTCCTATTCCCAAATGTCTCCTCAAATCCTTGATACTGATACTCAAAAGCATTCCAGCCTCATAGTCTACTTGTGCCTTTACCTTTGCAATCTCTGATAGATTTGTAAACTCATCATCAAAGGTTCTCATCAGTTTCTTTGCTTTCTCCAGAGGGTCTGCATCTACAATCTATGTGGTTACAACTCCCTATAACTTTTTAGTTAAGACCTTCAAACAACCTTCAAGATTCTTTACCTTCTTGTTTTTACCAATAATTTTATTCAAGGAAGTGATCAATTCTAACTGATCAACATCATCAACTTCCTTTCCTAAATCTTCAAATAAAGATCCAATTTCTTTCTTATTTTCAATCTTAGGAGTTAGAATGATGTCTTCTTTTGTAGGAAGGGGTACTTCTACCTTAGTTTCTTTAGGTTCTTTAGTCATAGATTGGGTTTGTTCTTCTTGTTCAGTTATATCCAGTTCATCAAGAGCCGAATTGTCAACAATGTTTTCTAAGTTTTGAGATACATTTTCTTCAGTGTCCAAAGTAATCTTTGTACCTTCAACATTCATAGATTCTTCTTCAATATTTATAGCAGGTGGAGAAGGAATATCCTCCTATTTTGCTTCTTTCTTTTGCTCTGCTACAACTGAAGTGTCTCCAACAATTTTTTCCATAACTTTAATTATTGCTTGTTCTATTTCTATTCTCACTTGCTCACACTGTCCTGCCATGATCTGAATGGTTCTCCTCTTAGTCCTCAAAAGACTGCTAAGGGACTTCAAAATCTGTTTAAGATTCTCATCATCTTTCACAACACATAGTTTCTTCACCATATTTTGTTTCATAGTTTTATCTTCTTCTCATGCTCTCATTTTCCTGTTAACAAGCTTCTTGAATAGGTCATCAAGAATCTTGCCCTGAATAGTATCAAACTTCTTGTTAGCCAGAATCATGTACTTAACAATAGAATTTTCAAGATTCAATCTCTAAAAATAGTTATAAAGGTCATAGTACTTATTCATCTTAGTAAAGTCTCCATCTTGTATGATTTCTTCATTCACTCTCTCAATTCTGGGTTTCCATGCTTTTTTCTTCACAGTAGTGTCATCATCTTTAATTACTACAATTTTCCTAGGGACTGGTGACACCAAAAATTTTTGCCTCTTACTAGGTCCTGTAGCACTTTCCTTCACTCTCTTGCTGGGTGTGGAAGAAGAGGATCTAGTGGATTTCCTTGTTTCTTGTTCTTCCTCAGGTTCCTCAACTTTCACCTTTACTTTTGTAGGTTCATGCTCAACTGCACTTGATGACAAGGGAGGTACAGACAAGATTTTTTTCTGCTTAATACCTCTAATTCCTATAGCTATCTTCTTTGCAATATCAAACTCATGCTCTATCATGCCAGAATCCTTTAGTATTTTCTTTATAGTGATGTCCACTCTCTTCTTAGACTACTTTTCTTCCATTATAGCTTTAGCAAGGTTGAAGTTTTCTTCAAAAGTTCCAAATCTCTTGCACTGGGTGTCCAACTTACTCTTAAGTAACCTACCAACATATCCTTCTATCTGTACTTTAGATATCTCATAGCCAAGAGGGTCTATGAACTCAATTCTAGGTTCCACTACTTCAATATAGGTAAAGTTAGTGTCAACCATGAAATGTATATCATTTTATATTTCTCCACAATAGACTATGGAATCCTTGATCTGCTAGATACCATTCTCTGAAATGTCTTCATTACCAACATAGTACTTTCATTCACTTTATCAATAAAATGTTTCAAATATACTTTATTCATTCTTTCCATAGTGTTTTGTCCATTATTCCAATCATCTATAACTGTGTAAGGAAATCTTCTTAATAGGTGGAAAAACATATAAGTGGTCAAAGAAGAAAATCTAAATTGTGCATACTTGGTCTCCTTAATCTTCTCCAAGTTTTCAAACAATTGAATTCTCAGGATTTCACACATATCTACTGGTACCTTTTCAACACACATCAAATATGTTATATGTACCATACTAGGTGCCATATCATCTTCTCTAGAATTTTCACAAAACTTAGTGGTTAGGATTTTGCACAAATATCTCACATCATCTTTCTTGATTTTATTGATTACAATTCCTCTACCATTATAGGATGAACCTGTGTTATCAATAATTGTTTTCCTCATATTCTTCTCATTTAAGGGAATAGCACCAAATTTAGATAATCCAGTTACATCATGAATCAAATCAGCAATAATGTCTATTACTCTATCCTCTAGCCAAAATTTCCCATTATGAATTCTTCTCAAAATGATCTTAGTGCATTCTTCATCATCAAACTCATATTTCAATGAATACATAACAATCTCATTGTCTTTCAAATGTTCATATTCTTTCTTCAAAGACATATCATGATTGTAAATCTTCTGATACTCACTAGTAAAGTCATTGTCACTTAGGGTTTCAATCTTACATCCAAGATAACTTCTTACATTTTCCAAATGCAAAACTCTGTCTGGTATGGATTATAGTGCTAACTTAGGATCATCTTCCAAGGGTTCTATTGGTTCTTTCTTCAATCTAGGTCTATTCTTATCTCTGACATTGTGAATTAAGGATACATCCATGATTGCTTTTAATTTATTATACTGATTCAAAGATCTATCAAGATAAATACCTTAAGTTCATGATTTTAGGGCTTCCGCAGATTCGGCACTTCAATCTTTCACCAAATCACTGCAAAATGCTTCCAATCACTACTTTTTGCTCTTCAAAACACTTCAATTCACTTTGATAGACAAAAAAACTTTGATCATAACCTTTTATCAGTTGAATCTCACTTAGGTCTAACATTGCATTCAATTCTTTTTCCGCTTCTTTCCAAAAAGCTATTTCTGTTAACTTGCAAAATTTAAAACTTCTTGTGATCTCGCAAAACATAATATTTTCTTTTGCGCTCTTAACCATAGCATTAGTACATCATAAACTACCTTACATTAACTACGCAAGACTTAATGCATCATAAATCTACTTCTACACTAATTCTAAGTTCCTAAATTACTACAATTTACATAATTTAAGTGCTTAAAGATAGGTCAGGTAAGGATTCACTCTTACCACTTGATACTTCACCTTTTTTATTACCTTCAATGTTGAATATCTCTCCTTGATTTGTGCCCTTAACAAAATTTTCTTCATCTTCATTACTGTAGCAACCTTTCTGACTATTTCCTGTACTTTCATTTCTTCTTGCATGATTCCTAGGGTTAGGGTTAGGATGATAAGTTCCATTGTTCATTCTACAAAATCTTGTTGTATGTCCAATCTTGTTACATATCTGATAAACAATTCCATTGTTCCCATATCTCGGTCCTTGTTGATTGATCTATGACCTGTAATTTCTAGCAATGTTTCCAACCTTGTTGCATCTATAACATAATATTAGGAATGAATGTTGAAGCCTTTGGTAGTCATTCAGTAGTAGTGGTTGTTGCATTCATCACTATGATTGTCATTGATGTCAACATAGTGATATTATGGAGTTTAGCAGAGAAGCAAGCATAGTTTTGTTTTGCGCACATGTTATATTGTAGATTGAGTTATGTGCACTTGATGGTATGTTCTTTGGTGTGTTATTAGCCTATGGTTAAGAGTGCAAAAATAAATTTATTTATTCATGAAAGTTATAAGCATTTTGGTGGAAGCAGTATTCTGGCAGTATTCCTGTGTAGCGGTTTTTGGTAATCGGAGGATATCTCCTAACTGGGATGGAATCTAATTCTGTGCAGTTAAAGGGAAGTTTGAGACTCAGTTTTGGTGACATGGTTCATAGCACAAACTTTGAGGTTACACAATTGGAAAGTTATTTTATCTGGAAGCAGACAATTTTATGTAATTTTGATGTAGCGTGTTGAAATTATTATTTTGTATTTGCATGTCGACTCATTTGTAATTATTTGAGTGTGGTATAAAGGAAGAAATGTTTTCCTTGTTATATGAGGATTTTAATAGTTGTGATATGAATTTATGAAAGTTGTGATGCAAATGTATGCATGAAGTGAAGAAAAGAGCTAATTCAGTGATGAAGGAAGACTTGCGAATTATAGAGATCTGGATTTGTGATCTTGTGTAGTAGAGAGTGTGGTTTCGGTACAGTGTGAAGGAGGTAACATATTTTATATTATTCTATTGAATAATCCTAAGATCTTTTGGACAGTGAGTTCAAAGATCTTGCCTTGAAGCTGTTTGGGAAGTGGGTGCTTTTGTCTTCCATAACTCCTAACAGGGTTAGAATCTTTTAACAGGGATTCAAAATCTCCTAACAGAGATTCATATGTACTGAATGTATTTCATAAGACTCCTAATAGGGTCCATCCTCTAACAAGGAAATTTAATATTATTGCATCATTTTGTGGGCATCATTCCCACCGGGGTTTACTCTTTGATCAAGAGGTTCCCTAGTTAACATATCTTGTGTTATTGTGTCATTGTGTATGATTATCCTTCAATGGTTGGTTACTACATTAATTATATGGTTTAAAGCTATTGAAGTTGATATTGAATTTAATGATGATAAATGGTTTAATTATTAGATAACTGATTCACCCCCCCTCCCCCCCCTCTTAGTTATCTTGGTGGTCTTTACTTTCTAACAATTGGTATCAGAGCGGCAGGTCCTTGAAAGAAAATTTTAACAACTTAAGGAGATCTATGGAAAATTTCAAGAAAGAAAGCCCTAAGTTTGATGGATTAAATTTTGATAGCTGGAAAGAAAATATGAAGACACATCTCTGGGTATGTGCAAGATCATGAGGGGCCAAACTATGCCCTTAAGTGGCAATGAAAAATCAGCAAATCAGGGTTAGTCAACTTGACATGAAAATTTCAACTAGCTATGAACCTAATATCAAAAATTTGTAAGAATAGAATCTATAGAAAATCGAATTTAGTTTCTAAAATACTAGGCCTTTTTTTAGAAAAAGTTAGTATGATTGGTGAAAAGTATAGATTTCTATGCAGTAGTACAAAAATTTCAGGAAAAAAATAAGAAGTAGGTGTATGTCTGACCACCTTAATCATAATTAAATGATAATATTTTATTATAAGATTTTATATATAAGTAGTAGACTCACCCCCAAATGTGACACATATTTTTTTGTAATTTTATTCTAAAAAAATAATTAATTATGAATTTTTTGCTACAACATATTCAGAATAAAAAAAACTCTCGTGTGTAACCACCTTAACTCATTCAAAACTTTACAAAATTCAAAACTTTTTCTTTTTTCCTTATAGTAGATGAAGCATAGAATGTGACACATTTTTCATATTTTAACAATGTTATACCATATGAAATTTATAGTCATTTTTCAATCAGTATATAAATCAACACTTTAGAGGTAGCTCAATTAGAAAATAACTAATAATTACTTACTGAATTCAAAATTTGACAGCAATTATATCGATAGAAAGCTGATAATATCTTTAAGATACCCTTTTCATTTTATCAAATTATGGTGAAAAAAAAGTCGTCAGCTACATTGTCAAAATTTTGAACTGACATCACCACTTTTTGGCCCCTCATGATCTTACACATACCCCTCTTGTGTTAAGGACCAGGTTATTGGTTGATTACAAAGAATGAAAGGACTATAATTGAAGAAGACAATCTTGAAACAAGTTATAAAGATGAGGTAGATCTATTTATGTATAACATACTTGCAAGAGAAGCACTTTTATCAGCACTTCTGGAGAATGAATACAGTCAGGTAAAAGGTTTAACTAAATCTCATGATATTTGGAAAGCTTTACATTCTACTTTTGAAGGTGATGAACATGCAAAGAAAGCTAGGTTACATAATTGGATTTGTGCATTTGAAGACATAAGAATGATGGAAGATGAATCTATTAGAAGCTATATTGGTAGGATGTCAGAAATTGTTGCAGGAATAAAGTCTTGTGGAGGTGAAAAGATAGAGAATGAAGTAATAAGGAAGATTTTGAGAACATTGACACCGGTATTCAAGAAAACTACACAAATGATTGAACAAGTGATACCTTGTAAACCAAAATTTTCAAGAGAGACTCTTCTTGGAAGATTGGAAGCGGCAGAGATGAATTTGAGATTATCAGGAGAACTACCTAGAGTGGAGACAACATTCAGTGCTCTTAGGATTAGACCTACTTTGTTTAGAAGTACAAGTGTGAATGGAGATTATGCTATTAGTAGCAGATCCAAATCTGATGAAGATAAGAAGATTGAAGAAGGTATTGCCTTTCTTGTGAAAAGAGAACCAGATGGTAGAAAATCTTTAAATGTTGGACATGTCAAGAAATTAGTCATTTTGCATCTAAGTGTCCTAAGAGAGTTAAGAAGTATAGAAACAATTTTAAGCCTAGAAGATCTAAAGAATGTTATTATGAAAATGATGAAAAAATTGAAGCAGGAATTGAAAAACATTTGAGTGACAGTGATAATGATAACTTTGATGACATAGGATTTGTAGCAACTAAGGAAGAAAATTCTGAATCTGATATTAAAGAAGAAAAAGCTTTAGTTTCCCAAGTTGAAAAGAAAGCTGATTGGATTATAGATAGTGGTTGTTCACATCATATGATTGGTGATAAAGGAAAATTCATAAAGTTTAACAATTATGATGGAGGAGTTGTTAGAGTTAGTAACAATGCACCTTGTTTGATTAAAGGTATAGGATCTATTACTCTTGATGGAAAGACTAATACTGATGATGTTTACTTTGTTGATGGATTGAAACATAATCTTTTGAGTGTTGGACAGTTAGTGGATAAAGAATATCAAGTTTGGTTTACTGAGAAAACTTGTGTGATTAAGGATAAAGATGGAAATCTAATTGGAATTGGATCTAGAACCAGAGGTAATGTATTTCAGTTGAACCCTACTGAGATGACATGCTTGATGACTAAGATTGATGACAGTTGGTTATGGCATAGAAGGTTTTGTCATATAAACTTTGATAATATTGTGAAAGTGAGTTCTACACTTGCAATAAGAGACTTACCTAAGATTATGAAGCCTACTAACATGATTTGCAAAGAATGTGTGATGGCTAAGCAGAAAAGGAGTTCATTTCCTAGCAAGAAGTTCACATTTATAGAGAAGTTGGAGATTGTTCATATAGACTTGACCGGTCCTACTAGGTCTAGAGGATTCTATGGAGAAATGTATTTTATGATTCTTGTTGATGATTTTACAAGAATGATGTGGATTTCATTTTTGAAAGAAAAATCTGAAGCATTTGATAAGTTTAAGGTCATGAAGAATAAAGTTGAGAATGAATTAAGAATGAGGGTTAAATGTTTGAGATCTGATAGAGGTGGAGAATTTACATCTAAAGAGTTTAACACCTTTTGTGAAGTGAATGGTATTAAGAGATAGTTATCAACCCCTAGAACACCTGAACAAAATGGTATTGCAGAAAGAAGGAACAGATCAGTAACTGAAGTAGCTAGAGCTATGTTATTTGAAGGTGATTTGGCAAAGAAATTTTGGAGAGAAGCAGTGAATACAACAGTATATACAATGAACAAAGTACAAATCAGAGCAGACATAGACAAGACACCTTATGAATTGTGGTTTGGACATGCACCCTCAGTTAAGTATTTCAGAATTTTTGGAAGCAAATGTTATATTAAGAGAGATGATGATATAGGAAAGTTTGATCCTAGAAGCAATGAAGGATTTTTTCTTGGATATTCTTTGAAAAGAAAAGCATATAGATGTTACAATAAGAGAACTAAAACTATTGTTGAAAGTGCAAATGTAAAAGTTGATGAGAAGTTTAAAATTCAGGAAAGAATGCTTGATTATGAATCTGATGAAGGAACTAACCCTCAACCTAACATTGAAACTACTAAACAATTTTTTGAGACTGACAGTGAATTGTTGAATGAAAGTCATGCTGAAGAAAATAGAGAAGAATCCACAGTTGAAGAAAGATCAGTGACTATGACACCTAATAGGTATATATCAAGACATCATCCTATTGAGCAAGTTATTGGAGTCTTGGACAAAGGAGTTATGACTAGAAAGAAGGTGCATTTATGTTTGAATTCTCAAATTGAACCTAAGTCTACTAATGAAGCTTGTGAAGATGAACATTGGATTAAAGCTATGAAAGAAGAATTGGATCATATTGAAAAGAACAAGACATGGGAATTGGTCCCTAGACCTAAAGATAAAAATGTGATTGGAACTAAATGGGTATTCAGGAACAAGATGAATGAACAAGGAGAAGTAATTAGAAATGCTAAGAATATTTTTGGTGTATGCAGTATTTAAGAAATTCAAAGTGTATCAGATGGATGTAAAGTCAGCATTTCTAATTAGTGAATTAGAGGAAGAAGTCTACATTGAGTAGCCTGAAGGTTTTCCTTTGACTCAAGAAGGAGACATGGTATGTAAGCTAAAGAAAGCATTGTATGGACTAAAGAAAGCACCTAGAACTTGGTATGCTAGATTAGATAAGTATTTGTTAAAATTGGGATTTACAAAAGGAATAGCTGATAGTAACTTATACACAAAAGAAATTGAGAATGGATTGTTAGTTTTGGTTATTTTTGTTGATGACATTATTTTTGGAAGAGAAGATGAATCTAGTGACAAATTTGCTGATGAAATGAAGACATAATTTGAAATGAGTATGATTGGAGAAATGAAATACTTTTTGGGATTACAAATAACATAAAACAAAGATGGTATCTTTATAAGTTGGACAAAGTACTTGAATGATTTGTTGAAAAGATTTGGTATGGAGAATTGTAAACCAGTTGGAACACCTATGGTTACAAGACATAAACTATCTAGTAAAGATGAGACACCACAAGTTGAGAAAAAAAAATACAGATCTATGATTAGTGGATTGTAGTACTTGACACACACTAGACCAGATATACAACATTCAGTTGGGATGGTAGCAAGATTTCAAGCTGAACCTAGAGAGTCACATTATGCAGTAGTAAAAAGGATATTGAGATATCTTAGAGGCACAATGGACTATGGACTTTGGTATGAAAATTTTGATGATTTTACCCTATGTACATATACTAATGCTGATTGGGGAGGTAGTGTTGATGACAAGAAAAGCACTAGTGGTGGAGCCTTTTTTCTTGGAGGAAGATTAGTTTCTTGGTTGAGCAAAAAGCAAAATTGTATCTCACAGAGTACATCAGAAGCAGAATATGTAGCAGCAACAAACAATTGTAATCAAATAATATGGATGAAGTAGATGTTGATGGACATTGGAATCAAGTTTGATGAGCCTACTATCATATATTGTGACAATACAAGTATAGTTAGTATGTCTAAGAATCCAGTTTTACTTTCTAAAGAAAAGCATATAGAGATCAAGTATCATGTTGTAAGAGAGAAAGTTGCAGAAAAAGAAGTCAGATTGGAGTACATAAGCACAAAAGAGCAGATAGCAGATATATTTACTAAGCCTTTGCCTAAGGATACATTTGAGTATCTGAGAGGTATGCTTGGGGTTATGCCCCAACCTAATTTTGAGTAATGATGTAGTTGGTTGCATCCATCCAGTGGTTTATGGCCCTATCTATTTTTTGGATTGGATGTTGGTACTTCCTCTATGGGGGAGTATGTGTATCTGAGCCGAGTCATTGAGGACTCTTGTGAATGTATTTTCTGAATAGTGTCTTTTGACATTGAGCTATTGTTTGACATAGTGATAGAATTTTTGTCATTGATGTCAATGGGGGAGAGAATCATGAAAAACATTGAGGAACTACATTTGTTGGAGATATTGAATAGGATAACGAAGCAAGATTTGATTGATGATGAGTAGTAGTGCAGTTGAGCAGCAGTGATTGGATTTTTGGAACATTGGATGTTTTTCATATATGTTGCCATCAATGCCAATGGGGAGATTGTTAGGAATGAATGCTGAAGCCTTTGGTAGTCATTCTGTAACAGTGGTTGTTGCATTCATGACTATGATTGTCATTGACGTTAACATAGTGATATTCTGGAGTTTAGCAGAGAAGCAGGCACAGTTTTGTTTTGCACACATGTTATATTGCAGATTGAGTTATGCATAGTTGATGGTATATTATTTGGTGTGTTATTATCCTATGGTTATGAGTGCAAAAAGAAATTCATTTATTCATGAAAGTTATAAGCATTTTGGTGGAAGCAGTATTCTAGCAGTATTCCTGTGTAGCGATTTTTGGTAATTGGAGGATATCTCCTAACCGGGATGGAATCTAATTCTGCATAGTTAAAGGGAAGTTTGAGACTCATTTTTGGTGACATGGTTCATAGTGAAAACTTTTAGGTTACAGAATTGGAAAGTTATTTTATCTGGAAGCTGATAGTTTTATGTAATTTTGATGTAGCGTGTTGAAATTATTATTTTGTATTTGCATGCTGACTCATTTGTAATTATTTGAATGTGGTATAAAGGAAGGCATTTTTTCCTTGTTATATGAGGATTTTAATAGTTGTGATATGAAATTATGAAAGTTGTGATGCAAATGTATGCATGAAGTGAAGAAAAGAGCTAATTCAGTGATGAAGGAAGACTTGCAAAGTACAGAGATCTGGATTTGTGATCTTGTGTAGTAGAGAGTGTGGTTTTGGCATAGTGTGAAGGAGGTAACATATTTCATATTATTCTATTGAATAATCCTAAAATCTATTGGACAGTGAGTGCAAAGATCTTGCCTTGAAGCTATTTGGGTAGTGGGTCCTTCTGTTTTCCATAACTCCTAACAGGGTTAGAATCTTTTAACAGGGATTCAAAATCTCCTAACAGAGATTCATATGTACTAAATGTATTTCATAAGACTCCTAATAGGGTCCATCCTCTAACAAGGAACTTTCATATTAGTGCATCATCTTGTGTTGTTGTGTCATTGTGTATGATTATCCTTCTATGGTTGGTTACTTCATTAATTATATGGTTTAAAGTTGTTGAAGTTGATATTGAAGTTAATGATGATAAATGGTTTAATTATTAGATAACTGATTCACCCCCCCCCCTCTCAGTTATCTTGGTGGTCTTTACTTTCTAACACATACTACTCCATTTCTTTTGTTCATATCTTTAGTAGGTCTCTTATCTGCATTGTTAGTATTCCTAAACATTCTACTACCATAATTATTCTCAATAACTTCAGATTTTCTACATTCAATAGCTCTATGTCCAAAACCATGACAATTATAACAATAACCATTAAGAGGTTTAAATTGTTTACCTGTGCAATCTCTCTTCATGTGACCAATAGTATTACAACCAAAACATCTACCTTTGAATTCTCTTTGCATACCTTTGGGTGATTCTTCTTGCTTTGGTGATTCTTCTTCTTTAGGTTCATCTTCAGATTTGTTGATCTCATGTGACTTCTTTTCATCAATGCTTTTACATACTTTCAGATCTGGTTCTTTTCTTTCATCATTTGTTCTGAATATATTAAATCCAAGTCCAGTCTTATCATAGGATGGTTTCCCAAAAGATACTTGTTCATCAATCTTCTCACTATTTGAATATAGCCTTTCAAGTTGTTGTTTGGATTGAGTCAATTCACCTTTCACAATCTTATTGTATTTCTCAAGTGTTGTATGCTGCAAATTTACTTTCTCAAATTCAAATGTTACTTTTCCAAGTTTAGATCTTAATTCTTCATTTTCAATCTTCAGTCTTTCATTCTTAGATCTCATATTTGCTTCATTTTTGTCATTTCCATCTTTCAAACTTAGTTTTAGTTTTGCTATCTTCAGTTCATGCTTAAGGATCACATTTTCTTTTTCTAAATTGTCATCACAATCTTCAATAAGAACTTTGGATTCCTTTTCAGATTTCAGATCTTCTATCTTGTTTTTCAATTTCTCAATAAGGTTCTTTGTGTCATGCCCTGCAAGGGAACCGGGGAAAAGAACAAAGATTCTCTTTGTAAAATAAAACCTAAGTAATAATTTATGAAAGATTTTGAATTTAAAAAAAAAAGAATTAAATAAACAAAACATAGATTAACTAGATTCCTCCAAGGTTCCCTTATTATTAAATGCATGATTCATTTAAGTCCATTATGTAAGCTAACAACAAAATTTACTTCTTAAAGCAAACTACATCATATCATTATAAGGTTCTTTAAGAAATACAAAGAACTTTCATTTCAATTTTCCATTTAACATCATCTATATTCCTAAGTATCCTTTATGAACAACATAACTTTTAAATCAAATAGAATCATCTAAATCATTTGATACATTGCAAATAATACATTTGTTCTTCAATAGCCTTTTTCACTTAATCAATAATAAGAAGCATGTACTAACATACTTGAAATGTTACCAAATCCTTTTTCTTTTCCAATATACATCTTATACATAAAGTTCACCCTTTCACTTTTTCCTAAGTCTACCCATTCCAAATACATCATTTTTGAATTACATCAATGATTACAATACATTCATCTCCCCTTGGGAGGTAACAATAGTTTTACATCATGAAACATAATTACAAAGCCTTCATTCTTCAAAAACTGGTACATAAGCAAGCATGAATCTTCAAATATTACATCCACAAAAGATACCTCGATAAAAATATTTACCACCCAACCATGTGGACACCCAAAGGCCCACTCCCCCATGCTAGGAGATAAACACCAAGGTCCACAAGGAAGGAATAGCTAGGCCAAACCTAGGGTTGGGTAACCTTTCCCAAAAAGGTTCTAAGGCTTGGTAGAAACTCTAAGCAACAACCTAAGTGAGTGTCATTGCATAGCCCTCACTCCTTGGGTTGTCCTAGTACTAGCCACTCCAGGCCCCGGGCCCCAAGTAGGCACATGCAGGATCTAATGCCTTTCATATTGACAAGCGCCATTCGATTGTACCTATGCATAGGTACCTTCTCCCACTCCCATCCATAACCTTTACTAGCGCTAATGGCATGGGTGAGGCATATTTAATATTTTTAATGTTTGAACCCATTCCCATAAGTTTAATTAAGTTTTCACTTGTTAAATAACTCTTCAGCCAGTTATCCTGGTTCTAGCCACTTAGGGCCCTGGCCCCGCACTAAGAGCCACTCACTAGGTGTCGTTAGGTTTTCTACCCTTAACCCACATATCAAAATCACCTCATACATAGTAAAAAAATATCATAAACACATTCGTAAGACTATATCAAAGAATAGAATATCATAAGATAGTTTATGGATGTTTTAGGGGAAATTAGGAACGTTTAAGGATGTTTAGAATGGTGGTGATCTTCTTAGACAACCCTAAACCCTAAACTACTTCCTACACACATCGTAACCCTATTAAGGCATCTAAATGCACTAAACATAACCTCCACCAAACAAGGAATGAACAAATTTAAGGTTTACACAAAGTTCCATACACCAAAAGATAATGCTCCATGAACTTGATTCTAAGCCCGAAATTTGACTAAGCCTGAAATTTGACTAAGTCTGATTTTATTAAAAATCTAAAATTTACAAGTTACAACTTAACTCCTAGTAAGTTGAAACCTATCTCAATCAATCCTAAAGGTACCTAATCCCTTTATATAAGTATAACTTAAAGTATAAGAAATTAAAGTACATACTTAAATGTTATACTTGTATAAAATGAAAATATAATTATTATACTACTTGGCTTAAATATTAAACTTGTTCAACTTCAACCCTAATACAAACGTAACCCTTATTAAAATGACAGAATACTACAACAATTTAACATTTGTAATACAATAATATATCATTGGTATAATGTATGGATGGCTGGCAAAATAATACAATAATATCTACATGACCAGCAATAATACAATAATGTATCAATATTCTATAATAATACATTATTACAGAATACATTAATACATTATTACATAATACATTAATGTACCAACATTCCGTAATAATAATACACAATACAATATAATAATAATACAATAGTACACATATGTTTTACAATAATAATACAACATACAGAAACTTTCAGCAAATCTAAATAAAACATTCATACTACAAAATAAATCTATTTCTCAGGATGGATTCCAACCTGGAGTCCTACAAAGATCAGTTGATGAAGGAAGATTCAATCCTCTCCAACTTTTCCAGCACTCCTTTGAATCCCTTTGCTTGCAATCTTCCAGCCTCTTCCCGATGCCACAAAATGTCAATCTCAAACAATGGATTCTCTCCTCACCAAGAAAATTAATTTTCCTAAAATCCTATTATTCTATCCTCTCAAAAATAAACTTCCATTCAACACCCTCTCACATAGGAAAGTCTTCTTGTAAATAGAATGGAGATGGTGGTTGCACGGGTAATCCAACCGATGCAACCATCTCAACTATCCATCCGTTAATTTGTTAATGAGATGGTTTTCAAAACCATTCCCGAAAAGGGAGAGATAAATTTTAAATAAAACTATAATCTTTGTTTCCCTAAATTTAAGGGTGTCAAATAAATAATATAATCTTAAAATAATTTACTAATTTATTTAACTATGGTAATAAAATCTACTAATCCTATTTACCATAAGAATAACATAGATTTATAAGAATAGTTTATTTCACACAATTAATTTATTATATATATATATATATATATATATATATATATATAGGCATATGTGTGAACCCATAAGCTTATGGTACATATATCATAAATAAGACACACTATTATTCATATTAAATATCAAGAATAACATTATTATAAAATATATTATTTATTTATACACTAATCCACAAAAAATATATATTAGGTAGCTACTAACTTAAGTTAGATTCTAGCACTATTATTTAAAACATTTATTATTAATATTGCCATAGACACTTCATTATTATGAGTATTATAAAATAATACCATAAAATTATTCATTATTATCGATATTTAAAATCACATGATTTAATCACACACCATCTTGTTCCTAATGAGATATGCTAGTATAATAGTAGCTACTAATTAAGATAAATTAATAAATCATACCTTTAAATAAGTCACATCAATAATCTAATAACAAAATTGAGCATACCAAGAAGTAAAACTACCATACTCAAAACCTCATTCTCAATGAATGCAAAAGATAAGAAACTAACTACAAGATCCACCAAACCAATAAACTGAGAGATCACATAATACATCCACACAAGGGATTGAATCGGCACTTCCCACCTAAGGATAAAAGGATCAAAGGTGAAGTTTCTTCTTGTGGAACTTGGTGATATCTCTGTAACAACAACAATCAAGGATTTTGAGGGATCGCTTAGACCTGTGAAGCCAGGTGGAGACGATACCTGGTACCTGCAATCCTACATCACCAAGAAGAGATACATATATATACATATGGAGATACAAATCAGATATATGCAAGCAGATGACTAGGATTGATACATCGTGTGGACCTCAACTAAGTGAGTAACTATGACTTCATCCTGAGTCATGAAAACACATCAGACACATATCCATGAAACATAAAACATCATGATAATGGTTAGATTCAAATCCTTGGGTTAGATCCATAAAACATATAAAAATAGATGGTTTTCTAATCTCATAAACATATAAATGATAATCATAAATGAGCATATCCATCATATCATCATCCACAAAATATAAATGTAAATGTATAGTTCTAACCATCATAATAGAATGTCCAAGTTAGAAAGTCCAAGTATCACCATAGGAGAGGTATTACACTTTGCATCATCATATTTCCTTTTCAGAGTGTTTCTTTCATCATTAAGCATATCAATCTATCCAAGAGCTTCATCAAGATTCTTCTATAGCTAATCCATATCCATAGAGATCTTACTCAAGCTGCTAGGATTTCCTTGAATGATTCTTCTTTGAGTAACTATGCTCTGATACCAATTGTTAGAAATAGGGAATACTAAGAGGGGGGGGGGGGTGAATTAGTATTCTACAAACTTTATCTTTTTCCCAAATATGGATATAATAGATTTTCTTCACATATGCATAACATAAGAAACTAAATAACATGCATAGCAATAACATCAAAGACCTCATAACACATTGTTTGTTCTCGAACAAACCCTTGCCAAGGGAAAACCCCAGTGGGGATGGTACCCACAAAGATCCACTAATCAAAAGTATCATGTTAAGGATATTGACCCTGTTAGGATTCTATTACAAGCATATAGTGTATCAGTCCTGATTAAGGGACTATAGGCATTGTTAGAAGCCTCAACCTTGTTAGGAGTTGTCAATACAAAATCTAATTACTAGATGAGCCCACTGCCCAAACAAGTAATATACAATGTATACAAAATAAGTCAAGGTACATAACCTTATCCTGCTTGTATCAATATTCCTTTACTACTCTTATCTTCACATCATCACTATTACATTTATTACATCACTTTTTCTTTCACTTCTATATCTTCTTTACAATTACAATTGCATATATATATACAAGTTATTAAGGCTAATAAATTTACATGGTCAGCTTCCATATATCATTATATAATATTTAACATCTAGGATGTCATCCCTTTATATTGTTAAGTCATTATTTTGATAAACAAAATAATCCCTTAACTCTTTACCAATTATGCCTTCATATTTTGTCCTGTCAGCTTCACACTGTCTTCGGTAAAATCGTCATAACTAATTTCGTACATGCCGTACTGACTTGAACTCTAAGATGGGTCACCATTAGCCATCATAGAGTCTATGTTAAAGTGAACAAGTAGTGAACTCACTCCAGTCAACATTGCAAACAAAAACTATGTCCTGGTACACTGTGAAAACACTGTCTCACACTTAGACAAATTTGTGATGCACTCTGCTATACTTGCTCTCTGACTTGCATGATCTTCACGAGGATCATATGTTTCCATAATGACAACATCTATGCACTCACTTTAGCCAAATTGCCAATAGAAATGTTCAATGCAAGAACACTCTTGGTCTTCAGAAGGGGGTTCAAATTACTAGAACTTCAATCTTGGTTATGCATCTTCTCTTTGTTGGAAATATAGATGCACTAAGAGAGGGGGGGGTGAATCAGTTAAACACAAAAATATTACCACTGATCCCTTAAATATCTTAACAAATTATTTACTGTGCCACTCGGTAAATATATAGAGAAATGCTAAAAACTTGATCCTTGAAGTGTGTAATAATTAAACTGTTCTTAAGCATTCATCACTGATTAACTTGCATGAATAAAGAAAATAACATGAGCACAAGAGACACCAATTTTACTGTGGAAACCCAATATGGGAAAAACCACCAATGTAACTAGTTACTATTTTTCACTCTTCTAAAGTGATGCCCTGTTAGAAGCCAACCCGGTAAAAGGTTACAAAAGACATTGTTAGGTGTGACCTTGTTAGAGGATTTAATCACCCTGCTAGGAGTGGCCTTGTAAGAGGTCTTGAAACAATTCAATAGAACTGTTAACTTGTTAGAGGATTTACAAAATGGTTGTTTAACCAACTCGGTTAAGAGATTTTGATATCACTGCTACAATTGCTAGAGAGTAACAATGAAATAACCTGCAACTGAATTGCTGAATATAGATCTCTGTTATGTTTCACTAGATCCTTACTGATCAATTAAATATTTGCTGCTCCTCAAGGATATCTGACCATCCTTCAAAATTCGCACACACCTTTCTTCAAAATGATTTCTGCATGTTGTATATGTTTTATCCACCATTTGACCTTCTATATATATATGCCATTTCATAATCATTTAGATTGACAAGTCGGCACTAATAATTATTATAGCAGTCGGCTGGGAAAAACAAATTGTAATAAAAAAATTCTTTGAAAGGGCTGACCTTGCTCGGTAAACATTAATCCTGAAAAGATTTCCTTCGGTGACCGAGAGAACTCGGTAACCATAGAAAATTCTGCAACATCCTTTGGAGACCGAGAGAGCTTGGTAACCACTAATTTCCTTCGATAACCGAGGAGGCTCGGTTAACACTGTTATCCTGTCATGTTTCCTTTAGACACCTGAGAGAACTCGGTAGACACTAAAAACTACCTAGCTGACTGACTGAGCTTGGTAGATACTGAGAATCACTTAGCTAACCGACTAAACTCGGTAGATACTGAGAATGATAATTGATATGACATTTGTGTGACATCAAGGACAACACATAGCTAATCCAACAATGTCTTTCAGACAATTGTGTCCAACAATCTCCCTCTTTGGCATTGATGGCAACACAACATCTCATAGCAGAATGAAATTTCACAGATAAACCAAGAGTAAGAAACATATCCTTAGCTTCATTTTGATTCCCATCATCTTCAAACTTCTTTCTCTAATCTTTCTCTAATCTTTCTCTGACTGAGAACTCTCCCTCTTAACTTCTCAAATTATTCTTCTTAGAAATTTCTTGAAATGACAACAAACTCTCCCTCTTTGACAACACATGCCAAAGACAACTTACATAGTTTTGGTAAATATCAATGTACCTTATGTATTGATTCATATGCAATGATTCCTTGACTATGCTACATCAACTGATTGATCTTCAAAATGTTCTAGTTGATGCATCACTAAAACTTTATTTAGTGAACCTCGGATAGGGGAGTGACCCTTAACTTGCCTCTTAGATACAAGAATGCATCCTTAGGTAGTGGCTTGGTGAAGATATCTATAATTTGTTCTTTTGTATGAATATATTCCAATCTGATTTCCTTGTCCTGCACCAATTCTCTAACAAAGTGATATTTAATTGCAATGTGCTTGGTTTTGGAATGCATTACTGGATTCTTTAAAATATTTATTTCACTTGTATTATCACAAAACATAACAACTGGTTCTTTGATCTCAACCTTCATGCCTTCCAAAAGCTGTTTAAACCATATAATATTAGAGCAGTTTACTGCTGCAGCAACATAGTCTACTTCTGCTGTGCATTGTGATGTGCAATTTTTCTTTTTACTAGTCCAAGATACTAACCTCTTGCCAAGAAAGAATGCACCACCACTTGTACTCTTTCTGTCATCAATGTTTCCTGCCCAATCAGCATCAGTAAACACTTTTAAATCCAGATTGCCTCCAAATTTATACCACAAGCCATAATGTTCAATTCCTGTTAAATACCTCAAGATTCTTTTGATTGCGATCATGTGATTTTCTCTGGGTTTAGCCGAGAATCTTGCCACTATTCCAACTGCTAAGGCAATATCAAGCCTTGTGTGTACTACATACTGTAATTTTCCAATCATTGATCTGTATAAGGTCTGATCTACTTCTTTTGAATCATCATCTTTGGTAAGCTTTAGTCCAGTATACATGGGTGTACCAGTTGGTTTTGAATCTTCCATACCAAATTTCTTAAGTATTTCCCTGATATATTTAGACTGAGTAATGTAGATACCATTTTTGTTCTGCTGAATTTGAAGTCCAACAAAGAATTTTATTTGGCCAAACATAGACATTTCAAATTCTTTGTTCATAAGCTCTAAAAATTCTTTGCACTGATCATCATTTCCTATAAACACAGTATCATCCACAATATTTCTGCCAAAACAATTTTGTTATATGATCCTTCTTTGATGTATAAATTGTTGTTGTCATTAGCCCTTTTGAAATTAATCTGAGTAAGATAGTTATGTAATCTTTCATACCATGCTCTAGGAGCTTGTTTCAGACCATACAATGCTTTGTGTAATTTGCACACCATATCCCTTTTGTCTGGATCAACAAAACCTTCAGGTTGCTCAATGTAGACTTCTTCCTCAAGAATACCATTGAGAAAAGTAGATTTGATATCCATCTGATATACCTTAAATCCTTTATGTGCTGCATATGCAAGTAAAGTCCTCACACCTTCTAATCTTACAACAGGAGAAAAATTCTCTCCATAATCTATTCCTTCTTCTTGAGAATATCCTTTACATACCAATCTTGCTTTGTTTCTTGATATTTGACCATCTTCATTCAACTTATTTCTGAATACCCATTTTGTCCCAATTACATTTTTATCTTTAGGCCTAGGTACAAGAGTCCATGTCTTATTTTTCTCTATTTTCTCTATTTCTTCATTCATAGCCTCAATCCAACTTTTATTTTCTAATGCATCTTTGACATTTTTAGGTTCAAAATCAGCAAATAAACATGTACCTTTTAGTTTACTTCTTGTCATAGTACCATCTGATTTGTTTCCAATGATCTGATCTGGTTTATGATGCTTTCTGACGTACTTGGCTAATATAGGTTCCTTGCTTCCTGAATGAGTTACATTTTCATCTTCTTCATCTTCAGGTTCAGATTGCTTGGGCTCGGTAGATACTTGCTCGGTAGCTTCATACTGAGATTCAGTACTTTGTGACTCGGTTACTATACTGGGCTCGGTAGATATAGTCTCCTTACATGTGTCTGGCAATGCATCAGGTTTGATGTAAACAAATTTTCTGTAGTCCTCTGGTTCCTTTTTCCTTTCTTCTTCAATCTTTTTTGCAAACTCATCAATTCTCACATGTGCACTTTCTATGATTTTGTGAGTAGACAAATTTAGACATCTATATGCCTTACTTTTGCAAGAATATCCCAAAAATATTCCTTCATCACTTTTTACATCAAATTTTCCTTTTCTAGATTCTTTCAAGATGTAAAATTTACTACCAAATACTTTTAGGTAACTTACATTTGGTTTGTAGCCATGCCATAGCTCATATGGAGTCTTGAATGTGTCTTTTCTCAGCTGTACTTGGTTCAAGGTATGAACTGCAGTGCTGATAGCTTCCTTCCAATATTTCATAGCAATGTTCTTTTCAATCATTAGAGTCCTTGCACAGTCCATGATAGATCTGTTCCTTCTTTCAGCTATTCCAATCTGCTCAGGAGTTCTTGGGGCTGATACCTATTTTTTGATTCCTCTTTCAATGCAAAAATTATTGAATTCATGGGAGATGAATTCACCACCTCTGTCTGATCTCAAGCATTTTATTCTTTTTCCTATTTCCTTTTCTACTCTTGCTAAATACCATTTGAACTTCTCAAATGCTTCAGACTTTTCTCTTAAATACATAACAGTCATCATTTTAGAATAATCATCAACAAAGAGAATAAAGAATTTTTCTCCAGTATAGCTCTCAATTCCAATAGGTCCACATAAATCAGTATGCACAATTTCCAAAATATCTTCAGATTGATAGTTTTTACTTTTGAAACTAGACTTTCCCATTTTACCAATTTGACAATTCTTGCATAGACCAACATCAGGTTTCTTCAAAGTAGGAATACCTCTTACATTCTTGAATTTCCTTATTTTTATCATGTTGTCAAAATTTACATGACATAACCTTTTGTGCCATAACCAACTTTCTTCAATTTGAGCAATAAAACATGAGTAATCACCAAGATCAAGATAAAACAAGTTACCTTTGGTTTGTTTGCCTGATCCTATCAGTTTTCCTTTGTCATCCAGTAGTCTTGCTTTGCCATTCATGAATTCGACCTTGAATCCAATGTTGATTAGTTGTGCTACACTTAGAAGATTATTCTTTAGTCCTTCGACCCAGTATGCATTATCACATATAAGTTCTTTGGTTAATGAAATTCATCCCTTTCCTTTTATACAACAGGGTTCATTGTTTCCAAACCTTACATTACCACCATCAAAGTTTTCAAAGTGTTCAAACTTGGTCCTATCACCAGTCATATGATGTGAGCATCCACTGTCTATAATCCATGTATCATTCTTGCTTATATGAGAGATAAGTGCCATCTCATCTTCATCATTATCAGATTCATCTTTTACAGCAATGAAAACAATTTCTTCTTCACTATCATCCGAATCTTTAGCTAAGAAACATGTTTTCTTACCTTTATCCTTGAATGATTTGAAATTTTTCTTGCCATTGTACTTGTAATTTTTCTTCTCATCTTTGCTTTGCTTGTTTGGACACCTAGCTGCAATATGACCAATTTCTTCACATGAAAAATAGATTAAGGGAGTTTTACCTCTGTATTTTCCTCTGCCTCTTGAATACTTCTTTGCAAGTAATGCTTCAATAACTTCAAGATCACTATCAGAACTTTCCTCTAATTCTTCTTCACTTTCTGATTGGATTTTCTTCCCTTTCTTGAGTGAAAGTTTGGCCTCAAAAGATGATTCAATATTTTTAGAAGTTGGAACATAGTTGTGATAGTTATCCAGTTCAAAGGCTGTCAATCTTCCAACTAAGGCATCCAAAGTTATATTGTGATTTTCTTCACATCTTCTTTCTTGAATAGCATAAACTCTTATTGCATAAACAGGGAGTAATGTTCTAAGAACCTTACTTATAATTGTTTCATCATCAATTTTTCCTCCAGAAGCTCTGATTGCACTAACACTTGTCTTGATTCTTTCAAGATATTTTGCAATGTTTTCTTCTTCTCTCATTTTCATTTGATCAAACTGTCCTCTTAGGCTCTCTGCTTTGGCTCTCTTCACATTGTCATCACCACCATAGATTTTCTTCAGCTTGTTCCACATTTCATGAGCAGTTGTGCAGTCTTTGATTTCATCAAATTCTTCATAGCTAAGAGCTGATGCAATGTCTATCATCATAGTGTTATGGTTCTTCTTCTCTGCAATGTCTTCAACAGTTAATGTGCCAGTAGGAATTGTATATTCTTGATCAATATATTTGCATCCTGAATCACCAATGGAAGCCATATGTAATCTCATGAGACCTTGCCATGCTAAAAAGTTATTTCTGTTAAGCCTTGGAATTTCTCTTTTGTAAGACATCCTGATCTTTAGCTTAGGTCCTTGAAACCCTTCCTGCAAGCACCAAAAGGTCTGATACCAATTGTTGGAAATATAGATGTAGTAACTGAGAGGGGGGGGGGTGAATCAGTTAACCACAAAAATATTACCACTGATCCCTTAAATATCTTAACAAATTATTTACTGTGCCACTCGGTAAATATACAGAGAAATGCTGAAAACTTGATCCTTGAAGTGTGTAATAATTAAACTGTTCTTAAGCATTCATCACTGATTAACTTGCATGAATAAAGAAAATAACATGAACACAAGAGAGACCAGTTTTACCGTGGAAACCCAATATGGGAAAAACCACCAATGTAACTAGTTACTATTTTTCACTCTTCTAAAGTGATGCCCTGTTAGAAGCCAACCCAGTAAAAGGTTACAAAACACACTGTTAGGTGTGACCTTGTTAGAGGATTTAATCACCCTGCTAGGAGTGGCCTTGTAAGAGGTCTTGAAACAATTCAATAGAACTGTTACCTTGTTAGAGGATTTACAAAATGGTTGTTAAACCAACTCGGTTAAGAGATTTTGATATCACTGCTACAATTTCTAGAGAGTAATAATGAAATAACCTGCAACTGAATTGCTGAATATAGATCTATGTTCTGTTTCACTAGATCCTTACTGATCAATTAAATCTTTGCTGCTCCTCAAGGATATCTGACCATCCTTCAAAATTTGCACACACCTTTCTTCAAAATGATTTCTGCATGTTGTAAATGTTTTATCCACCATTTGACCTTCTATATATATATGCCATTTCATAATCATTTAGATTGACAAGTCAGCACTAATAATTATTATAGCAGTCAGCTAGGAAAAACAAACTATAATAACAAAATTCTTTGAAAGGGCCGACCTTGCTCGATAAACATTAATCTTAAAAAGATTTCCTTCAGTGACTGAGAGAACTCAGTAACCATAGGGAATTCTGCAACATCCTTTGGAGACCGAGAGAGCTTGGTAACCACTAATTTCCTTCAATAACCAAGGAGGCTCGGTTAACACTGTTATCCTGTCATGTTTCCTTTAGACACCTGAGAGAACTCGGTAGACACTAAAAACTGCCTAGCTGACCGACTGAGCTCGGTAGATACTGAGAATCGCTTAGCTGACCGACTGAACTCGGTAGATACTGAGAATGATAATTGATATGACATTTGTGTGACATCAAGTACAACACATAGCTAATCCAAAAATATCCTTCAGACAATTGTATCCAACACTCTTTGTGGATGACACATTACTATTTGGGGAAGCATCTATTTAGGAAGCAAAATAGATCAATTGCACTTTGGATTTATATATGATTATTTTAGGACATCAAATTAATTTGCAAAAGTATAAGATTGTTTATTTAATGTTGATGAGAAAGTCACTAGTAGGATTGTTAATATTTTAGGATTCATGGTTGAGCATTTACCATTATCATATCTAGGTCTTCCTTTCTTTATGGAAACCAATAAAAAATTTTATTGGACATATATTATTGACCAGATTAAAAGCATTATTTTAGCATGGAAAGCTAGGTGGTTGTCTCTTGCATACATAATTCTATTAGAAATGGTGGTGTTATCTACTATCCCAAATTATTACATTACAATACTTAAGACTCCTCCATCAGTTGTACAACAAATAGAGAAATTGATTAAATAATTTTTGTCAAAAGGGAATCTGTAGGAAGATAAAAAGGTTCCTTTAGTTTCAATACAAGACATGGCACAAAATAAAGAAATTGGTGGGGTAGGTGTTCTTAACATAGCATTAGGAAACAAATCTTTTGGTGGAATTTTTTTTTGGCACATGTACACGAAGCCGAAGAAAAAATGGTGTAGGATTTTGTAGCAAAAATATTTGGACAATGATGACCCAAAGCATGTATTAACTATATTGGATCCCCCTCGAGGACCAGTTTTATGGAGCTTCATGATGACTACTAGAGCCATGATTCAAAAATATATTTTATGGGAAGTGCATAATGGTGATAGTGCAAACTTTTGATGTGATTCCTAGAATGGTCTCCTCCCATTGAACACCTCTCATCAATTAGATGATTTTATAGATGCCTTTGTTACACATTGGTGGGATAAGTTATCCAAATTTCTTGCGGTTGTTGATATATACTTCAGGAAAGTCCAATGGAAAGACCCTACTAATTTTCCTATTGATGAGGAGAAAAGGAAATTGTTTCACAAGATTCTTATTGAAAGAGACACTTTTTTAACTAATAGGGAGGATAGAATTTTTTGGGCCCCGGCTAATGATGGTAATTATAATTTAAAAGATGGGTACAAAATGTTGGTTCATTTGAATAACATGAAACCCATATATCGTGCCCACTCTTTCTATTGGAATAAAGATGTTTTACCTAAGGCTAGATGTTTTGTGTGGCTTGCTTTAAAAAATAGAATATTAATAAGTCACAGATAATTGAAACTTGCTATTGCATGACCATTTAAATGTGTATTATGCAATGATGTGGAGGAAACTACTGACCACCTATTGGTAAATTTTTCTTTTGCATATAAGTTATGGTACTTTGTGCTTAGTAATTTGGGTTTCATTATGCCATTTCCTTAGAAGTTATAGGATTTATTTCAATCTTGGCCTACCTTATATTCTACTACATTATTTACATGTATCTAGAGGTGAATACCTACTTCAGTGATGTGGGATATTTGTGGGAAAGAAACAAACACATTTTTGTAAAGAAAGTAATCGTTTGTACTTGGTATAGGAAGGGATAGAAAAATCAGTAGTAGAGATTGTTAATGCTAGTGTAACAAATGTTAAAGATAATTTTTATGTCACTTCATGGGATGGAAAAATGTTAAATGTATAGAAGGGAATTAAGGGGCCCTTTGACTCTATTTCATAATGGAATGTCAGTCAAGTGACAGATAGAAGGAATTTAACTATTTCCCCTCCAACCATGAGCATGTTAAAATATTTTTTTATGCATCTTCTAGGGAAAATTAGGAATCAGTATATGTTTGCATGATCATCAAGGGATATTTGTAGAAATTAAAGCATGTCCTATCCCCGCATGAACTAATAATATAGTCGAAGAAAATGCCTTACTTCATGGTTTGGTTTTAGCAAAAAGAAAGGGCTTCAAAAAGATCCACATTGAAGGTGACTCCATGGTAATTATTAAGGCATGCATTAAGGGGTCCTCTATTAATTAGAAATTAACTTATATTCTAAAGTAGGTTTGGGAGTTAATGGATTCATTTCAAGATGTCCATGTGTCTCACACATTTCTTGAAGGTAATAAAGTAGTGGATTTCTTGGCTAATTGGGGTTGTGATGAAAAACATATTGAAACCTTATGCCTAGATAATTTTTTCCATGAAAATGTTCAACTGTGAGATCTTATCCTCCAAGATTCCCCATTTATTTCTTATGAATGATACAGTAGGATTTTTTGAAACGTTTATCCATATAAGTATGGATGTTGGAAGATGAAGTTGATATAGTGGTGCAAGTTGGGCATTCAGAATGACACCATGTATACAAATTCTTGTATCAATAGATGGCATGACAAGTTGGAAAGGTGGGTGGGGATGTGGCATTCTAAATGAAAACCTCTTCATAAATACTTTTGTTAGAATTTGGTGAGACAAAGCATGACATCATATGTTAGTTTCAATCCACTAAGAAGTTTTTGTTAGTGTTGGATAAAATAGGGCATACATTGGGAAAAGAATTGGCATACAAAGTATAGAGAAAGATCTTTGCACTCAACATTTTGGACATTAGGAATATAGTTGATCAAGATACTTGTCATGCCTCTGGCCAAGTTCTTCATCCTGCTTCATTTCATCAAGATGAATCTCATCTGGTCCCAGATCTTAATGCTAGATCTCTAATTGATTTTGCATCTACATCTAGATATTATGGGAAGGAAATTGTAAATGTTAGGGTTTTGGAGCTGTAATCTCCCTTGTACATGTAAGAATAATCACAAATTGTGCCCTGTAACAAGAAGAATAGTCAGGATTAATTACAACATTGATGGGTTTGATTCTTAGTTTTTTTACAACAAGGTTGGTTTTGGATTTGAAAGTAGTGTGTACGATGGAAATGTGCAGATGAGAATTACCATGATACCAGGTGATTTACTTCTACAATCGACACAATTCAAAGTTTCTATTTTACCTTTTGTACATCCTCTCCTCTTTTTTATCATAACAGTTACATTGGGTTTTATTTTAATTTTATATAGTTGTGAGATGGGAATTTTGATTGATATATGTAACGGGTGTTTTTATCAAATCAAACATTTGTAAAAGGGGGGATATCTATATATGATCATGAGATCATTAGTTAGGTTTTTTCTTTATGATGGATATGGATATGTATATTTTGTACTTGGGTCAGGAATTAGAGTTTTCTTTCTAGTTATTTCTCTAAGGATCCTCCTGAACCAGTTAATATATTAATAAAATATTTAAGTGCCCTGTCACTTTTTTATTAAAAAAAAAACCAATCTAAAATTTATCAAATTTTTTTTAAAATTTTTTTTCTTGTAGTAGGCAAAGCATAGGATGTGACACATCTTTCGTATTTCCAAAATGTTATACCGTTTGAAATTTATAACTATTTTTCAGTCATTCTATCAATCAGAACTAAAAGCATAAGAAGGTGTATGTATGACCACCTTAAACACAATCAAATGATAATATGTTTTTAAAAGTTTCTAGATATAAGTAGTCGACTCATTTTTGGATGTGACACATATTTTTTATAATTTGTTTCCAACTAAATAATTAATTATGATTTTTCTACTACAATTTTTTAAGAATATTAAAAATCCCATGTCTGACCACCTTAACTTAGTCTAAACTTCATCAAATTGAAAAAAACAATTCTTGTAGTAGGCAAAGCATATAATGTGATGCATATTTTGTATTTCAAAAATACTATACTATTTGAAAGTTATATCTATTTTTTAATAAATTTATCAATCGGGACTTCTTTTCACATCACCACTTTTTTTTCATAACATGATCCTACACATACCCTCATGTTCAATTTTCTCCACTTTAAACTCTTCCACCTACCACTTTTCTCTCCACTTCTATTTCCCGCTTACTAATTTCCTTTGCCAATTAACTCTTTCATCCTTCCATTTTATCCTCCACTTAATGTATTTCTTTCAAATGACATTTTGTGATGAAAATAAATATTTATAATATTTATATTCACTTAACTCTCATATTTCTATTTTTTCCTCTACTTGGAAAATAAATTTCCAATTTATCATAACTTAACTTGTCCTCTCATTTAATTTCATCTATCGATTTTCTTGAGTTTCAATTTGATCTTGGCCATCCAATATATTCCATTTTTTCTATAAATTATACTCTTATTTCTCATTTTTTCAACCACATTTTAGAGTACTCCTATTTTCATTTTGCTTCCATGAATAGGTGCATCTTGTCACATTGGAGCAACATATCAGATTTTGAAGAAGAAAAAAAGACATTGGTGTTAAACATGAATGTTGAATATGTCCTATGGGGGAGTATTCTAGTAGTTCTATAGTAGAAATTGCATATTGCATTCTTGACTGTGTTTGTCATTGATGTCAACACACTGATTATATTGGAGATTAGTAGAGAAGTAGATTGTGTTTGAATTAGCACACATGGGGAATTTTAGATAAGGTTATGAGGAGTTGAAAACATGTTCCTTATGGAGTTATGATATCATGGTTAAGAGTGCGTATGGAAATTCAATTATTTATGTCAGTTATGAGTAATCTAGTGGAATTGTATTCTAACAGTGTTCCTGAGAAGAAGTTTGTAATAATCGGATTATATCTCCTAATAGGGATAGAATCTGGTCGTGAAAAGTTATAAAGAGGTTGAAGAAATTACATAGGTGACTTGGATGAGTCAGAATAGTCAGAGGTCACATGTGTGAAGATTTATTAAGTTTGTGAGCCGACAATTTTATGTGGTTATGAAATATTATGTAACATATAATGTTTTATATTTTGTGATTGGTTAATCCTAATTGGTCGACTCAATTATGAAATATTGTGTACAGTATAAAGGAAGGATTTTTTCCTTAATTAGTAGTATAGTATGTGTGATATGAGAAGTATATGATGCAAAGTGAGAAAATTTGGTAGTGAGATATGGTGAAGCATTTGGTGTGGTTTTTGGCACAGTTAGAGGAGAGAAGAGAATTTTCTAAGATTAGTAATTATTGGTATTATTTTTCTCATATAATACAAAGATTAGTTGGACAAACTGTTCAATGATCTTTCCCTTGAATTTTTTTGGATAGTGGGTCCTTCTACCTTCCTTAACTCCTAATAGGGTTAGAATCTTCTCACATGGAATCAAAGTATCCTAACAAGGACTGATATGTACTGAATGTGATTCATAAGACTCCTTATAGAGTCCATCCTCTCAAAAGGAATTTTCATATTAGTACATCTTTTGTGGGTACCATCCCCACTAGAGTTTACTCTCTGATGAATAGGCTCCCTAGTTAACAAATTTGGTGTCATTGTGTATGATTATCTTTCTGTGGTTATTGTTTATGTTGATTACATGTTTCATATTTAATAAGGTTAATAAAAGTTTTTTTTATCAGATAAATGATTCACCCCACCTCCCTCTCTTATTTATCTTGGTGGATTTTATTTCTAACAATTGGTATCAGAGCAACAGGTCCTTGAAGAAAAATTTTAACAACTTAAGGAGATCTATGGAGAGTCATTTCAGAAAAGAAAGTCATAAGTTTGATGGAGTTAACTATGACATCTAGAAAGAAAAGATGAAGATACATCTGCTATGTTTAGGACTAGGATATTGGTTGATTACAAAGAATGAGAAGAATATCATTGAAGAAGACAAAATTGAAGACTGCACTTAGAAAGAAAGGGATCTATTTATGTGTAACATACTTTCCAAAGAAGCACTTTTTTCAGCTCTTCCTGAGAATGAATAGAGTTAGGTAAGAACTCTAAAGACATCTCATGAAATTTGGTTAGCTTTGGAATCTAATTTTGAAGGTGATAAACATGCTAAGAGAATCAGACTACAAAATTGAATATGTTTATTTCAAGAAGCAAAGGTGATGGAAGATGAATCTATTAGAAGTTATATTGGTATGATATCAGATATTGTTCCAGGTATCAAGGCTTGTGAAGGAAATAAGACTGAAGATGAAATCATATGGAAGATCTTGAAAACTCTGACCCTAGTGTTTAAGCAGACAATACAGATGATTGAACAAGTTATACCTTGTACTAAGAAATTCACTAGAGAGACTCTCCTTGGAAGATTAGAAGTAGCAAAGATAGGTTTAAGACAATCTGGAGTTTTTCTTAGAATTGAAACTACATTTAGCACACTTAGTGTTCACCCTACTTTTTCAAGAAGTAAAAGTGGTAGTGGAGATTATGCCAGTAGTAGCAAATCTAAGACTACAAAAGATAGAAAGATTGAAGAAGGAATTTCCTTGCTTGTAAAAAGAGAACTAGAAGGTAAGAAAATATTTAAATGTTGGACATGTCAAGAATATGGTCATTTTGCATCGAAGTGCCCTAAGAGAGTGAAGAAATATAAGAAGAACTTTAAGCCTAGAAGACCTAAAGAATGTTATTATGCTAATGATGAAGAATTTGAAGCTAGCACTAAGAAAATTTTAAGTGAAAGTGATAAGGAAAGTGATGACATAGGATTTGTTGCAATAAAAGAAGAAAACTCTAAAACTAAAGTTAAAGAAGAAAAAGATTTAGTACCTCAAGTTGAAACTAAAATTGACTAGATCATAGACAGTGGTTTTTCACATCATATGTGATGCAGGAGCATCCTAGGTGTAAGAGCAATCTTGCATCACCCAAAAATATTTCTGGTTTCATTTCAATAAGGGCTATCTTGTGTAGAGCTTCTATTTTAGGAAATTTACTAATTTTTAGTAAATTTTCCATTCGTGCTCAGAATGGTCTATTTTCTTCCCTGGAGGTTCATTTTGGTTATATCAGCCCGCCAGTAAAGTTTCATTGCTAGATGAAGTCTAGTTTTGAAGATATTGAAAATTTTTGGTATTGGCAGTAGGGTACAGAAACTTTGAACTCAGTTTTGAAGGCTTTAGAGGCCCCATATGAGGTCAAAAATTTGGTTGAATCAAACTTGGTTGATTTAAGTTTTGTAGAGAATTTCATGCCCTTTCCGAAATGGGGTTATAATAGTTAATCGGGTCAACGGGTGATGACTTATGGTCTTCAGAAGTTGGGTCACCTGAAATGGCAGAAAATGATTTTCCTTCAAAATTTCTATTTGGGTTTCAAAAGTTATTTTGAGCTGACTTTGATGTAATAAATTGTAAAATAAAATAATTCTAAGTTTGGTCGACCTTATTGGCTAAAATTCTGGAACCTTCCCAGGCAGTGGAAAATTGCCTATAGAAGGAAGGCTATAGTGTTGTCTTAGGTAGTTCAGAGTAGTTTAGAGTAGTTTTGGGTAATAATCCAAGGCTTTTTCCTATAGAATATTGTAAGGGAAATGCCCATGTGGCTTTGCATATTATAATTCTAAAATTTGTAATTCCACATTTGTGGAGATAATAAGAAGCCCATTTTCTATTCTTGCAAATTGTTGTTGTTTCTCTATTTCTGTTATGTGTTTGTGGTATTAAGGGGAGCACCCTTCATCAATATGACTAGTGATATGGAAAAGTTTATAAATTTTAATAATTAGGATGGAGCAATTGTTAGAGTTGGAAACAATGCACCTTGCCAAATAAAAGAAATAGGATCTATTACTCTTGATGAAAAGACTAACATTGATGACGTTTACTTTGTGGATGGATTGAAACATAATCTTTTTAAGTGTTGGATAGTTAGTTGATAAGGGATATCAAGTTTGGTTTACTGAGAAGACTTGTGTGATCAAGGATAAGAATGGTAAGATTATTGGAATAGGAGCAAGAACTAGAGGTAATGTATTTCAATTGAATCCTACTGAGATGACATGTTTTATTACTAAAATTGATGCAGTTGGCTATGGTACAAAAGGTTCTGTCACATGAACTTTGATAACATTGTGAAAGAAAGTACCACATTTAAAGTAAGAGATTTGCCTAAACTTTTGAAACCTACTAACATGGTATGCAAAGAATGTATTATGGAAAAGTGGAAAAGAAGTTCTTTTCCCAGTAGTAAGTTCACCACAACAGCAAAATTGGAGATTTTTCATACAGATATGAATGGTTCCACAAGAAATAGAGGATTCTATGGTGAAAGGTATTTTATGATTCTTGTTGATGATTTTACCAAAATGGTGTGGGTAGCATTTCTTAAAGAAAAATCAAAAGCATTTGATAAGTTTAGATTGCTTAAGAACAAAGTTGAGAAAGAATCAGGAATGAAGATTAAATTTTTAAGATCTGATAGAGGTGGAGAATTTACTTCAAAATAATTTAATAATTTTTGTGAAGTAAATGGCATTAAGAGATAGCTTTTATCCCCTAAAACACCTGAGAAAAATGGTATTGTTGAAAGAAGAAACAAATTAGTAACTGAGGCAGCAAGAGCTATGTTGTTTGAGAATGATTTAGTGAAGACATTTTATAGAGAAGCAATGAATACAATAGTGTATACAATGAATAGAGTATAGATCAGAGTAGATACAGACAAGACTCCTTATGAATTATGGTTTGGATATGCACCATTAGTAAAATATTTTAGAATTTTTGGAAGTAAGTGTTATATTAAGAGAGATTATGACATTGGTAAGTTTGATCCGAGAAGTGATGAAGGTATGTTTCTTGGTTATTCATTGAAAAGAAAATCTTATAGATGTATTAATAAGAGAACTGAGACTATAGTTGAGAGCGCAAATGTTAAAGTGGATGAAAAATTTAGAATTTAGGAAAGAATACTTGATTATGATTCAGATGAAGAAGTCTATCCTAAGATTGATCAAGAAAATGTTTATTTGTTTTATGAAACTAAAAATGATTTGTAGAATGAGATTCATGTTGAGGAATCAAGAGAAGAACCAAGACAAGAACCTATAATTGAAGCAAGAATTGAGACAGTAAAACCTAATAGGAATTTGATAAAGAATCATCCTACTGATCAGATTATTGGGAGCAAAGAAAATGGAGTTATGACAAGAAATAAGGTACAAGAATAATCATGTTTGATTTCTTAAATTGAACTCAAGACTAGTAATGAATCTTGTAAAGATAATAATTGGATTCAAGAAATGAAGGAAGAATTAGATCAGATTGAAAAAACAATACATTGAGAATCAGTCCCTAGACCTAAGGACAAAAATATTATAGGAACTAAATGGGTTTTCAGAAACAAGATGAATGAACAAGGTGAATTTGTAAGAAACAAAGAAAGATTGGTATGTAAATGATACTCACTGTTAGAAATAGGGAATACAGAGAGGGGGGGGTGAATCAGTATTCCACAAACTTTTATTTTTTCCCACTTATGGATATAACAGATTACAATATAGTTTTTGATTACAACTTCACATCAATATCTTTCATCGCTATCACAATATCCTACTATCACTTTTTCTTTTTTTTCGGTATATTACAATTCGGTACATTACATCTTTATACAAGACTCAAACATAATAACTCTTCCAGTTGGTTTGTATAACTTTATCTAGGAGTAAAAATCTAGGATGTTGTCTCTTTATAATGTTAAGTCATTATTTTGACAAGCAAAATAATCCCTTAACTCATTTACTAGTTATGTCTTCAAAACTGCTCTGTCGGCTTAATTTTGTCATCGATAAAATGATCATAACTATCTCCGTACAATCTATACTATCTTGCGCACCGACATGGGGTATCCTCATACATCATAGAGTCTATGTTTAACTGCACAAACTCTGAACATACTCCAGTCAACGTCACCAACACAAACTATATCAGGTGCTCTGTTAAAAACTTTGTCTAACACTTAGACAAATCTTGTTTGCGATCTTCCATACTTACTTTCTGCTTTGTGTGATCTTCATGAAGGACATATGTTTCCATAATGACAACATCTAAGTACTCACTTCAGCCAAATTTCCAACAATCTCCCCTTTTGTTATTGGTGGCAACATATGTGAAAATTGGCTAAGTGTATAAGTCAAAATCTCAAAAGTGTATCAAAATTGTGGCCATAGTATAAAATAAGTATACTATCCTTATATCTCCTCAAAATATATCTTTCATTACAATACTCTATAATACTCCCCCTATGAGTATCACTCATCATATATAACACATTCTGCTCTATACCATAGATAATTTTCTAAGTATCTCTCCCCCTTTGACAACAATGACAAAATAAAGGTGGAAAGGGTCTGCAAAATTTGTGTCAAAACTTTATACCTTACTATCTTATTCTAAAGCCGATAGGCTTGCAACACAATGTGCAAAATCTATCTTCCAGGCCTCAAATTCTTTCTCCCATGCCTTCTTTATTGAATCTGCTACATTGAGTAAAGTACTCAAACCATAGGCTGCAATCTAACATGCTTGAAGGGACTCAAAATTGAATTTCTAAAATGATGTCTTAGCAGTAAGATATTCATCTAGCTGCTCTTCAATAATAGCTAATTTTATTGAAACATGTTCTCTCAAAAGATTTAATTTGTTCAATTTCCCGCTCTCCTCATCTTTCAAAATTATGATTTCATCACATAATTTTTTGATTTTCTTTTCTACATTACTTATCTTCACATTGGGACTAGCAATCAAATTTTTTTTAGCTGTAATCTCATCTTCTTTTTGCTTAACCTTTTGCTCTTCACCTATTATCAAACTTTCAGGTTTTGTACACTGAATGTACAAACACTTTCTTGTTTCCAAATGCTTTCTCAAGTTATTGATACATACATCAAGACCTCCAATGTCATTATTTATGTTCTGACTTATATTCTATAACATTTCAGCTTCATAAGCTGCCTATGCCTTAATCTTTGCAATATCAGTCAAATTTCTAAACTCTGCATCAAATGTATTCATCACCATTTTAGCTCTTTCTAAAGGATCTGACTCAAAGACTTTCGTAGTCACAACACTTTGCAAATTCTCAGTTAAATCCTTTAGACTTCCTTCCAAGTTCTTAACTTTCTTGTTCTTTCCAATCATTTTGTTCAATCATCATCATCAACCTCCTTGCTCAAATCTTCAATCAATGTTCCTATTCATTTCTCCTTTCCAGTCTTAGGAGTAAGACTGATGTCTTCTTGTGGTGCAATAGGTGTATGGGCCTCTATTTCCATTTTATCTTCTACTTGTAATTTCTCTTCTTTAGCATTCTTGTCTGATTCTCCTAGTGCCAAATTGTCAACAATATTATCCAAGTTCTTGAATACTGCATCATCAGTGTTCAAGGTGACCTTAGTGCCTTCTATATTCATTGATTCTCTATCAATATTGATAGCTGAAGATGAGGGAATATCCTCAACTTCAATTGCTTCTACTTCTACAATTCCTTCCTCTGTTTGCTCTACTTGTTCTGTAATCTGCTCTTCTACTACAACTGCTTGATCTTTCTCAACTGTTCCTATTACCATTTCAGCTAGTACTTGCATAATTTCTTTCTCTGTCTCTACTTGGACTTGCTCATATTGACCTCCCATAATCTAAATAGTTCTTCTCTTTGTTCTTAGTAAGGTTCTAAGTGGCTTCAAAATTTGTTTCAAGTGATCATCATCTCTTACATCACAAAATTTTCTCACCAAATTTTCTCTCATAGCCATTTCTTCTTCTTGTGCTCTCATCTTTCTCTTTATAAGTTTATCATACAAATCCTCTAGAATTTTACCATGTAATGTGTCAAACTTCTTATCAGTCAAAATCATATGTGTAACAATGGTGTTTTCTATAATCAATCTTTCAGAAAATCCATAAAGATCATAATACTTGTTCATTTTAGTGAAATCTCCATGCTGCATGATATCTTCATTAATTCTTTCAATTCTTGGTTTCCAAGTTTTCTTTTTCACTGTAGTTTCATCATCCTTGATTTCTATAACTCTTCTAGAGACTAGTGGCACAACCACTTTCTGTCTCTTTCCCAGTCCAGAAGCACTGACCTTCATTCTCTTGCTAGGTTTGGAAGAAGAGGATCTTGTTGTCACTTGCTCTATTTCAGATTCCTCTACTTTTACTTCAACATGAATAGGTTTCTGTGGGTCTAAACTAGATGCCAAGGGTGGGACTGATAGTACCTCACTCTGCTTTATTGCTTTAGCTATCTTTCTTGCAACATCAAACTCATGTTTACTCATACCTGTTTCCTTCAAAATTTTCTTGATAGTATTGTCTACTCTTTTCTTTGATTATTTCTCTTCCTTCAGTGCCTTTGCTGTATCAAAATTTTCTTCATAGGTTCCAAATCTATTACTTTGGGCATCTAATTCACTCTTCAATAGTCTGCTCACATAACCTTCAGTTTCAGCTTCAGAAATTTCATAGCCAAGAGGGTCTATGAACTCAAGTCTAGGTTCCACTGCCTCAATGTAAGTAAGATCAGTGTCCACCATAAAACATATATCATCTTTGTAGCTCTCAACAATGGATGGAGGGATCCTTGATCTGTTTACAACTATATTTTGAAATGTTTTCAAGACTAACTTTGCACTCTCATTTACCTTCTCTATAAGGTGTTTCATATAGACTTTGTTGATTCTCTCCATGGTGTTTACACCATCATTCCAGTCATTACCAATAGTGTAAGGAAATATTCTCAATAAGTGGAAAAACATGTAGGTGATCAAAGAAGAAAATCTAAAATGAGTGTACTTTGCTTTCTTAATCTTCTCCAAGTTCTCAAATAACTGAATTTTCAAAATCTCACACATGTCAATAGGCTTCTTGTCAACACACATCAAATATGCTATGTGTACCATTCCAGCTACCATGTCATCTTCTCTAGAACTTCCAAAAAATTTAGTAGACAAAATCTTGCATAGATACCTTACATCATCTTGTTTTATCTTGCTTATAACTATACCTCTACCATTGTATGTTGATGTTGTGTTATCAATCAAAATCTTCCTCATGTTCTTGTCATTCAGGGGAATAGAACCAGCTTTAGATAAACTAGTGACATCATGAATTAGGTCTGCAGTAATGTCAATTACTCTATCTTCTAACCAAAATTTACCATTGTGAATTTTGCTCAAAATAATCTTAGTGCATTCCTCATCATCAAATTCATATTTCATTGAATACCTAATAATTTCATTGTCCTTTAGATGTTCATATCCTTGTTTTACTAACTTGTCTTGATTATACATCTTCTGATACTCAGTAATGAAATCACTTTCCCTTAGGGTTTCAAATTTACATCCAAGATATCCTTTCACATTCTCTAAATGCAAAACTCCATTTGGTATGGATGATAGGGCTAAACTAGCATCAACTTCCAAGGGTTCAACTGGTTCTCTCTTAACTCTAGGTTTTTTCTTATCTCTAATATTATGAATTAAAGATACATCCATGATTCTATCTATTCTCTTATTGATTCAAAAACTTAGTCAGGTAAATACCTCAAATTCGCAAACTTAGGGCTTTCGTAGATTCAGCGCTTCAAAATTTCTCCAAATCACTGCAAATCACTTAATAATCAAAATAACTTCAATCTCAACCTTTTATCACTTCACATTTATTCCGATCTAACATCACATTCAATTCTTTTGCCGCTAATTACCAAAAACTGATTCTGTAAACCTGTAACCATGAAACTTCTTGTGACCTCACAAAACACAATATTTCTTTTTGCACACTTAACCATAGCATTAGTATAACATAAAAAACCTTCATCTAATTGTGAAAAACTTAACTCATTCAAAATTTACTTCTGCACTAATTCTAAGTTCCTAATATACTAAAATTCACATAATTCAAGTGCTTAAAGAAAGATTAGGTAAGGGTTCATTCTTACCATCAAATACTTCACCTTTATGATTACCTTCGATATTAAATATGCCTCCTTGATCTGTGATTTTAATAAATTGTACTTCATCTTCATTGCTACAGCAACCTTTCTCTTTGTTTCTTGCATTTTCATTCCTTCTTGCATAGTTTCTAGGGTTAGGGTTAGGATGATAACTTCATTATTCATTCTACAAAATCTTGCTACATATTTGACAAATGATTCCATTGGTTCCATATCTATGTCCTTGCTGATTGATTTGTGTCCTACAATTTTTAGCAATATGTCCAATCTTGTTGCATCTATAACATACTATTCCATTTCTTCTGTTCATGTCATCAGTAGTCCTCTAATCTACATTGTTAGTATTCCTAGGTATTCTACCATTATAATTATTCTCAATAACTTTAGATCTTCTACATTCAATAGCTCTATGTCCAAAACCATGACAATTATAATAATAACCATTAAGAGGTTTGAATTGTTTACCTATACAATCTCTCTTCATATGACCAATAGTATTACAAGCAAAACATCTACCTTTGAATTCTCTTTGCATGGCCTTTGGATAGTTCATCTTGCTTCGGTGATTCTTCTTCTTCTTTAGGTGCATCTTCAGATTTGTTCTTATCTATGTTTTCAGATACATTCAGATCTAGTTTCTTGTTTTCATTATCCATCTTCAATGTGTTGAATCCAAGACCAATTTTTTCATAGAAAGGTTTCCCATAAGATATTTTCTCATCAATCTTCTCACTATTTGAATATAGTCTCTCAAGTTGTTGTTTGGATTGAGTCAATTCACCTTTCACAATCTTGTTGCATTTCTCAAGTTCAGCATACTGCATTTTTACTTTATCAAATTCAGATGTTACCTTGTCAAGTTTAGATTTTAGATCTTCATTCTCATTCTTCAAGTTTTCATTCTCAGATCTCAAATTTTTATTTCCATCTTTCAAGCTAAGTTTTAGATTTGCTATCTTCAATTCATACTTAAGGATCACATTTTCTTTTTCTAAATCATCACAATCTTCAACAAGAATTTCAGATTCCTTCTCAGATTTTAGATCTTCTATTTTACCTTTCAATTTGTCAATAACATTCTCTGCATCATCATACTTTCTTTTCAGAGTGTTTCTTTCATTAGTAAGCATATCAATCTGTTCAAGAGCTTCTTCAAGATTCTTTTGTAACTGATCCATATCCATAGAGATCTTACTCAAGTTGCTAGGCTTTCCTTGAATGATTCTTCTCTAAGTAACTAAGCTCTGATACCAATTGTTAGAAATAGGGAATATTGAGAGGGGGGGGTGAATCATTATTCCACAAACTTTTATTTTTTCCCACTTATGGATATAACATATTACAATATAGTGCTGATTACAACTTCACATCAATATCTTTCATTGCTATCACAATATCCTACTATCACTTTTTCTTTTTTTTGGTATATTACAATTTGGTACATTACATCTTTATACAAGACTAAAACATAATAACTCTTCCAGTCAGCTTGCATAACTTTATCCAAGAGTAAACATCTAGGATGTCATCTCTTTATAATGTTAAGTCATTATTTTGACAAGCAAAATAATCCCTTAACTCATTTACTAGTTCTGTCTTCAAAACTGCTCTGTCGGATTAACTCTGTCATTAGTAAAATGATCATAACTATCTCCATAAAATCCATACTATCTTGCACACTGAGATGGGGTATCCTTAGAAATCATAGATTCTATGTTTAAATGCGCAAACTCTAAACATACTCCAGTCAACGTCGCCCACACAAACTGTATCAGGTGCTCTGTTAAAACTCTGTCTAACACTTAGACAAATCTTGTCTGCGATCTTCCATACTTACTTTCTACTTTGTGTGATCTTCATGAAGGACATATGTTTCCACAATGACAACATCTAAGTACTCACTTCAGCCAAATTGCCAACACTCACAACAAGAAGTTATTAATTGCGAAGAAACATTTGCACATGTTGCAAGAATTGAAGTAGTAAGAATTTTTTTGGCCTATGAAGCTTATAAGAAATTCAAAATGTATCAGATGGATGTGAAGTCAAAATTTTTGAATGGAGAATTGGAAGAAGAAGTCTACATTGAGAAACCAGATGGTTTTCCTTTAACTCAAGAAGAAGACATGGTATGTAAACTAAACAAAGCCTTATATGGACTAAAACAAGAACCTAGAACCTAGTATGCAAGATTCGACAAATATTTGGTAAAATTGGGATTTTATAAAGGTACCATAGACAGTGATTTGTATTTGAAAGAAATAGAGAATGGTTTATTGATTGTAGTTATTTTTGTTGATGATATAATCTTTGGAGGTGAAGATGAAGTGAGTGATAAATTTGCTGATGAAATGAAGAAAGAATTTGAAATGAGCATGATTGGAGAAATAAAAAATTTCTTAGGATTACAGATTGTGAAAAATAGTACTGGTATTTTCTTATCTTAGACTAAGTATCTGAAAGAGTTATTGCAAAGATTAAGTTTGGAAAATTGTAAGCATGTTCGTACACCTATGGTAACTGGCCATAAGCTATCTAGAAAAGATGAGACTCCTACAATTGAACAAAGAAAGTATAGATCTATGATTGGAGGTTTGCAATATTTAACTCATAGAAGACTAGATATATCACATGCAGTTGGCATTGTTGTGAGATTTCAAGCTAATCCTAAATAATCACATTATGCAGCAGTAAAAAGAATATTTCGGTATTTGAAAGGTACAACTGACTATGGATTGTGGTATGATAAAAAAAATGATTTTACCCTATGTTCATAAATAGATGCAGATTAGGGAGGTAGTGTGGATGATAAAAAGAGTACAAGTGGTGGAGCATTTTTTCTTGGAGGAAGATTGGTTTCTTGGCTATACAAGAAATAAAATTGTATCTCACAAAGCACAACATAAGAAGAGTATGTAGTAGTAAAAAATAATTTTAATCAGATAATGTGGATGAAACAAATATTGTAGGATATTTGAATAAAATTCAATGAGCCTATTATAATACATTGTGATAACACAAGTACATTAAGTATGTCTAAGAATCTTGTGTTACATTCTTAAAAAAAAGATATAGAGATCAAGTATCATGTTGTAAGAGAGAAAGTTGCAGAGAAAGAAGTCAGACTTGAGTATATGAGTACAAAGGAGTAGATTGCAGATATATTTATAAAGCCCTTACCTAAAGATACATTTAAGTATTTGAGAGGTATGCTTTGGGTTATTCCCTAGCCTACTTTTGAGTAGTGATGCAAAAATTTGCATAAGTCCAGTGGTATAGAGCACTATCTTTCTGGACTGTATGTTGATGCTTCCTCTATGGGGGGATTTGTGTTTTTGAGTTGAGTCATGAAGGACTCTTTGGTAAAAGGTATCTTCAGAAAGTGTCTTTGGACATTCAAGCCTATATTGGATTGACATAGTGATGTTTATTTTTTCATTAATGTCAATGGGGGAGAAGGATACATGAAAAACATTTGATGATCTAATGATTGATGAAGAGGAGTTGAAAAGTGAAGTATTGAGAGAATGATACATTTGATGATTTGATGATTGATGAAGAGGATTTGAAAAGATAATGCAAAACAACAGAGTTGCGCTTTGGTATTCATGGAACTTAGATGTTTTTCATCTATGTTGCCATCAATTACAATGGGGGAGATTGTTAATAATGAATTCTAAATATGTCCTATGGGGGAGTATTCTAGTAGTTCTATTGTAGTTGCATGTTGCATTCATGTATGTGTTTGTAATTAATGTCAACACACTGATTATACTAGAGATTAATAGAGAACCATATAGTGTATGAATTAGCGCACATGTAGAATTTTAGATAACGTTATGTGGAGTTGCAGACATGTTCCTTATGGTGTTTTGATATTATGGTTAAGAGTGCATATGGAAATTTAATTATTTATGCCATTTATGAGTAATCTAGTGGAAACTATATTTTGATAGTGTTCCTGAGAAACGGTTTGTAATAATTGGATTATATCTCCTAGCAGAGATAGAATCAAGACATGTGAAGTTATACAGAGGTTGAGGACATTTTAGAGGTGACCTGGATGAGTCTGAATAGTCATAGGTCATACATGTGAAGATTTATTAAGTTTGTGAGCTCACAGTTTTATGTGGTTATGAAATATTATGTAACGTATAATGTTTTATATTTTGTGATCAGTTAAGCCTAATTGGTTGACTCAATTATGAAATATTGTGCACTGTATAAAGGAAGGATTTTTTTCCTTAATTAGTAGTACAATATGTGTGATATGAGAAGTATATGATGCAAATTGAGCAGATCTAGTAGCGAGATCTGGTGAAGCATTTGGTGCAGTTTTTGGCACTGTCAGAGGAGAGAAGAGAAGTTACTGAGATCATTAATTATTGGTATTATTCTATTTGGATAATGAAAAAATCAGTTGGATAGTCTGTTCAGTTATCCTTCCCTTGAATTTGTTTGGAAAGTGGGTCCTTCTACCTTCCTTAACTTGAGCTATGTAGATGCTATTTCTATAGGTTTCATTTGATATATGTTTGGAATTGGTTATCTCCTTGTACATTTATGTTATTATGATATCATTATGATTGAGTTTGGGTGATGGTCATTTGGGTATATTTCTTGGATTGGTAATCATATTGGTTTGATCTTCTTATGAGAGATTTGCATCTATGTTCATTATATGATATATATGTTTATTTGATGTAAAGAGCCTGAATGTGTTTTGAGTGTTGTTAGGGCTTCTTGTTTGGACTTTTAGGGAGGAGATCATAGTTGACATAGTTATAACTTATAGGTGTGAGTGGAAGGATGTGATATAGGTTATGATTTATAACATTTCTCTCTTTGGTCTTGGTTATCTTTTAGGATATTTGGTTTCACTTACATTTCATTTTGGATTGGTTAGAGATTTTTTAGCACTAATTTGTGTTCATGTGTGTAATGTGGGAGATGGAATGGTGGTTCCTTTATATTTCTATTTTGTTGGTTTCTGAGAACATGGGAGAGAATTGGTGAATTTTTTCTAGAGTTTTTCTTGTAAGGTTTTGGTTCATAGGTTTTCTCTTTTCATTATAACGTTTCTTCAATGAGTTTCATGTTAATATGATTTGGGACATGATGGTGATATATTGTGGGAGAGTATGAATCTATGTTAGTTTCATATGTGGATGTTCTTTATACTACATGATATGTGATGTTGTTAGTGTATTCATTTCAAATTGATTCTTGGTGTGTATGTGGCACATGTATTGTACTTGCAACTTGTGGTTGCATGTTATAGGTTGTATATGTTGATATTGTGGGATTCAGTTGATATATTTTTTATACATTGGAGGTATGGATATTTGGAAGTGTTAGTACTTGTTATGGGTGTTATTTTAGATATGTTTATTGATTTAAAGAACTACTAATGTATGGTGTTTCCTTTGAATTAAGCATTTTTTTTTTTGCGAAATCAATTGAGATGGGACTTATATTCATTTGCAATAGGTTGTGTGGCTTTCTCTTTGGATGGCTTCTATGTATGTCTGGTCGTAGTGGCATGAAAGAAGGTAGGAGAATTCATGTATGAGATGGTGGTCACTTTTTTTTTTGTTTAATATATCTTGATGGAGGACATGGAACACTTTGATTTATGATGGTACATATTGGTAGATGGATTATTCCCTTGTTATTTATTATGGCTAGTTATTGACCCTTATGCAATGTTTGAAAAATAGATGTTGTACACCTTGCACAATAATGCATATAATTGTAATTTTTTATTTTATTATGTAAATGTTGCACCTGGTAGTACCTAGATGGATAAGAAATATGTAGAGATTCCTTGGGAATATTTCTAGAGCCACTTGGTGAGTTGTATTGTAACATTGTAATATTATTTGATTTAATTATTTAATATTGGGGAGAAGAATTAAATAAAGTGTCTAATAGTAAATATGGGGTCAAGGGTTTTGATAGCACATGGTTTATCTAATACCACTTAGTGGTTCATGATGCTTATAGAGGTTGGGTTTTTCCCTCATGAGGGTTTTCCTAGGATATATCTTGTGTCACACTTTTGTGGGTATGTTGTCTATTATCTTTCATGTGGATTAAAATTATTTATTTTCTTAAAATATTAAATGGGTTATGTGGAAATTGTCATATATTGGCTGAAAATCTCCTTACATATTGTAGCATATAAAATGGTGAGCAACACTAAGATAGATCACTCACCAAACTATAGGTACATGTAGGAAGATCCAAGACCTTGAAATAAAGGAAACCAGATTAGCCCAAGGTAAGGTGCCAATTCATGATCTTCACAATGTAGGGTCTTGGATTGGCTCTTCCTTTCTCTAAGAGGAGTCATGAGTGATATGAAAGAGAGGAATATAATCTATGAAAGTAGATGCAAATAACGAAAAGAGGAACGTGTGCACCTAAAAATATGAGTGAAAAAGGAATTCTTTGAGGATGATGTTTTACCTATCAAAGACCTAGAATGTCATAATTTTTGTACCCTATATGCTACAACATGAAAATCTAAAATGGGGGTTCTTTGTTCTTCTCCTAGGTATAGGTCAGATTTCTAGGTATAGGTCTCTTCGACCTATACTTGATTGTGCTAGAAATATAAATAGCTTATGGGTCTGGTAGATCTTATGTTGGGCTTTCTAGATCTGCAACTAAAAATATACTTCTAAACTATATGGTATAGGTCAACTTCCACATATACCTGAGAGTTTCAAAATCTGAAAAAGAAAGTGGATATGGGAAGTTCTTCCAAATGGGTCCTTGGATTTACAGTTATATCTATCTTCAAAAATTGTACCTACACAAAAGAAAGAAGGGGAAATTTTTTGGGGGATGGATCTTTCCTTGGTCAAGTCCTTGTTTATGAATTAACCTTGAATTGAAATAAATAAAATGCTATTATGTAGTAAAAATTAAATCTAACAATGGAATGTATCATACCATGTAGATGCAATTATGCTTAGCATGTGCTGAAGTATGTTGATGCAATAGCCTCGACTCACACAAAAACCAAAAGGAAATCATGTAAGACAAAACATCATGTAGTATATGCTTGAAATTAACCTCAGAGTAGGATTGAAGAAGAAGAAGAAGACTTGATTGTATGACTATGGATCTTCTCTTTTGATGGCCAATTCCTTTGTCTCCAATAAATAAAGAAGCTAGATCTATGGAAGGAAATAAATAATTGCTTTAATAATAGATGAATGGAATTCATTGTTTTAACTCCTTTAATACACCTTTGATTTGATTTCTTGAAGTGTATAATTAAATGCAATATATGGTCCTAATGTAAGAAATACACTACGGAGGGATAAAATGGTCCCAAATAGTACATAAATGTAAGTGCTTACTTTTTAGGATGGTACATTTAACTCCCGCTTTAGTGGGAGTATGAGGAATGCTCATACTTATGGTAGAGAGAGAGAGAGAGAGAGAGAGAGAGAGAGACTATGAACCAAAACAAGTACTAACACTTCCAAATATCCATACCTCCAATGTATAAAAAATATATCAAGTGAATCCCACAATATCAACATATACAACCTATAACATGCATGTTAAGAATAACAATCCACAATACAACTAAGACGGGGGGTGAATCAGTTGTATAACAAAATATTTAACTTTAAAATTTAAGCTCCACAATATTAGATCCAATGAACACAATGAATGAAAACTCAATAACATAATATTTTGGTTTCAGGGAAACCCTATTAAAGGTCAAAACCCCGGTGGGAATTAGCACCCACAAATGTTGTACTAAGAGTAAAGTAATCCTTGTTAGAAGATATAGCCCTATTAGGAACTTATTTAAACATTATAGTACATAGCCCTTGTTAGAGGAAAAACCCTGTTAGGAGTCAAGAACAAAAGAGAGGGCTCACTACCCAAAGAAGGTTAAATCCACCTTCAGAACTCACTAGTTCGTAACAGGTGTATATAAAGAAATACACAATCTTTTGAATTGTTTTCTAGCAATTGTCTTTTCTTGATCAGTTCCAATGAAGTCCACTAGTAAACCTCTACTCTACATAAAATAGACACAAGCTCACAAATTTTCAACTTCTTTATATCATCTTTGTTCCATGCATATCTTTTCCAAAGAAGAAACCTTTTATTTATACCTTATTACAATTTACCATAATTAGGTCGGCCCATGAGGCTTTCCTAATTATAAACAATTACATAAACCCTTGGTAAGATACACATGGTATCTAGAACAAGTCTACAATGATTACATTACAACAATTAAGGACTGAAATCCTTAATTTATGCTTGCCAAACAAAACACATGCTTCATTCCCTGAGTCAGCTTCATAATAAACCATCGCAATAACACACGTAATAGATGACATCACCAATCATTCTGTACCTTGTGCTAACCAATGAATTTCCTTCTATACCATGTCCATCATCCTTCAAGTTTGTATACCTTGAATCCAAATCCTCTGAAAGATATACCAGAAACCCAGACACTAACTTTGTCAATTCTCACTGTCATAGTCCAGTGACCAGTCTTTACCAAAATCATTGTAACTCTCTCAATATGAAACATCTAATGATGCAATCATAGATATAAGATCACAACATCCACTTGAACTCTCATTTGACTTCACAGCATCTGAAACATCCGCATAGTATCCATACATTTCGATTACCAATCTATTTTCTTCATAGAAACATATGTTGACATTAGTGACAAAACACAAATGAAAACAATATGAGTTCCCATTCACTAACATAGTGATTAAACATATTAAATGTCTTAATCACCTCCCATGCATTAGCAATATCCAATGATGCAACCACAAGCATCAAGTGCAATACATGTGCCACATACACACCAAGAATCAATTTGAAATGAATCCACTAAAAACATCACATATCATGTAGTATAAAGAACATCCACATTTGAAACTGACATAGATTCATACTCTCCCACAATATATCACCATCATGTCCCAAATCATATTAACATGAAACTCATTAAAGAAACCTTATAATGAAAAGATAAAACCTATGAACCAAAACCTTACAAGAAAAACTCTAGAAAAAATTCTCCAATTCTCTCCCATGTTCTCCAAAACCAACAAAATAAAGACATAAAGGAACCACCATTCCATCTCCCACATTACACACATGAACACAAATTAGTGTTAAAAAATCTCCAACTAATCCAAAATGAAATGTAAGTGAAACCAAACATAACTAGCATGATAGTAGAGAGAGAGAGAGAGAGAGAGAGAGAGAGAGAGATGCCTAGTGAAATTTTGTGTCTTACTATGAACCACACAAAAGTTATATTTAAAATTTCTAGTAGATTTGTGTGTCATGCTAGTCAATCCTATCAAAAAAAACTTGTGCCTTCTAGAGGATTTGGCTATGTGTGTATGTGTGAACCTCGTGAATGGATTAGGTTTTTTGTATCCGTAAGGATTTATTTTGTGTGTGCACCCTATAGATCAACCAATCTATCACCATGAGGATTGAATGTGTTTACTAGGATAGGTCATAGGGTCTAGAAAATTGTGTTATGCTAGTCTACTCTTTTGTGAAAATATGAATGGAGAGTTTCCAGGCCTTAGAAAATTGTGTTATTCTAGTGTACTCTAATTTTCATTCTTAAAGTAAACAAAATATATACAATAAGGAGGCAATGTATGTCCCCCCTTAAGATGGAAAAATAAGTTCCATTTTTTCACCTTAAGGAAGATAAAAATAAGGATGAAGCACTTTTAATACCAAGATAGTATCCACAAGAAACACCTAGTCTAAACCAAGGATGTCATAGCTCCTATGAGGCCATGAAAGGGGTGAATAAAAAGAGATACCATGCAAGAAATATAAAAAGAATCCTTTAAAAGGATGACACATTTTTTAGTATCTAGGTAATGGATTTACCTTACATGTAAACCTAATAGTGAATAATGAAAAAGGTTATGATCAATAATTTATAACCTTAATGTAAACCAATATTTCTATGTATGATTGGATGTCATACTATAAATAGAGACCAATTAACCAAGGTAAAAGTGGATCCTTGAGAGAATAAGAGAGATTTATATGATTCCCTTTCCCCTTAAGTGTAGGAACCAAGATAAAACTATTATGTTGTACTCACAAATTTTACTACACTATGCATGCCAATGAGCCCACAAGGAGTAGGCTGACATTGTTACATGGTGTGGAGCAACATTATAGGGACCTAGATGTTATTTAGAAAAAAATAGTAGAGAAAAATAACTCATTATGAGATAATTTATGAATAATAGCATTAATGTAAAGCTTAATAGTCATTAGTAGAGTGATCATGATAGTGGTGATACATGCAAAAATGAAGAGTTATAAGATGTTGACTATGTTTCTTTTTGCATTTAGGTCTAGTGATTGGCTTAATAGGAAGAAGCTTAGGAAAAATCATTTCTTGATTAAAATTGAATGTAGGAGAAGTGTTAGATGATGAAGGAGAGGATGCATACAAAGGAGACTCAAAACCAAATTATTCCATAGGTTTCTTACTATTTCCAACACTTTGTTGGACACATCCTGAATTATGTTTTGAAGTATTATTCATGATGGTGTTAATAGTAAGTATTTGTAGATGCCTATAAGGATTAAATCATAGTCCATAAGAATTCTCATGTCCCTCATTTCCTAAGTGAATTTAAATTCCTTGTTCATGATTACCACATCCATTCCCATTGAATCTATGTTTCACTAATAAATGATAACATGACCATAATAAGAAGCTGTATTAGAAAGAGATAATGGATCTTTGTTAGCCACTAGATGTCATCACAACTAGGTATGATAGTTTCTTGAGATTCGTTAAAAGCAGAAGCATAATTTTTTTTTTTACTAAGCTCACTAGAAAGAGGAGTTGTTTTTAATTCTTTGTCACATTTAGATTGCATAAATTGAATTTAAAAAAATTTGTACTCTCTAATAAAAATTGGTGTGAAATCTAAGGATCCCCATTTTTCATCTGAAAGAGAACTAAAGGAAGAAGGGTCATCCTTAGGTGGATAATTTGTTTTAGGATTTGGATCTTTTTTTCTTCAATAGAATCAGGGGTTTTAGCAGATTTCTTTTTTAAATAACTATTCGGTCTATCATCCATACATTATATTATTGTAAATAAATTTGACTTTTCGATGAAGAGTTGAAGGAACATCATGTGTAGTATGTAACCAAGGTCTACCCAAAATAATATTATAATTAAGAGTTCCATACATCACATTAACATGAGTATCTATAATAACCTAACCTACTTTAATATTATTAGAAAGTAAAGTCCACCAAGATAACTAAGAGCGGGGGGTGAATCAGTTATCAGATAAATACAACTTTTATCAACTTCAATATATTTTAACCATGTAAGTAATGTAATCAACAACCATAGAAAAAAATACATACACAATAACACAATGACACAAGATATGGTTGGCAATTTGGTTGAGTTTATTACATAGATGTTGTCATTATGGAAACATATGATCTACATGAAGATCACACAAGTTAGAGAGCTAGTATGACAGAGCGCAATGCAAAATTATCAATGTATGAGACAATGTTTTCACTAGTGAACCTGGACATAGTTTTTGTTTGTGATGTTGATTGGAGTAAGTTTAGTGCTTGTGCACTTGAACATAGACTCTATGATGACTATTGAAGACCCATCTCAAAGTGCAAGTCAGTACGGCATGTACGGAAGAAGTTATGATAGTTTTACTAAAGAAAGTCTCAAGCCGACAGGATAGAATATGAAGACAGAATTGGTAAAGAGTTAAGGGATTATTTTTTTTATCAAAATAATGACTTAATAATATAAAGGGATGACATCCTAGATGTTTACCGTTGGATAAATCTATTTGTAATATGATAGCCAACTGGAAAGTTATTAATCCTAATAACTTGTATAAATGTAATTGTAATTGTAAGAGAAGGAGAAGTAATGAGATGTAATGATGAAGTGATATGATGTGAGATATATGATGCATATGTAATAGCGATAGTGAAAGAGCAGCAAAGAGATATTGATGCAAGCAGTACAAGGTTATGTACCTTAATCTTATTTTGTAATCAATGTATATTGTACATTACTTGTTTGGGCAGTGGGCTCATCTGGTAATCACATTTTGTACTACCAACTCCTAACAGGGTTGAGGCTTCTAACAAGGCCTATAGTCCCTTAATTAGGACTGATACATTATATGCTTGTAGTAGACTCCTAATAGGGTCAACATCCTTAACAAGATACTTTCGATTAGTGGATCTTTGTGGGTACCATCCCCACAAGGGTTTTCCCTTGGCCAGGGTTTCCTCGAGAACAAATAATGTGTTATGAGTTCTTTAGATTTATTGCTATGCATGTTGTTTAGCTTCTTATGTTATGCATGTGTAAATATAATCTATTATATCCATAATTGGGAAAAATTAAAAGTTTTTAGAATACTGATTCACCCCCTCCCCCCTCTCAGTATTCCCTATTTCTAACAATTGGTATCGAAGCTTTGTTTCTCGGAAAAGAATCATTCAAGGAAAGCCTAGAAGCTTGAGTAAGATCTCTATGGATATGGATAAACTATAGAAGAATCTTGAAGAAGCTCTTGAATAGATTGATTTTCTTACTATTGAAAAGGACACTTTGAAAAGAAAATATGATGATGCAAAGAACCTCATTGAGAAACTGAAAAACAAGTTGGAAGATCTGAGATCTGAAAAGGAATCCGAAGTTTTTATTGAAGATTGTGATGACAATTTAGAAAAAGAAAATGAGATCCTTAAGCATGAACTGAAGATAGAAAATATAAAGCATAGTTTGAAAGATGGAAATGGAAAGAATGAAGTAAATCTGAAATCTGAGAATGAAAGTCTAAAGACTAAAAATGAAGGACTAAAATCTAAACTTGGTAAAGTAACATCTGAACTTGAGAAAGTCAATTTACAGTATGCTGAAGTTGAGAAGTATAATAAGATTGTGAAAGGTGAACTAACTCAATCTAAACAACTTGAAAGGCTATATTCAACTAGTGAGAATATTGATGAAAAAATATCTTATCAAAAACCATTCTATGATAAGACTGGTCTTGGATTCAACACTTTTAAAGTAAATGATGAAAGCAAGGAACCAAATCTAAAAATATCTGAAAGCATAGATGAGAAGAAGTCTGATGAGATTAACAAGTCTTAAGATACACCTAAAGAAGAAGAATCACCTAAGCAAGAGGAATCACTCAAAGGTATGCAAAGAGAATTCAAAGGTAGATGTTTTTCTTGTAATACTATTGGTCATATGAAGAGAGATTGCACAAGTAAGAAATTTAAACCTCTTAATGGTTATTGTTATAATTGTCATGGTTTTGGACATAAAGCTATTGAATGTAGGAAACCTAAATTTATTGAGAATAATGATGGTAGTAGAATGTTTAGGAATACTAACAATGAAGATAAGAAACCTACTGAAGATATGAACAAAAGAAATGGAGTAATATGTTATAGATGCAACAAGGTTGGACACATTGCTAGAAACTGTAGATCACAAATCAATAAGCCTGGACCAAGCTATGGAAGTAATAGAATTGTTTGTCAAATATGCAACAAGATTGGACATACAACAAGGTTTTGTAGAATGAACAATAGAGTTTTTCATCCTAATCCCAATCCCAAAAATCATGCAAGAATAAATGAAGATGTAAGTAACAATTAGAAAGGATGCTATAGTAGTTCAGATGAAGTGAAGTTTATGAAAAGCATAGATCAAGGAGACATATTCAACATTGAAGGTAATCAGAAAGGTGAAGTATTAAAAGGTAAGAATGAATCTTTACCCGACCCATCTCAAAGTACTTAATTTATGAAAATTGCAGTAGAATAGGAACTTAGATTAGTGTAGAAGTAGAATATGATGAAATGAGTCTTGCACAATTAATTCAAGGTAGTATATGATGTTCTAATGCTATGGTTAAGAGTGCAAAGAAAAGTATTATGTTTTACAAGATCGCAAGAAGTTTTAAGTTTTGCAAGTTTGCAGAAACAACTTTTTGGAAAGAAGCTGAAAAAGAATTGAATGTGATGTCAGATCTAAGTGAGATTGAATTAATAAAAGGTCATGATTAGTATTATTTGATCATCAAAGAGAATTCAAGTGTTAAGGAGATCAAAGAGAAGTGAGTGGAAGCATTTTGCAAGGATTTGGAGAAGAATTTTGAGTCGAATCTACGCAAGCCCTAAAATCATGAAATCAAGAGAGGATGACATGGCAGCTGTAATGATACATGCAGCTTATCTTATGTGTGTTTACAAGGTACAAGTTGATATGTGTGAGATTTTGAGAATTCAACTATTTGAGAACTTGGAAAAGATTAAGAAAACTAAGTATACACTTTTTAGGTTCTCATCCTTAATCACCTATATGTTTTTTCATCTATTGAGAAGATTTCCTTACACCATTGGAAATGACTAGAATGATGGCCAAACCACAATGGAAATGATTAACCTAGTGTACAGAAGGCATGTTATTGACAAATTAAATGAGAGTGTAGTATTGGTAATCAAGACATTTTAGGATATAGTATCTAGCAGATCAAGGATCCCACAGTCTCTTGTGGAGAAGTATAAAAATGACATATGTTTCATGGTTGATACTAACTTTACCTACATTGAAGTAGTAGAACCTAGAACAGAGTTCATAGACCCTCTTGGCTATGAGATATCTGAGGTAGAGACATAAGAGTATGTTAGTAGGTTACTTAAGTGTAAGTTGGACACTCATTACAACAGGTTTGGAACCTTTGGGGAGAACTTCAACTCTGCAAAGACCTTAATTGAAGAGAAATAGTCAAAGAAAAGAGTTGATAGTACTATAAAGAAAATCCTAAAAGATACAAGGATGACTGAGCATGAGTTCTTAGTAGCAAAGCAAACAGCAGTAGCAATTAGAGATATTGGTCAAAAAGAAGTTTTGTCTGTTCCACCTTTATCATCAATTGCAGCACAACAAGAAGTAACACAAGTGAAGGTGAAAGTGGAAGAAATTGAGAAAGATCAAGAAGAAAAGCTATCCACTAGATCCACTTCCTCCACACCTAGCAAAAGAGTAAAGGAGAGTGCTACTGGACTAGGTAAGAGACAAAAAACATTAGTGCAACCAGTTCCAAGGAAAATTGTAGAAATCAAAGATGATGGAACTTCTATTAAGAAGAAAGCTTGGAAACCTAAAGTTGAGAGGCTTAATGAGAAAATCATTGAGGATGGAGACTTTACAAGAATGAATAAGTATTATGAACTTTATGATTATGTAGAGAGACTAAATCTGGAAAATGCAGTGGTAAAGCATATGATTTTGTCTGATAAGAAGTTTGATACAATTCAGGGTAAGATACCTTATGGTTTGTATAATAAAATTGTGAATAGGAAGAAGAGAGCATCATAAGAAGACACAACTATTAGAGAAAAGCTTGTAAGGAAGCTTTGTGTAGTAAAAGATGAAGCACATTTTAGTCAGATCATGAAAGCCTTAAGCATCCATTTGAGAACCAAAAAGAGCACCATTTAGATTATGGGAGGTAGATATGAAGAAGTTAATTCAAAAATAGAGCAAGAAATAATCAAGGTTATGTCAGAAAATGTTGGAGAACCATCAGTTGCAGCAGAGAAAGCAGGTGAAATAGAACAAGAGGACATTCCTTCCCCACTAGCCATTAACATTGAAGATGAAGTCATGAATGTAGATGAAAAAAAGATCACCTTGGATACTAATGATAATGTATTCAAGAATCTGGAAAACATTGTTAACAATTCAGCTTTTGAAGAGAAGGAAACTACAAAAGGAGAAGAGAAAACATAGACTATAGTTGTAGAACCCTTAGTGATAGAAAAACAAGTACCCATTCCCACTAAAGAAGATATCCGTCTTACTCCTGAGACTGGAAAGAAGAATCAGATTAGATCTATGATTGAGCATTTTGGGAAAGGAAGTAGATGATGATGATCAGTTGGAATTGATCACATCCTTGAACAAGATCATTAGCAAGAACAAGAAAGTAAAAAGTCTTGAAGGATGCCTGAAGGAACTTACTGAGAAGTTACAAAGTATTGTAACTACACAAATTGTAGAAGATGACCCTCTGGAGAAAGAAAAGAAAGTAATGAACACTTTTGACAATGAGTTCACAAATCTATCTGATATAGAAAAAGTGAAAGCTCAAGTAGCCTATGAGGCCAAAATGCTTTTGAACATCAGCCATAATATCAGGAATGATATCAAAAATCTTGATATTTGTATAAAGGACTTGAGGAAGAATTTGGAAATAGGAAAATCTTTGTACATCCAGTGTACAAAATCAGAGACCTTGACAACAGAAGAAGATCAGAAGATGAAGATGAAGGAAGCAGAAATTTAGAATGAAACTAACCTTTTGTTAAGCCCCAATGTGAAGGTATTTGATGTTGAGAAGAAAATTTTTAAGTTATATGATGAAATAAGAGTTATGCAAGATGAGAAAGATAGGAAAATGAAAAGATTCACTCTTTTAAGAGAGCACACTTCTATGCAGTTAAGCATTATTAAAGACCAATTGGAAGAATGTCTTTCAGCTAAGACATCTTTTCAAAAGTTTAATTTTGAAAACCTCCTAGCATGTGAAATAACATCTTATGGACTGAACACACTACTCAATGTGGCAGATTCCATTAAGAAATCATGGGAGAAGGAGTTAGAAGCTATAAAGATTGATTTTGCAAATTGTGTTGCAAGCCTACCAGCTTTGCAATAATGAATTAAAGTATAATATTTTTAATATAGTTTTGTAACCCTCCTTACCTTTATTTTGTCATTGTTATCAAAAGGGGAGAGATATATAGCAGAAAATTGATAAGGATATGATAAGGATTGATACTCTTAGGGGGAGTACTATATTAGAGATAAGTTTTTTTTCAGGAGTTATAAGGATAGTATATATTCTATACTATGGCCACAATTTTGAGATTTTGAAGTTGTAGACTTAGCCAATTTTCTCATATATTGCCACTAATGACAAAGGGGGAGATTGTTGGAAATTTGGCTAAGTTGATTACATAGATGTTGTCATTATGGAAACATATGATCTACATGAAGATCACATAGGTCAGAGAGCTAGTATGACAGAGCGCAATGCAAAATTGTCTAAGTATGAGACAGTCTTTTCACCAGTGAACCTGGACATAGTTTTTGTTTGCAATGTTGATTGGAGTAAGTTCAGTGCTTGCACCCTTGAACATAGAATCTATGATGACTATTGAAGACCCATCTCAGAGCACAAGTTAGTATGACATGTACGGAAGAAGTTATGAATGTTTTACTAAAGACAGTGTCAAGCCGACAGGACAGAATACGAAGACAGAATTGGTAAAGAGTTAAGGGATTATTTTGTTCATCAAAATAATGACTTAACAATATAAAGGGAAAAAATCCTGGATGTTTAACCTTGGATAAAGGTATTTGTAATATGATAGCTATGGAAAGTTATTAATCCTAATAAATTGTATAAATGTAATTGTAATTGTAAGAGAAGGAGAAGTAATGAGATGTAATGATGAAGTGATATGATGCGAGATATATGATGCATATGTAATAGCGATAGTGAAAGAGCAGTGAAGAGATATTGATGCAAGTAGTATAAGGTTATGTACCTTAACCTTCTTTTGTAATCATTGTATATTGTACATTACTTGTTTGGGTAGTGGGCTCATCTGGTAATCACATTTTGTACTACCAACTCCTAACAAGGTTGAGGCTTCTAACAAGGCCTATAGTCCCTTAATCAGGACTGATACACTATATGCTTGTAGTACACTCCTAATAGGTTCAACATCCTTAACAAGATACTTTTGATTAGTGGATCTTTGTGGGTACCATTCCCACTGGGGTTTCCCCTTAGCCAAGGTTTCCTCGAGAACAAATAATGTGTTATGAGTTCTTTAGATTTATTGCTATGCATGTTGTTTAGCTTCTTATGTTATGAATGTGTAAAGATAATCTATTATATACATAATTGTGAAAAAATAAAATTTTTTAGAATATTGATTCACCCCCCTTCTCAGTATTCCCTATTTCTAACAATGTTGACTAGGGAACCTCTTGATCAAAGAGTAAACCTCGGTGGGAATAATGCCCACAAAAGATGCACTAATATGAAAGTTACTTGTGAGTGGATGGAATATTTTAGGAGTCTTATGAAATACATTCAGTACATATGAGTCCCTATTAGGAGACTTTGAATCCCTACTAAAATATTGTAACTCTGTTAGGAGTTATGGAAGAGAGAAGGACCCACTACCCAAATAGCTTCAGGTGTAAGATCACTAAACACATTGTCCAACTGATCTCTATATTATTCAATAGAATAATATCAAAATATTATTGATCTCAACAACTTGTTACTTCTTTGACTATGCCAAACCGCACCAACTACTTCATCAGATCTCAATACCAGATCTCTATACTTTGCATATCCTCTTTTAGCAAGTATTGCAAAATTTTGCAATTCACTTTCACAATCTTACAATTAAATTTCACATTGATTTAGGAGCATCTCGGGTCCTTGGAAATCCTATGTCACCAAAAACAAATTTGAGTTTTTTTGTGTTGCTTGGTTCCTACTTTGATCGAGTAGGTTCGGTGTTGCTCGGTTTCCTTTGTTCACCGGTGTTAGTCGGTTATCTCTCTGGCACTCAGTTAATTTCCCCAGTGCTTGGTGATGCTTTTCTGGTGCTCGGTTGGCTTTGCTTACTGATGGGTTTCTTTTGAGTTTTTTTTGAGGCTGACTTGTGCATTTAATTTGGGTCACAAATTTAATGTTGGTATCCATCATTGGGAAGCGTGTAGACCTAGATCTAGTCATTCCTTTCTTTAAGTATGGATCTGAAGACCGACTCAGTTTGGTAGCCTCTTGTATATATGTAGTTGTTTGGTTAGAGTTTAGGAAGTAAATTTTTGGGGATGGAAGATAGAAGATAGAGTTATAGATATTTGACAAATCCTCACATGTTTGAGGACTTCCATAATTCATTATAATATCTAGCCAAAACTGGGAAGGCCTTACAGCCCAGCATGTATGAATGTATTTGGAGGAATAAATGGATGATCCTGTATTTTCTCTCTCCCATTGTGTTGTTGTTTCTTCTTAGTATTATTGATCAAGGCGGATTAGGTTAGGGTGTGCCAGTTCTGGCCCCTCCTATCTCCTGCTTGCTTCAGGTGGTATCAGAGCAAGGTGAGATCTAGATCTAGGTTTACGAATCTAGATTTGAAGGTTCCTTCTTATGAAGCCCTAGTTGATTTGTCGTGGGTTAGTAGATTGTGATCTAACCTATAGTTGCAAAGGGTTTTCAAGATGGTTCATGGGAGGTGAATTTTCCCCCTAGGTCATGTAATGCTCGAGATCACAAAAGAAAAAGAAGACACTTCAGGAATGAAGAATACAACACTCACACCATAAAGAACTGAAACTGATCCATAATCATTTACATTCCACATTGAACATAATTAAACCAAGCATAGGAACACATAAACCTACTACGAGAGTCTGAACATAAACATCACAACAATGTCATAAATAAAGAATATCCCCTCATGTTGTCCTATGGATTTAACATAATAAAAATCCCAATTTCAGTAGATGCATTTCAATTCCCAATAAATGGTCATTTAAAATTAAACGTACTATGAGAAAAGAACATCCTAATGTAAACATATATTTAACTATATGTTCAATAGATAATGAAACTGAAAACTAATAGTATAATCTAATGAAAGATTTTAAGCACATAACTTAAGCCTATACTCATATATAAAAGTTATATTACTAATCAAATAAACTTAACGCACACTGATGAAAATCAAATGAGTATGGTCACACTTTACTCATCAATAAATTTTCATATAAGGCTTTATATAATTTTAAATAAATCTCATATTACTATAGAATATGGAAATTCCAAATTAATTAACAACTAAAAATTTAGTTTAACTTAATTACTATACAAATTTAATTTAATTCAATAAACAAGTTATTTAAACTAAGTTAAATAATAGATTTAAATATATATACATAACAATCTAATTTAAAATACAAATTAAATTAATTTACATACTAATTAAATTATAAATTAAATAAGTAACAAATTAAATAAGTTATAAATAAAATAAAATATAAACTAAACTAAATTTAACTTAACTTAATTTACATAACATAAAACACAAATTAACAAAATGTAATTTTATTTTAATAAAAAAAACAATACAAGTAGTGGGGTACATGGCGGTCCCCACCGCCCCCCCTTCCTTTCCCGAACGTCGAGCCCAGGGCTAGTACTGCCTTTGGTAGTACTTCCCTGCACACGGTAGAGACAGTACTGCCATCGGTAGTACCTCCTACCGACGGTAGTATATAGGTGGGGGTTGGGGGGTGTGGTGGCCCCTGCCCCCATAAAACTTTATAAAAAAAAATTTAAATTTTTTTTAAAAACTAAAACATTCAAAACAATTGCTATTGTTTTTTTATTTATTAATATAGCATATATCATATTTCAAAATAAAGGCAAAGTCCTATTTTCCTAAAATAGAATTTATATATATATTTTTAAAGGTAATTTCTGAAAACAAAAATTATAGAATTCTCTATACTTTTCCAAAAAAGGTAATAGGCCTTTTATCACTTTTCTTTTGACAACTAATTTGTCTTTTCCTCATGTCTTTTCATAGGACTATATAAATTATTCTACTAGTGTAATTTTATTACTACTGTGTTAATTTCTAGAAGATAATTTTGACTTACAGAGTGAATATTTTCTACCCAAATTGGATTTTTCATTCAAATTGAATTTCTATTCAATGGGGAAATTATTTCTTTCCAATATTATAGTTTAACTATAGTCTAGGATTGATTTTTTCATTTTAAAGGGAAATTATGAGAAAACTTTTAACAAAATTTTGACAGAATAACGGTACAATGCTAAATTTCAATAAAATCATAGAATCAACACATCCTAGGGTTTTCTAATAACCCAAAATTCCAAGAAAGCACAGATCTAACTATTGAATCATGCTAAAATTTTCACAAACAAAGATAGCCAGACAGGTGCAAAATCAAACTAACAGGCAAGATTTCAAGTCTACCTTGAATCTAATGCCAGATACTGAAACAGAAAACCTATGATGATCTGAAGACCAGGATTGCTCTAAAAATTAATTCCACCTGTAAATCTGAAAGCCATGTAACAACAGGTACCCGATCCAGAAGCACAAAGAAACTCAAATCAACATGCAGCCACAACAATCCAAAAATCTCCAAAATTCCAAGCACACAAGCTTTCCCAAAAAATCTTCTCCAAAACCTGTCTAATCCCAAATGAATGCAATAATTTTCCTAATAGGAATTCAATTCCCAAATTCATGCAATCCCTAAAGACAACTCAAAAGCTAACTCGGAGCTCAACTCCAAATCAGAAATGACTCATAAGACAACTCTTGATCCAACTCTAACTCCAAAATTGAAAGTAAATATTAATTAATTAATTAAAATATCTTTTAAATGCATAACACAACTTGAATTTTGAAAACTAGTTGTTCACTTTTTGACAACAACTCACTTTTCAATTATGCACATGTTAATAATTTAAAACACATATTAAATAAATAAAATACTTAATGCAAACTAAAATATGCAATTAAATATTTAATTTATTTAATAATACTCACAAACATAATAAAACTCAATTATTAATAAAATAATCAATTAAATCCAAATAATCAATATTAATTTCCAAATACTCAAATAATCAACTTTAATTTAATTTCCTCAATTAATCATAGGAGCATATTTAATCATAAAATTCAACTATGCACCTAACATTGATAATCACATAAAATAATCTATATAAACATAAATCAACTATAATCAATAAATGAATAATCACATAAAAATCACTCACATAACAACAAATCCACTAAAGCCAAATGAGATAAAATCAAACAAAACCAAAACCAAGCAACACCAGAGAGGGATCCACGAACTTTACCAACCTGACAAATTTGGATAGGGTAGTCAATAGATACTTATCCGAAAACTAGGATAAATGGGTTTGGGTTAGGGTTTTGGACCTATGTTATCTCCCCTCTCTTACCATTTGAGATATTGCGATAGGGCACGCTCATCCTGAAAATTCAAGGAAGATGATGCCCGATACCTATGAACCTACATACAACACCCACATGTACAAACATATATAAATATATAACAGACAATGGTGGGGATTGGCCGATCATGTGGATCTCACAAGCAAGTAACTATGACTTCGTCCCTCAACCACATCAAGCATGTCAAATATAAATGTAAAACAAACACATCAACCATACACATGCAAGTATGGGGTCAGTGGAATCATAAGCATTGATGATTTCCTAACATATAATCTAACATCCTAGAGTAAACATAAGATTAATAAAATCATACTAGGGGTGAGGTACTATAGATCTCATGGTGAAAATAGTAGATTTGAACCAAAAAAGACAAATTTGGATAAAGGCAAGACCGAGTGGAAATGTAAAAGTTCATCTAGAGATAGAGGCAGTAACTACCGAGGTGGTTATAATAGAGGAAGTTTCCTAGGAATTTGTTACAATTGTGGAGGACATAGATCATTTGAGTGTACACATGCAAGTAAGAAGGCTAGTAGCAATAGAAATGCTTTGGTGCAAGAAGAGTCACTGAATGAACTTGAGAAGGAAAATAACTTGATGGTATGAAGATAACTTTGGAATGAAGGTAAAAGGGAAGATCCGGTAAGGAAAAGTTTGTTGAAGACCATATGTATAGTTTCTGACAAAGTTTGGAAGGTAATCATTGACAGTGGTAGCTCAGAGAATCTAGCATCTGAGGAAATGGTCACAAAATTATAGTTGAAAAGGTTGGAAAATCAAAAGCCCTATTAGATTTCATGGATCAAAGATGAGCATTGACTCTTGGTAAGTGAATAATTTTATGTGAATTTGAAAATTGGAAAGTACTATGATAAGGTGTTGTGTGATATCATGCCTATGAATTGTTGTCATATTTTGTTGGGTAGACCTTGGAAATATGATAGACATGCTATATATGATGGGAGATTGCATAAATATACTAATTGGGCTGATGGAAGAACCTGTTAGTAATGTTTGCACATCTGTGAAAGTTTGCTTGATGGAAGGAAGAAAGTTTGTTAAGGATTTAAAGAATAATGATGTATGTTTTGTTGTGATTCCTAAAAATCCAAGTAAGAAGATAAAGGATAGTGTCCCTGAGGAGATTGATAAGTTACTCAGTGACTATAGTGAAATCATTTATGATAATGTACCTAATAGTTTTCCACCCAAGAGAAGCATTGATCATTGCACAGATCTAATCCCTAGAGCTAGTTTACCAAATAAGGCACCTCATCAGTTGATACCTACTAAGAATTAGGAATTGAACCAACAAATTCAAGAATTATTGGAGAAAGGTTTGATCAGAGAAAGTTTGAGTCCTTGTGTAGTACCTATGGTATTGGAACCTAAGAAGAATGGAGAATGGTGAATGTGTACTGATTCCAAAGAAATCAATAAGATAACAGTGAAGTATAGGTTTCCTATACCGAGAATGGATGACATAATGGATAGTTTGACTGGAGAAAGGTATTTTACCAAAATTGATTTGAAAAGTGGATATCATCATATTAGAATCAAAGAAGGTGATGAATGGAAGACTTCTTTCAAGACAAAAGAAAGTTTGTATGAGTAGTTGGTTATGCCTTTTGGTTTAACTAATGCACCGAGTAATTTTATGAGGCTGATGAATGAAGTTTTGAAGAAATTCTTGGGTAATTTTGTGATTGTATATCTTGATGATATTCAGATATTTAGTAAGACTAGAGAAGAACATTTGTTGCATGTTAGACAAGTTTTGTAGAGATTGAAAGAAAAAATTTGTTGATAAATCTTGAAAAGTGTTCATTTGAATGAAAGAGGAGATTGTGTATTTAGGGTTTTTGATTTTAGCTGATGGTTTGAAAATGGATCCTGAAAAGGTTGAATCTATTTTGAATTGGCCTACACATGTGAATGCTAGTGAGGTAAGATAATTTCATGGTTTGGAAATTTTTTACCAAAAGTTCATTAGGAATTTCAATTCAATTTGTAATGCTATGACTGAGACTATGAGAGGAGACAAAAGAGAATTTAAATGGACACATGAACCTAAAAAAACTTTTGAGACTTTGAAGCAGAAGGTTGCTGAATTGCCTATTTTGGCATTGCCTAATTTCAATAAGGTATTTCAAGTGGAATGTGATGCAAGTGGAAGTGCAATTGGAGCTGTGTTGAGTCAAGAAGGTAAACCTGTTTCTTTCTTTAGTAAAAAGTTGAATGATGCAAAGAGAAAATATTCTATGTATGATTAATAATTTTATGCTATTGTTCAAGACCTAAAGAAATGGAGGCATTATTTGATACCGAGTGAATTTGTGTTATATACTGATCATAAGGCTTTACAGTATTTGGGTAGTCAAAATAAGTTGAATCGGAGACATATGAAATGGTTTGAGTATTTGAAGAGTTATTTATTTGTGATAAAGCATAAGAGTGGAGTCACTAACTGGGTTGGTGATGCATTAAGTAGAATAAGATCTTTGATGATCGAGATGAAAATTGAAGTTCTAGGCTTTGATGACATGAAATATTCTTATGAATTTGATCCTAATTTTTTTGAGCTGTGGAGAAAGTGCAGAGCACCTATTCAAGACCAAAAGACTACTAAATGGGATGAATATTTTATTCAAGAAGGTATGTTGTTTAAATTTATTCAGTTGTGTATACCGAAAGGACCAAGGATAACTAATTTGATAAAGGAGAAACATAGTAGTGGTTTGGCTGGACATTTTAGTGTTGATAAAACATTGAATTTTCTTAAGGAGAAATACTTTTGGCCACAGTTGTATAAATATGTTCATAAATTTGTGAAAAGTTGTGGAGTTTGTCAAGTTGCAAAAGGAGTGAGTTAGAATACTAGGTTATATACACCAATTGTTGTACTTGAGAAACCTTGGACTAACATTAGTATTGATTTTGTTCTTGGCTTACCGAAGACAATAAGAGGTAATGAATCTATATTTGTGGTTGTGGATAGATTTTCTAAAATGGCACATTTTATACCTTGTAGAAAGACATCAGATGCAGTGCATGTAGCAGATATTTTCTTTAAGGAAATTTTTAGATTGCATGGATTACCGAGGAGTATTATCTCTGACTGAGACAGTAAATTTGTTGGATACTTTTGGAAGACCCTTTCAAAGAAGTTTGGCACCGAGTTGAAATATAGTTCTACATTTCACCCACAAACTGATGGATAGACCGAAGTTGTGAACATAAGTTTGGGAAATCTTTTGTGATGTTTAGTTAGAGACACGCAAAGTAATTGGAATTCTGTGTTGGCAAAAGTAGAGTTTCCATACAATAACTTAGTGAATAAGAGTACTAGGAAAAGACATTTTGAGATTGTAAATGGCATACAACCGAGAGGTATACCAAATTTGAGAGACATTGCTGATGAAAGAAAGAGAAGTGTTGAAGGAGTAAAATTTTGAGTACATGAAGACATTGCATGAAGATGTGAAATACAAGCTGGAAATGAGTAATCAAAAATACAAAGATAGAGCTAATAGATCAAGGAGACATAAGAATTTTGATGTTCATGATGAAGTAATGATTCATTTTAAGAAAGCCAGATTTCCTATTGGAACATATGGGAAGTTGAAAATGAAGAATTTTGGACCTTACAAGATTTTGAGGAAATTTGACAGTGGAAATGCATATGAAGTTAAGTTACCTGATGACATAGATATTTCACCTATTTTCAACATTTCTGATTTATATGAGTATCATGAACCTAATGAAGATATGATAGTATCGACAGAGTATCCAAAGAAGCAGACATAAGAAGTTGAGAATATTTTGGAGCAAAGAGTTAGCAAAAGTACAAGAGGTAAATAGTATATGGAATATCTGGTAAAGTGGAAGAATAGACCAATTGAAGACAATTTGTGGATTTCACAATCTGAGTTGGATGCAACATGGATCATACATGTTCAATGATTCAGAGAATCATTCTCAAATAACCCCAAGTGTCTGATGCAGGAGCATCTCGGGTCCTTGGCAATCCCATGTCACCAAAAACTGATTTGAGTTTGTTTGTGTTGCTTGGTTTCCTTTGGTCACTGGTGTTGGTGAGTTATCTCTCAAGCCCTCAGTTAATTTCCTTGGTTCTTGGTGATGCTTGTCTGGTGCTCAGTTGGCTTTTCTTACTGATGGGTTTCTTTTGAGTTTCTGTTGAGTCTGACTTGTGCATTTAATTTGGGTCATAGATTTAATGTTGGTATCCATCATTGGGAAGCATGTGGACCTAGATCTAGTCATTCCTTCTATTAATTATGGATTTGATGGCTGACTCAGTTCAGTAGCCTCTTGTATATATGTAGTTATTTGGTTAGAGTTTAGGGAGTAAGTTTTTGGGGATAGGAGATAGAAGATAGAGTTAGAGATATTTGATAGATCCTCACATGTTTGAGGACTTCTTTAATTCATTGTAATATCTATCTAAAACTAGGAAGGCCTTACATCCTGACATGTATGAATCTATTTGAAGGAATATATGGATGATCCTGCATTTTCTCTCTCCCATTGTGTTTTTGTTACTTCCGCATGTTGTTGAGCAAGGTGGATCAGGTTAGGGTGTGCGAGTTCTAGCCCCTCGTGTCTCCTTCTTGCATCACACATTCTATAATTACAATAAGGAAAAAATTCCTTCCTTTATACCACACTCAAATAATTACAAATGGGTTGGCATACAAATTACAAAATAAAAATTTCTATACGTTACATAAAAATTATAGAAAACTGTCAACTTCCAATTAAGATAATTCTTTACTCCTATGACCTTAGACCTTGCACTCACAACCACATCACTATCATCATGTCTTCAAATACTATTCAAGTTTTCATGATCATATTCAATCCCGATTAGGAGATATTATCCAATTTCCACAAATCACTACTTAGGAACACTGCCTAAATACTACTTTCACTAATTTCCACATAACTATAATGAATAGATGAATTTCCATACATGCTCTTAACCATGATCTTATAGAACATCATAGAGTAATTCATCAACTCTACATAGCTTCATCTTCAATATCCCATGTGCGCTAGCTCAAACACTGTCTGCTTCTCTGCTAATCTTCAGTAGATCACTACATTGATATCAATCAAGATCATAGTCATGAATGCAAAAAAAACTACTACAGAATGGTTGTGAATACTCCCTCATAGGATATATTCAAAATTCATTCCTAAAAATCTCCACCATTGGAATTGATGGCAACATAGATGAAAAAACATCCAAGTTCCATGAATACCAATCACTAAAACACTGCTACTCTGAAAATTCTTATAAGTCCTCTTCATGAATCAAATCTTGCTTCATTTTCCTATTCAATTCTCTCCAATAGATGATTTTTCATGTATACTTCTCCCCCATTGACATCATTGGCAGATGTTTCATCATTATGTCAACCACAACTTCAATGTCAAAAGACACTTTTTAGAAAATACATTCACTAGAGTCCATTAGAAATAGGGAATATTGAGAGGGGGGGGTGAATCAGTATTCTAAAAACTTTATCTTTTTCCCAATTATGGATATAATAGATTATATTTACACATGGATAACATAAGAAGCTAAACAACATGCATAGCAATAAAACTAAAGAACTCATAACACATGATTTATTCTCGAGGAAACCCTGGCCAAGGGAAAACCCCTGTGGGGATGGTACCCACAAAGATCCACTAATCAAAAGTATCCTGTTAAGGATGTTGACCCTATTAGGAATTTGTTACAAGCATATAGTGTATCAGTCCTGATTAAGGGACTATAGGCCTTGTTAGAAGCCTCAACCCTGTTAGGAGTTGGTAGTACAAAATGTGATTACCTGCTGAGTCCACTGCCCAAACAAGTAATGTATAATATACACTGATTACAAAAAGAGGTCAAGGTACATAACCTTATACTACTTTCATCCATATCTCTTTGCTACTCTTTCACTATCGCTATTACATATACATCATAGATCTTGCATATTACATCTATCTTTCTTACATTTTACAATTACATTTATACAAGTTATTAAGGCTAATAACTTTACTTGGTCGGCTGCCATATTAAAAAATAACTTTATCCAAGGGTAAAAATATAGGATTTTGTCACTTTATATTGTTAAGATATTATTTTGATAAACAAAATAATCCCTTAACTCTTTACAAATTCTGCCTTCATATTCTATCTTGTCGGCTTCATAATGTCTTCAGAAAAACTATCATAATTCCTTTTGTACATGCCATACTGACTTTCACTTTGATATGGGTCATCATTAGTCACCATAGAGTCTATTTTCAAGTGTACAAGCACTTAAATTACTCTAGTCAACATCGCAAACAAAAACTGTGTCTAGGTGCACTGGTGAAAATATTGTCTCACACTTAGACAAATTTTCAATGCGCTCTGTCATACTTGCTCTCTGACTTGTGTGATCTTCATGTGGATCATATGTTTCCATAATGAAAACATCTATGCAATCAACTCAGCCAAATTTCCAACAATCTCCCCCTTTGTTATTGGTGGCAACATATGAGAAAATTGGCTAAGTGTGCAACTCCAAAATCTCAAAATTGTCAAAATTATGGCCATAGTATAACATATATATACTATCCTTATAACTCCTCAAAAAATCTTATCTCTAATACAATAATCCCCCTATGAGTATCAATCCTTATCATATACAATCAATTTTCTGCTAAATATCTCTCCCCCTTTGACAACAATGACAAAATAAAGGTAGGGAGGGCTACAAAACTGTATCTCAAAAAGATTATACCTTAATTCATTATTGTAAATTTGGTAGGCTTGCAACACAATCTACAAAATCAATCTTCATAACTTCTATCTCCTTCTCCCATGATTTATTAATGGAATCTACCACATTGAGTAGTGTGCTCAGTCCATAAGATGCTATTTGACATGCTTGAAGGGTCTCAAAGTTAAACTTCTGAAAAGATATCTTAGCTGTAAAACATTCTTCCAACTGCTCTTCAATAACACTTAAGTTCATAGAAATATGCTCTCTCAAAAGAGTTAGTCTTCTCATTTTTCTATCTCTCTCATCCTACAAAACTTTGATTTCATCATAAAGCTTTTGAACTTTCTTCTCAACATCACATACCTTCACATTAGGGCTAAAAAGAAGGTTAGATTCATTCTAAATTTTTGTTTCATTCAACTTGATCTTGTGATCTTCTTCTGCTATCAAAGTCTCTGGTTTTGTACACTGTATGTACAAAGATTTTCTTGTTCCCAAATTCTTCCTCAAGTCCTTGATACAGATATCAAGATTGTTGATATCATTTCTAATATTTTGGTTGATGTTCAAAAGGATTCCAGCCTCATAGTCTGCCTGCGCTTTTATCTTTGCAATCTCAGATAAGTTAGTGAACTCATCATCAAAAGTGCTCATCACTTTCTTTACTTTCTCTAGAGGGTCTTCATCTACAATCTATGTAGTTACAACACCTTGTAAATTTTTAGTAAGGTCCTTCAAACATCCTTCTAGAATTTTAACTTTCTTATTCTTCCCAATGATTTTGTTCAAAGATGTGATCAATTCCATCTGATCATCACAATCTACTTCTTTTCCCAAATCCTCAAACAAAGATCCAATTTGCTTATTCTTTCTAGTCTCAGGAGTAAGACTGATTTCTACTTTAGAGGGTACAGGTGTTTGTACTTCTATCACTTTAGGTTCTTCAACAATAGATTGGGTCTGCTCTGCTTCTACAGTTCTATCTGGTTCATCAAGAGCTGAATTGTCAACAATGTTCTCTAGATTCTTGAATACATTATCATTAGTATCCAAGGTAGTCTTTGTACCTTCAATATTCATAGATTCTTCTTCAATGTTTATAGCTGGTGGAGAGGGAATATCCTCTTGTTCTACTTCTCCTTCTTGCTCTACTGCAACTGATGGCTGTCCAACAATTTCTGCCATAACCTTAACTATTGCTTGTTCTATCTCTATATTCACTTCTTCATATTATCCTGCCATGATCTAAATGGTTCTCCTTTTAGTCCTTAAATGGGTGCTAAGGGGCTTTAAAATTTGTTCAATATGTTCATCATCTCTCACATCACATAGTTTCTTCACAATATTCTCTTTGATAGATTTGTCTTCCTCTTGTGCTCTCTTCTTCCTGCTAAAAAGTTTCTTGAATAAGTCATCAGGTATCTTACCCTGAATAGTGTCAAACATCTTATTAGCCAAAATCAAGTGCTTGACCACTAAATTTTCAAGATTTAATCTCTCTGAGTAGTCATAGAGGTCATAGTATTTATTCATCTTAGTAAAGTCTCCATCTTTTATAATCTCTTCATTCACTCTCTCAACTCTAGGTTTCCATGCTTTCTTCTTCACAGTAGTGTCATCATCTTTAATTTTTGCAACTTTCCTAGGAATTGGTGGCACCAAAGTTTTCTACCTCTTACCAAGTCTAGTAGAAATTTCTTTCACTCTCTTGCTAGGTGTGGAGGAAGAGGATCTAGTAGGTTTCCTTGCTTCTTGTTCTTGCTCAGGTTCCTCTACTTTCCCTTTGACTTGTGTAGCTTCCTATTGTACTGCACTAGATGACAAGGGAGGTACAGACAAAATCTCTTTCTATCCAATATCTCTGATTGTTGCTTCTATTTTCTTTGCCACTAAGAATTCTTTCTCTATCATTCATGAATCTTTCAGTATTCTCTTAATAGTACTCTCAACTCTTTTCTTAGACTGCTTCTCCTCAAGTATAGCCTTTGCAGAGTTGAAATTTTCTTCAAAAGTGCCAAATCTATTACTATGAGTGTCAACCTTGCACTTAAGTAGCCTATTCACATATTCTTCTATCTCAATTTCAAATATTTCATAGCCAAGAGGTTCTATGAACTCAATTCTAGGTTCTACTACTTCAATGTAGGTAAAGTCAGTATCAACCATAAAACATACTTCATTTTTGTATTTCTCCACAAGAGACTATGGGATCCTTGATCTGCTAGTTACCAAGTTCTGAAAAGTCTTCATCACCAACATTTAACTCTCATTTACTTTGTCAATAACATACCTCAGATACACTTTATTGATCCTTTCCATTGTATTTTGTCCATCATTCCAGTCACTTGCAATGGTGTAAGGAAATCTTCTCAATAAGTTGAAAAACATGTAAGTGATCAAAGATGAAAATCTAAATTGTGCATACTTTTCCTGCTTAATCTTCTCCAAGTTCTCAAACAATTGAATTCTTAGAATTTCACACATATCAACTGGCACTTTGTCAACACACATCAAATAAGTTGTGTGTACCATTCCAGTTGCCATGTCCTCCTCTCTTGAATTTGTACAAAACTTAGTTGTTAGGATCTTGCATAAGTATCTAACATCATGTTGTTGGATCTTACTAATTACAATTCCTCTACCATTATAGGATTAACTTGTGTTATCAATGACTATTTTTCTCATGTTCTTCTCATTTAAAGGAATAGCTCTAGATCTAGACAGTCCTGTGACTTCATGAATCAAATCAGCTGTAATGTCTATTACTCTATCTTGTAGCCAAAACTTCCCATTATGAATTCTGCTAAGGATTATCTTAGTGCATTCTTCATTATCAAACTCATACTGCAATGCATACTTAACAATCTCGTTGTCTTTCAAATGATCATATCCTTCTTTTAATGTCATGTCCTAGTTGTAGATCTTCTGATACTCATTGGTAAAATCACTATCACTGATGGTTTCTAACTTGCATCCAAGATAACTTCTTACATTCTCTAAATGCAAAACTCCGTCTGGTACGGATGATAAAGCTAAACTAGGGTCTTCTTCCAAGGGTTCTACTAGTTCCCTCTTCATTCTAGGTCTATTCTTGTCTTTGATATTGTGAATTAAAGATACATCCATGGTTACTTCAAATTCCTTTTACTAGTTCAAACATCTGCTAAGTAAAATACCTCAATTTCATGATTTTAGGGCTTGCGTAGATTTGACGCTCAAATCCTTCACCAAATCATTGAAAAATGATTCCAATCACTTCTCCTTGATCTCCTTAAAACTTTTATTCAATTTGATGATCAAATAACATGGATCATAACCTTTTATTACTTCAATCTCACTTAGGTCTGACATCACATTCAATTCTTTTCCCGCTTCTTTCCAAAAAGTTATTTTTACTAACCTGAAAAAACTTAAAACTTCTTGTGATCTCACAAAACATAATATTTTTCTTTGTGCTCTTAACTATATCATTATAACATCATTGGTTTAGGGCACCTAAGACTCCAAGGCATGCTTTAGATGTTTTTAGATAGGTTAGAGAAGTTTGAAAAGAGGTTTCATTGATACTTTGTAATAAGGACTCATTGTAAGGTCCATTTGCACTATGGTGTAATTATAAGCCAAGTGACCAAAGAGACATAATTTGAGTGTTTTAGTGTTCTAAGGGTATTTTAGGTTGGTTTATACCTATTTGAATGGTTTTGAGTCATTTAGAACTCATTGGGTCTAGTGGTTAAGCATAAATGCAAAAAAATTGTAAAAGTTGCATGACAACTTTTTGAAAAGTTGCTCAGTAACTTGTCAAAGTTTGTAATTGGTTACCAATGACCTTTTGGTGGCTCTAATGGTCACAAATGGGTATAAAAATTTCACAAATGATCCAAACAAAAGAGAGGAGATCATATTGTACGGAGGCTTGAAGAATAATGAATAAAAACCCTTAATTTCTAGAAAATCTATGCGTTTCAGTGAATTGTACATTTCCGTATGACCTGATAATGATTTCTCAGTGATTGAATTTGTTAGAAGTGTGAATTAAAAATATATTTTCTTTGGTTTGAATTGATTTGGAGTTATAGTTTATAAGTTATCTTCAAATTTGTATCAGGGGTCCTAATTAGCCCTGATTTCTAGGGTCTTGCACAAATGTCAACCTAACTTGTAGATCCATTGGTGGAATCCTTTGAAACTAAGGGATATGAAAGTTAGGAGGCCTACCTTAACTATTCCTGGAGTTGGAGGCATTTGGGTAAGGGTAGGTGATTTTTCAAGCAGGCCCTAGGTCAAGCAAGACCATGTGCTTGACTAGGTTAGTAAGCCAAATTGGAGATAGTTTGAATAGAAGGCACCTGTAACTTGCTAGAGAGTGGATTCTATGTGTTTGAACATTTTTTAGGATATCCATAAGGGTTTTTGGTCTTGGGAGCCCACCTAGTCCATTCCTCTTTGAAGCCCTAGACTAATTTGGCCAATTAGGCCTAGGTACCAAAATTGGGGTTTGGGGGTGCCGGATCAAGTTCATCCAAAAAGATTTGAGGATCCTTTAGAGTGTTCAAAAGGGTACTTAGAAATGTGAAGAAGTCCCTTTTTTGTTTAGGAAAATTTGGAGAAAAGCCAAAAAATTAGGGTTGGAAGGGCTACTAGGATTGTAAGCCTATAAGAAGAATTTGAAATTGTGGGTTTGGTAGATCCAAAAAAATTGTGGATTGTGGTTAGAAAGGGTTTCAATAGATTTTATCTAAGGTTTTTGAGTTAGTGGGTGAATTATTGTTTGAGGTTGCTTCATTGGGCTCATTTGTTGAGTGTACCCGGTGTGGGTAAGAGGACTTGATAGAGGTCCTATAATACAAGGTTGGATTGTTGAAGCCATTAGAAGGCTAATAGAAGGTGGTTGCTATAGGACTCTACATCAGGTGGTATTAGAGCCACCAAGATCTTGAGTGGGAAGTCAAGGAGAAGACAAGATGTCTGAAAATGAAGAAGAGAGTGAGATTCATCTAATGACTAATGCTGAATTGACCAACTTGGTCAAAGAACAAATGGAAAAGAGTAGGGCTATAAGGGAAGAGAATAGGATGATGAGAAGAGAGATAGAGAAGTTGAGGGAAAAGATGAATAGAGGGTCTCAAGAAGACTCTAAGGAAGAAGATGATGAAAATGGACCAAAACCAGTCAATTATAGACAAGCCCTACCAGAAGACTAGAGAGTCATGTTGGAAGCCCTTGAAAGGGTAGGAAGAAGGGACATCAAGACAAAGATCCCTATGTTTTGTGGAAAGCTTAATTCATAGGAGTGCATGGACTGGATTGAAGTGTTGGACAATCACTTTGAATGTGATAATGTCCCTGAATCTTAGAGGTTGAAGATTGCAAAGGCAAGGATGAAAGGGTCTTCCTTGAGTTGGTGGAACTTTCTTCAGACAGAGAGGCTTGATGAGGGAAAGGATGCCATCTCAACATGGAAGAGGATGAAGTTGGAGGTGAAGAGACAATTCATCCCTGAGGACTACAAAGTCCTAGTGCATCAAAAATTGCAAGGTCTAAGACAAAAGGATATGGATGTGGGTACTTATACGGAGGAGTTTCATAAACTCACTTTGAGGGCCAAGGTGACTGAAATAGAGAAGCATAAGTTGGCAAGGTACTTGAATGGCCTCAAGTAATCCATCCAAGATGAACTTGCTTTGTTTAACCCAAAATCAGTGCATAATGGCATTGAAGATTGAGGAAAAGTAGAGAAGGAAAGGTGACTCTCAAAACAAATCAAGGGGAGCCATTAATAACAGAGGTAGAGGAAGGTTCAATGGTAGAGGATCCCTCAAATCCCAAGAGGATTCAAGTAAAAAAGAGAACCAATAAGGTGAGACAAGATCAAGAGGAGGTTTTAGAGGAAGAAGAGGCAATGGAAGAGGCAAGTTAGGGGGTAGAACTCTAGGAGTGTTCACTGGTAGATGCTTTAATTGTAGCCAAGTGGGACACTAGGCCTCTAGATGCCTGGAAAAGGGGAAAACTCAACAAGGAGGGGATAGAAGAGTCCATTTGGCACATGAAGAAGATGTTCAAAGTAACCATGAAGGTAAAGGTGTTGCAGATCCAGAGCATGGAGAATTCCTAGTGTTTAATAGGATCCTGTTGAAGAACCCTCAAGTCAAAGAACTGGCACAAAGAAAGACCTTGTTCAAGACTACTTGCAAGATCAAAGGTAAAGTCTGTAAGGTTATAGTTGATTCTGGTTCTACTGATAACCTAGCATCTATTTCTATGGTAGAGAAACTTGGATTGAAAAATATGCCTCATCCTAACCCATATAAAGTGTCTTGGTTAAACAAAGAGCAACAAGCTTTGGTGAATGAGCAAGTGTATGTGGAGTTTAGGATTGGGGACTACCATGACAAGATTTTGTGTGATGTGACTAATATGGATGCATGTCACTTATTGTTGGGAAGGCCTTGGAAATATGATGTGGAATCACACCATCAAGGCAAAACAAATGTGTATGAGATTACCAAAGATGGAAGGACATATACCATGAGACCTCTACCCGAGGAAGGACAGGGAACTCCTCAAGCTAGTAGCATGCTATTGGTTGGAGAGAAGGAGTTTTTGAAGACCATCAAAGGGAAGGACACTCCCTATTATTCCATTGTGGTTAGGCCATAAGAAGAGAAGAAGGTGTGCAAAGTTGAAGAACCATGGATGACAATGGGACCCAAGGAGGTTCAAGATTTGTTGAGAAAGTACAGAGAGGTGATTGCTGATGGGAGGACATAGACTCTTCCACCTATGAGAGATGTGAGTCATTGTATTGACTTCATACCAGGATCAACACTTCCAAACAAAGATGCTTACAAACTCACACCAAGCCAAAATGAAGAGTTGGCAAGACAGATTGAAGAACTCTTAAGCAAGGGGTTCATAAGGAGAAGTATTAGTCCTTGTGTAGTGCCAACATTGTTAGCTCCTAAGAAAGAGGGTACATGGAGGTTATGTACTGACTCTAGGGATATCAACAAGATTACCATTAGATACCAGTTCCTAATGCCAAGGATGGAAGATTTGATGGATTGCCTAGGAGGGGCTAGATACTACACCAAGATGGACTTGAAAAGTGGTTATCATCAGATCAGGGTGAGAGAGGGGGGTCAATGGAAGACAACATTCAAGACCAATGAAGGGCTCTTTGAGTGGATGGTGATGCCCTTTGGTCTCTCAAATGCACCTAGCACCTTTATGAGACTCATGAATGAGGTATTGAAGCCCTTTATTAACCACTTTGTTGTAGTATATTTAGATGACATTCTCATTTTTAGTAAGAGAAAAATAGAGCACTTAGATCACATTGAACAAGTGTTGAAGAGGTTGTTAAAAGAAAAGTTAAGGATCAATCTAGAGAAGTGTGTCTTTTTGTAGGAAGAGTTAGTTTTCTTGGGATTTTTTATCTCCAAGGGGAACCTTAAGATGGATCCTAGTAAGGTAGATGCCATATTGAATTGGCCTACACCAAGAACAACAAGTGAGGTCAAAAGCTTTCATGGCCTAGCAAGCTTCTATAGGAAGTTTATTAGAGGCTTTAGTAACATAACTACTCCTATGATAGACACCATTAAGGGTGGAAGAAAATGTCAATTTGTATGGACCCAAGAGGGTAACCAAGCTTTTGAAGCATTGAAGAAGAAGGTTGCAGAACAACCAGTCCTAGTGCTACCTAATTTTAATAAGGTCTTTACAATTGACTGTGATGCAAGTAACAGGGCTATAGGAGGAGTCCTAAGTCAAGAGGGCAGGCCAGTTGCCTTTTTCAGTGAAAAGTTGAATGAAGCCAAGAAAAGGTATTCAACTTATGACTTAGAAATGTATGCTATGGTTCAATCCTTAAGAAAGTGGAGACATTATTTATTGCCCAAGGAGTTTATTGTTTATATTGATAACCATGCATTGAGTTTCTTGAATAGATAGGAAAATTTGAACCATAGGCATGTGAAATGGATGGAGTATCTCCAATCCTATACCTTCACTATCAAGCATAAGAAAAGGGTGGAAAATAAAGTTGATGATGCCCTTAGTAGAAGGATTCTAACCATTCAAGAGGTGAGGTTGGAGAATGTGGTGTTTCACTACATAAAAGACATGTATGATGAAGATGAAGACTACAAGGAGATCTATCAAGTTTGCAAAGATATGACAGGGTAGTACCATAGTACATATGCAAATTTCATGTTGCAAGAAGGATTAATATTCAAGGGGAGTCAGTTATGTATCCCTAGAGGATCACTAAGGGAGAACATTATCAAAGAGAAGCATTGTGAGGGCCCAGCAGGTCATTTTGGGTTAGACAAGACCCTTGAGTTAGTAAGAAGATTCTATTATTGGCCAAGGGTGCCAATAGATGTAAGAAGATTTGTGGAGACTTGTATGGTGTGCCAAAAGGAAAAGGGGAGAACTTAAAATGTAGGACTGTATACTCCATTACCTATACCAAATAAGCCTTGGGATGTAGTAAGTTTAGATTTTGTACTTGGATTGCCAAAGACAAAATAGGGCTATGACAATGTTTGTGTTGTAGTAGATAGGTTTTCCAAGATGGCACATTTCTTGCCATGCAAAACCAGTCATGATGCTTCCCACATTGCAGGTATCTTCTTTAAGGAGATCATAAGATTACATGGTTTTCCATTATCCATAGTCTCTGACAGGGATACTAAGTTTCTTGGTCATTTTTGGAGGACCTTGTGGAAGAAGCTTGGGACAGACCTGGCCTTTTCATCAACATACCATCCATAATCAGATGGTCAAACAGAGGTGGTCAATAGGTCATTGGGCAACCTATTAAGGTGCCTTACTAAGGAACATGGTTCATCATGGGACTCAGTCATAGCACAAGTAGAATTTTCTTATAACGATTCAGTGAATAGAACCACTGGACTGAGCCCATTTCAAATTGTATATGGCACTCATCCTAGAGGGGTGATGGAACTAAGAGATGTCAAATCAATGGAAAGGAGTAGTGCTCAAGAAAATGATTTTGTAGAGGTTATGAAAGAAATTCATAAGGAAGTCAAGGATAGGCTAGAAAAGATCACAGTGAAGTATAAGGAAGTTGCAGACACCAAAAGGAGAGACCTTCAATTGGTAGTAGGAGACTTGGTCATGGTGAATCTGAAGAAAGAAAGACTTCCTAAGGGTAAGTTCACCAAATTGATGATGAGGAAGATAGGTCCTTTTAGGATCTTACAAAAGTGTGGATAGAATGCCTATAAGGTAGAGTTGCCTCTAGACATTGGGCTCTCTAATACCTTCAATATCTCTGATTTGTATCCATATAGGGGCCCTGAGAAAGAAAATGGTACCAATGAAGCACCCAAGGTGGATAAGGAAATCATGAAGTCTCTTCCTAAGGTAGTGGCACCAGAAATTGAATGTATTTTGGACAAGAGAGAAGGAAAAAGGACTAGAAGATAGGTATATATGTAGTATCTCATCAAATGGAGAGATAAGCCTGTTGAAGATGCAAGTTGGCTGACTGAATCAGCTATTAACAAATTGGGCTATGAGGTATCCAGCCTGCCAACTCAAGAGGCTTGAGTTTAATTGGCCTGGGGAGTATGGTACAGGGAACCTAAGACTCCAAGGCATGCTTTAGATGTTTTTAGATAGGTTAGCAAAGTTTGAAAAGATGTTTGATCCATACTTTGTAATAAGGACTCATTGTAAGGTCCATTTGCACTATGGTGTAATTATAAGCCAAGTGACCAAATGTGACCAAAGAGTCATAATTTGAGTGTTTTAGTTTTCTAAGGGTATTTTAGGTTGGTTTAGACCTATTTGAATGGTTTTGAGTCATTTAGAACTCATTGGGTCTAGTGGTTAAGCATAAATGCAAAAAAATTGTAAAAGTTGCATTGACAACTTTTAAAAGTTGCATGACAACTTTTTGAAAAGTTGCTCGCTAAGTTGTAAAAGTTGGTAATTGGTTACCAATGACCTTTTGGTGGCTCTAACAATCAGAAATGGGTATAAAAATTTCAAAAATGATCCAAACAGAAGAGAGGAGATCATACTGTATGGAGGCTTGAAGAATAATGAATAAAAACCCTTAATTTTTGGAAAATTTGTGTGTTTCAGTGAATTGTACATTTTTGTATGACTTGATAATGATTTCTTAGTGATTGAATTTTTTAGAAGTGTGAATGAAAAATATATTTTCTTTTGTTTGAATTGATTTGGAGTTATAGTTTAGAAGTTATCTTCAAATTTGTATCAGGGGTCCTGATTAGCCCTGATTTCTAGGGTCTTGCACAAATGTCAACCTAACTTGTAGATCCATTGGTGGAATCATCTCAAACTAAGGGATATGAAGGTTAGGAGGCCTACCTTAATGATTACATGATTTGGAGGCATTTGGGTAAGGGTAGGTGATTTTTCAAGCAGGCCCTAGGTCAAGCAAGACCATGTGCTTGACTAGGTTAGTAAGCCAAATTGGAGACAGTCTGAATAGAAGGCACCTGTAACTTTATGGAGAGTGGATTCTATGTTTTTGAATATTTTTTAGGATAGCCATAAGGTTTTTGGGTCTTGGGAGCCCACCTAGTCCATTCCTCTTTGAAGCCCTAGACTAATTTGGCCAATTAGGCCTAGGTACCAAAATTGGGGTTTGGGGGTGCTGGATCAAGTTCATCCAAAAATATTTTGGGATCCTTTAGAGTGTTCAAAAGGGTACTTATAAATGTGAAGAAGTCCCTTTTTTGTTAAGGAAAATTTAGAGAAAAGCCAAAAAATCAGGGTTAGAAGGGCTACTAGGATTTTAAGCCTATAAGAAGAATTTGATGTTGTGGGTTTGGTAGATCCAAAAAAATTGTGGATTTTGGTTAGATAGGGTGTCAATAGATTGTCTCTAAGGTTTTTGAGTTAGTGGGTGAATTATTGTTTGAGGTTTCTTCATTGGGCTCATTTGTTGAGTGTACTTGGTGTGGGTAAGAGGACTTGATAGAGGTCCTATAATCCAAGGTTGGATTGTTGAAGCCATTAGAAGGCTAATAGAAGGTGGTTGTTGCAGGACTCTGCATCAATCATAAACTATCTTGTATTAATTTCACAAGACTCAATTCATCATAAATCTACTTCTACACTAATCTAAGTTCCTAATCTACTGTAATTTTCATAAATTAAGTGCTTTGAGATAGGTCAGGTAAGGCAATGTGTCCAACCTTGTTGCATCTATAACATGTTACTCCATTTCTTCTATTCATATCTTTAGTAGGTTTCTTATCTACATTTTTAGTATTCCTAAACATTCTACTATTATTATTATTCTCAATAAACTTAGGTTTTATACATTCAATAGCTCTATGTCCAAAACCATGACAATTATAACAATAACCATTAAGAGGTTTAAATTTCTTACCTATGCAATCTCTCTTCATATGACCAATAGTATTACAAGCAAAACATCTACCTTTGAATTCTCTTTGCATACCTTTGGGTGATTCCTCTTGATTTGGTTATTCTTCTTCTTTAGGTGTATCTTCAGATTTGTTGATCTCATTAGAATTCTTCTCATTTATGCTTTCAAATATTTTTAGATCTAGTTCCTTGCTTTCATCTTGTGCTTTAAGAGTGTTAAATTCAAGACCAATCTTATCATAGAATGTTTTCTGATAGGATATTTGTTCATCAATCTTCTCACTAGTTGAATATAGCCTTTCAAGTTGTTGCTTGGATTGAGTCAGTTTGCCTTTCACAATCTTGTTGTATTTTTCAAGTTCAGCATACTGCAAATTGACTTTCTCAAGTTCAAATGTTACATTTCCAAGTTTAGATTTTAGTCCTTCATTTTCAATCTTTAGACTTTCATTCTTAGATTTCATATTTTCTTCATTCTTTCTATTTCCATCTTTCAAGCTAAGCTTTAAATTTTCTATCTTCAATTCATGCTTAAGGATCTCTTTTTCTTTTTCTAAATTGTCATCACAATCTTCAATAAGAACTTTAGATTTCTTTTCAGATTTCAGATCTTCCAACTTGTTTTTCAATTTCTCAATGAGGTTCTTTGCATCATCATATTTCCCTTTTAGAGCATCTCTTTCATCAGTAAGCATATAAATCTATTCAAGAACTTCTTCAAGATTCTTCTATAGTTGATCCATATCCACAGAGATCTTACTCAAGCTGATAGGCTTTCCTTGAATGATTCTTCTCTGAGTAACTAAGCTCTGATACTAATTGTTAGAAATAGGGAATACTGAGAAGGGGGGTGAATCATTATTCTACAAACTTTATCTTTTTCTCAATTATGGATATAAAAGATTATCTTTACACATGCATAACATAAGAAGCTAAACAATATGCATAGCAATAGAACTAAAGAACTCATAACACATGATTTGTTCTCGAGGAAACCCTGGCCAAGGGAAAAGCTCGGTGGGGATGGTACCCACAAAGATCCACTAATCAAAAGTATCTTGTTAAGGATGTTGACCTTGTTAGGAGTCTATTACAAGCATATAGTGTATCAGGCCTGATTAAGGGACTATAGGCTTTGTTAGAAGCCTCAACCCTGTTAGGAGTTGGTAGTACAAAATGTGATTACCAACTAAGCCCACTGCCCAAACAAGTAATGCACAATATACATTGATTACAAAAATAGGTCAAGGTACATAACCTTATACTACTTGCATCAATATCTCTTCACTGCTCTTTCACTATTGCTATTACATATACATCATAGATCACGCATATTACATCTATCTTTCTTATATTTTACAATTACATTTATACAAGTTATTAAGGCTAATAACTTTACTTGGTTGGCTGCCATATTGAAAAATAGCTTTATCCAAGGGTAAACATCTAGGATGTCATCCCTTTATATTGTTAAGACATTATTTAGATAAACAAAATAATCCCTTAACTCTTTACCAATTTTGCCTTCATATTCTATCCTGTTAGCTTCATAATGTCTTCAAAAAAACTATCATAACTCCTTCTGTACATTCCATACTAATTTGTACTCTAAGATGGGTCATCATTAGTCACCATAGAGTCTATGTTCAAGTGCACAAGCACTGAACTTACTCTAGTCAACGTCACAAATAAAAACTATGTCCAGGTGCACTGGTGAAAATACTGTCTCACACTTAGACAAATTTGCAATGCACTCTGTCATACTTGCTCTCTGACTTGTGTGATCTTCATGTGGATCATATGTTTCCATAATGACAACATCTATGCAATCAACTCAGCCAAATTGCCAACAAAGTCCTCATGACTCATCTCAGATGCACATACTTCCCCATAGTGGAAGTACCACCATCGAGTCCAGAAGAAAGATAAGGCTCATATACCACTTGATGGATGAAAAAATCTACATCACTTCTCAAAAGTAGGTTGGGGCATAACCCCAAGCATACCTCTTAGATACTCAAGTGTATCCTTAGGAAAAGGTTTTGTAAATATGTCTACAATCTGCTCCTTTGTGCTTATATACTCAAGTCTGACTTCTTTCTCTGCATCTTTCTCTCTCACTACATGATACTTTATTTCTATATGCTTTGTCTTAGAATGCAATACATGATTATTAGACATACTAAATGTCCTAGTGTTATCAAAATGTATAACAATAGGCTCAACAAATTTTATTCCAATATCCTTCAACATTTGTTTCATCCAAATTATCTGATTATAATTGTTTTCTGCTTCCACATACTCTACTTCTATTGTGATTTTTGAAATACAATTATGCTTCTTGCTTATCCAAGAAAATAATCTTCCTCCAATGAAAAATGCTCCACGAATGGTAATTTTTTTTTATCAATAGTGCCTCCCCAATCTACGTCTGTATATGCACGTAGGGTAAAATCATCAGATTTTTCATACCACAACCCATATTCAATTATGCCTCTTAAGTACCTCAATATCCTCTTTACTATTGCATAATGTGATTCTCTGGGTTCAACTTGAAATCTTGCAACAATTCCAATTGCATGTGATATATCTGGTCTTGTATGAGTTAAATATTGCAATCCTCCAATCATGGATCTATACTTTTTATGTTCCACTACAGGAGTCTCATTTGTGCTAGATAACTTGTGTCTGATTACCATAGGTGTTCCAAATGGTTTACAGTTCACCATTCCAAATATCTTTAATAAATCATTCAAGTACTTTGTCTAACTTACAAAGATACCATCATTGTTCTATGTTATCATATCCCCTTCTTTAGTTAAAGGAAAACCTTTAGGCTACTCAATGTAGACTTCTTCTAACTCTCCATTCATAAATGTTGACTTCACATCCATCTGATACACTTTGAATTTCTTATAGACTGCATATGCCAAAAAAATTCTTACTACTTCAATTCTTTCTACTAGTGCAAATTTTTCTTCATGGTCAATTCCTTCTTGTTGTGAGTATCCTTTACATACCAATCTTTCTTTGTTCCTTACAACTTCTCCTTTTTCATTCATCTTGTTCCCGAATACCCATTTAGTTCCTATAATATTCTTATCTTTAGGCCTAGGGACCAATTCCCAAGTCTTGTTCTTTTCAATTTGATCTAGTTCTTCCTTCATAGCTTTAATCCAATGTTCATCTTCAGAGGCTTCACTAATATAATTAGGTTCAATTTGAGAAATTAAACACAACTGTTCTTATACCTTATTTTGTGTCAGAACTCCTCTATCTATGCTTCCAATAATCTGCTCAATAGGATGATTTCTTCATAGATTTTGGTTAGGTGTCACTGTCTCAGTTCTTGTTTCTTCTGTAGGTTCTTTAATGATTTCTTCACTATAGATTTCATTCAACAAATCACTATTATTTTCATAGAATAATTCAGTGTTCTCTGGATTAGCTCTAGGATGAGTTCCTTCATCTGATACATAATCAAGCATTCTTTCCTAAATTTTGAACTTTTCATCAGCTTTAACATTTCACTCTCAACAATAGTCTTAGTTCTTTTATTATAACATCTATAAGCTTTTCTCTTCAATGAATATCCAAGAAATATACCTTCATTACTTCTAGGATCAAACTTTCCAATGTCATCATCTCTCTTAACATAACATTTGCTTCCAAAAATTCTAAAATACTTAACTGATGATGCATGTCCAAACCATAGTTCATAGGGTGTCTTGTCTATATCTACTCTAATTTGTACTCTATTCATTGTATACACTGCTATTTTCACTACTTCTCTCCAGAATATCTTCACCAATTCATTTTCAAATAGCATGGCTCTTGCTACTTCAGTCATTGATCTGTTCCTTCTTTCTGCAATACCATTTTGTGTAGGTGTCCTATGGGCTGAAAATTGTCTCTTAATACCATTCACTTTACAAAAAATGTTAAATTATTTTGAAGTAAATTATCCACCTCTATCTGATCTCAAACATTTAATCTTCATTCCAGATTCATTCTCAACTTTGTTCTTAATAATCTTAAACTTATCAAATGCTTTAGACTTTTCTTTAAGAAATGCAATCCACATCATTCTTGTAAAATCATCAACAAGAATCATAAAATACCTTTCTCCATAGAATCCTCTAGTCCTTGTGGGACCGTTAAAATCTGTATGAACAATTTCCAACTTCTTTGCTATTGTGAACTTCTTGCTAGGAAATGAGCTTCTCTTCTATTTAGCCATCACACATTCCTTGCAAATCATGTTAGTAGGATTCATAATCTTAGGAAAATCTCTTACTGCAAGTGTAGTACTCACTTTCACAATGTTATCAAAGTTTATATGAGAAAATATTCTGTGTCATAACCAGCTGTCATCAATCTTAGTAATCAAGCATGTCATCTTAGTAGGATTAAACTAAAATACATTACCTTTGGTTCTTGATCCAGTACCAATCAAATTTCCATCCTTGTCTTTGATTACACAGGTTTTCTCAGTAAACCAAATATGATATCCCTTATCAACTAGTTGTCCAACACTCAAAAGATTATGTTCCAATCCATCCAAAAAGTAAACATCATCAGTATTAGTCTTTCCATCAAGAGTAATAGATCCTATACCTTTTATCAAACAAGGTGCTTTATTTCCAACTCTAACAATTCCTCCATCATAATTGTTACACTTTATGAACTTTTTCATGTCTCCAATCATATGATGTGAACAACCACTATCTATAATCCAATTAGATTTCTTTTATACTTGAGAAACTAAAGATTTTTCTTCCTTTAATTTTGTTTTGGGAATTTCTTCTTTTATTGCTACAAATCCTATATCATCATTCTCAGTATCACTTTCACTTAAATATTTCTTCATCCTAGCTTCAAATTCTTCATCATTAGAATAATAACATTCTTTAGATCTCCTCAGTTTAAAGTTCTTTCTATACTTCTTAACTCTCTTAGGACATTTAGATGAAAAATGACCATATTCTTGACAAGTCCAACATTTAAAGATTTTCTCACCATCTGGTTCTCTTTTCAAAAGCAAGGAAATACCTTCTTTAATATTCCTATCTTCTTCATTTCTAGATCTTTTGCTACTAGCATAATCTCTTCTTACACTTATGCTTCTTGAAAAAGTAGGGAAAACACTAAGTGCACTAAATGTTGTCTCTATTCTAGGTAAGTCTCTAGATTGTCTCAAGTTCATCTTTGTTGCTTCTAATCTTCCAATAAGAGTTTCTCTAGTGAAGTTCTCATTGCAAGGTATAACTTTTTCAATCAACTATGTTGTCTACTTAAATGTAGGAGTCCATGCCCTCATAATTTTCCATATCACTTTATTCTTTGTCTTGGTTCTTTCACAAGATTTTATACCTGCAACAATCTCTAGTATTCTACCAATATAGCTTCTAACAGATTCATCTTCCATCCTTCTTATATCTTCAAATGAACATATCCAATTATGTAATCTAAATTTCTTTGCATGTTCATCACCTTCAAAAGTAGATTGTAAAGCTAACCAAATTTTATGAGATGTTTTTAGATATTTTACCTGACTGTACTCATTTTCCAGAAGGGCTGACAAAAGTGCTTCTCTGGCAAGTATGTTACACATGAATAGATCTCTTTCCTCATAAGTACATTCTTCAATCTTGTCTTCATCAATGATAGTCTTTTGATTCTTTGTGATTAACCAATAACCTAGTCCTAAACAAAGTAAATGTGCCTTCATCTTTTCTTTCTAGCTATCAAAATTTACTCCATCAAACTTAGGTCTTTCTTTCTTGAAATGACTCACCATGGATCTCCTTAAGTTGTTAAACTTTTCTTTCAAGGACCAATTTTAAGAAAGTAAAGTCCCCCAAGATAACTGAGAGGGGGAGGGGGGGTGAATCAGTTATCAGATAAATATAACTTTTATCAACTTCAATTGATTTTAACCGTGTTTAAGCAATGTAATCAACAATCATAGAAAGATATACATACATAATAACACAATGACACAAGATATGTTGACTAGGGAACTTCTTGATCAAAGAGTAAACCCCGATGGGAATGATGCCCATAAAAGATGCACTAATATGAAAGTTCCTTGTGAGAGGATGGACTCTTTTAGGAGTCTTATGAAATACATTTAGTACATATGAGTCCCTGTTAGGAGAATTTGAATTCCTGCTAAAAGATTCTAACTCTGTTAGGAGTTATGGAAGACAAAAGGACACACTACCAAAATAGCTTCAGGTGTAAGATCACTGAACACACTGTCCAATTGATCTCTATATTATTCAATAGAATAATATCACAAGATTATTGATCTCAACAACTTGTTACTTCTCCTCTAACTATGCCAAACCGTACCAACTACTTCATCAAATCTCAATACCATATCTCTATACTTTGCATATCCTCTTTCAACAAGTATTGCACAATTCTACAATTTATTAGGATTAACAAGATAGAAATAACAATTACATGCAGATATAACCAATTATCAGAAAAAACATAAACCACATAGAAGAGAATAGAAGACACAAATGTTTATGTCTAAATGTTGACCTCTAATTCTGCCATAGACATGACATAGCTAATGCTCAATTAATGAAATACGACAATGAATATGAATTATTCACTTTTCAATATCGATTGAATCGACCCATCGCCTCCTCTTTAGGTGGGGTGTTTGACTTACTCTCAGATTCGAGATCCCAATAACCATAGACCAATCACTAAAATGGAGGATTTTCAAAGCTAAGCATGAATGCAATTGAATTTAAACTAGAAATGAGAATGCAAATTAAGCTATAAACTTGAAAGAAATATGAGAATGTAGATTTAATCTAAACCTTGGAAAGTGCAATGAGATTTAAACTAAGAACTTAATAAGAAAACTATATTAAAGATGAGAATGCAATTATACTAGTAATGGAAATTATTCTAAATGTGCAATGAAAATCTTGAAAGCATGATAAAATTGAGACAATAATTCGCTATAGTTTTGGTACTCTAAAATTGCCTCTTCAAATGAGGAAAAAGAGGTTCATAATATAGAAGAGCTCGGGTGAAGGATGAAGAGTTTCTTGGAAAGAAACAACCTGACTCTTCATCTACATGGAGGAAGGTGAGACAAATTGAAGGATTTCTTTAATAAAATAAATGAAATATTGCCAAATATGGGTGACTCTTTGAATAATTTTGAATAATTATATTCAATTGGGATATTTCATTTAGAGAATTAAAGAATTATTAATTCCTTTGATGTGTATTACCTAAAGGGGGTGGAATTAATTTAATTAAAAGAACTAAGACTTTAGAATTAAATTAATTAATCATAGGGATTATTTAGGCAATAAATGTCAAATATTTAGGAATTAAATATAGTGTACGATTAATAAAAATTTAGATTTTTTTTGCATTTGAAACCAAGTCAAATAAAGTCAATTAGGAGATAGAATTGCCTAGTACAATAGGACTTTGATGATGTAGAAATTTGAAGGAATGCACCAAAATTGATTAGAATTGTAACATGCCAATTTTGGGGTATTACATTTTGCCCCTCTTTGAATTGATGTGTGAGTAGCAGGTTGATTCAAAGAATAGTCTGATGTGACAAATGATGAGGTTTTCAGGATTATCTCTAGAACACAGCTTAACCCTCAGAAGTTGAGGTTAGATTGCAAAGACACCAATCAGATCAAGATGCAGAACCAACTTCAGAATGAAGCATGATTCTATGAAGTCTAAGTTAGATTGTGAAGGCATTGGTCGGATTACCACTTGAGAGAAGAGTGTCCCCAAAATGAGGCTCAATCTTTAGGAGTCAGGGTTAGATTTCCCCAATACCCATTGATTAGATGATAAATGATGCAGATTTAGGACTATCTCTAGAATGAAGATTAGTCCTTCGAGACCTAGGTTAGATTGCCCAAATAACAGTCAAAAAGAGATTTTGAGAGCCATCTCCAGAATGAAGCTTGACTTTCAAGAATTAGGGTTAGATTGCCCCAATACCTAATGAGATTTTGAGAACCATCTCCAAAACAAAGCTTGATCCTCAAGGATTTGAGTTAGATTGCTTAGATACCTAAAAGACATATGACAAGATGCAAGGCACAAAGATGCCCCTAGTGATAGGTACTTTTGATTCAGATCAGATTGATTCGAGAATTTATTCAACAAGATTCAATGATGCAATCATCTTTCCCCCTTAGGAGTGAAATTGAAAGATGACATGTCAGAAAGATGATTGACAGAAAAAGGTTGCAGATATAGATAAAATTGGAGATCTAGAGGAACTCAAAATAGATTAAGGAAGGATTGAGAAGCTGCAGGAGAGATTAAATGCGATTTGGAGGCCCTGTTGACCAAGTTTGACCATGGTTGACCAGATTTGACTAGAGTTGACTTTTGATGAAAAAATTGAAGATCTTGAGAAAATGATGATGAGATAAGATTCTGGCAAGAAAACAACACCAGAAGGTTGACTGCATACGCATCTGATCCAGATGGTCCCAGAGATTTAAAACATGATTTTGAGCTATCTAGAGATGTCAGATTTCAATTTTGATCCTAAAAATAGATTCAGAACAGTCGATTTAGCCCAGGGTGAAGTTTTGCGCAAAATGGAGCACTTTCAAAAATTAGGTCAAAAGCTATATAAGGCCTGGAGGGGTCATTTGCAATTCATTATTCACTTTTATCTTTAGAAAATTTGAGAGCTCTGAGAGAGATGGAGAATGTGCAAGTGCATTTGCATCGATTTGAGCACTCCTAACGACACAACCAGCTACTGAAGTATGATGCACCTATAAGTAGTTGAACAACCATCTTGTATTTCAAGTTTTTTAATGCTTTCTAGGAGATTTAGGTAGATTTTAATGCTTTTTAGGGCTTAATTCACCCAATGTCATGTGAGGAAATAGTTTCCTCATGCCAGTCCAGGTCACCTATCATGCAAGGAAATGGTTTCCTCATGAGGGTTAGGGTTTCATTGCACGGGGCTCCTCCACAAGATCACATGAGGTGCTCGATGATTCCGCACAAGATTTCATCCTTAGTGATGAACTCTTGCATGAATAGGGATACCATCTCACATGGCAGTAAAATCTCGCATAGGGGAACAATTTCCTTGCATAGGAATCTACTACAATTTTGTATATTCTTCATCCAATTTTTCATAAAATCAGCCAATTAGAGAATCCAAGAGTCATGTTTAGGATAGATGCATAGCCTCACTTATTGTTATTGCTTTGAAAAACCATCATGGTCGAGATACTAATCAAGTGTCATCATTTGTATTGGAGGTTGATTTCCCAAATGTCATGTTTTGGTCTCACCACCCAGTCATAGGTGAGCTAGTGCAGAGATTGAGTGATGTCGAGGATACCCACATCGATGGATTGGGCCTGAGTTATCTATGTGATATACCTAACATTTGATTAAATCATGGGCTACTAGGTGCATTGGTCAAGCATTTCCACTTGGAGATGAACACCTTCCACTTACCAGTAGGGGACATGACAATCACCCCTAAGGACATCTACAAGATTCTGAGGATACCATTTCATGACACCCGCGTGGAGTATGACATTCAGTCGAGAGTGGGCACACTGGCACTAAGGGCCATCTTTTAGGATGATTTAGTGATGGGTCAAGCCATCTCATGGGATGAGTTGATTGGCTAATATGGAGCAAGACATAGGTTGGAGGTGGTCCTAGCTATATTCTTGAGCTATTACCTGATGCTAGACAGAGGGAAACATGGTTTAGAG